>BTPG01000004.1:15718371-15815871 GCA_036245525.1 Semisulcospira habei
CTTGTGTACCATGGGATGCTATGGCATATACCTGTTACTTGTAGTTCACGTTTGTATGTTACTTGACTCTGCAACCTGTCTGTGGGGAACCGGCTCTGTTGAACCCGTGGTGGAGCGACTGGCGGCTGATGTCAACCAGCTAAAACTACAGATTGGTCAACTGGGAGGTAAGGCCGGGATCAATTATTAATCGACTGATTGATTTATTTATTGATAAACTGATTTGTTGGATGGATGGGTGGACTGACGGACTGCCTACTAAATTAACTGACTACTTGACTGACTAATTGATTGACTGACTGACTGGCCGGATGATTAATTGAACGATCGATAGGTCGGTCGGTCGGACTGTCGGTCGGTCGGTATGATTAGTGCCACTTTTTAAAATTTTACTGATTGACTACTTGACCGACTAACTGATTGATTGAATTACTACTGATTTTTTATTGATTGATTCAGATTGATTGATTTGATCGATTCATATGTTGACTGAGTGTTGACCTATGATTAGGATATTTCGTACAACATTACACGTGTGTTCGTTTTATTGTCCAGTGACTCTCTTTCATTTTCGTTGTTTCAGCCGCAAACACAAAAAGAGTGGCCTTCTCAGCCTTCATCCCCGAAAATGGCAACATCCCTTCATCAACCAATCAGATCGTGCCTTTCAACAACATTCTGACCAATACAGGCGGTGCTTACTTCAACAACACAGCAGTGTTCAGAGCCCCGTACGACGGAGATTACTTCTTCATAGTCAACGCAGACGTGTCCGCCAACTACAGAAGGATGAACCTAGTCCGAAACAAAGACATAGTCATCGCCATTGACAAGAATGATGACGTCAGAACCCACGTGACCGGGAGTGGAATTTTGAATTTGAGGGCGGGTGATGTTATCACGGTCAGACACATGTTTAGCCGGGGGCACGTCGATGGTGGCCGAGATTCGACTTTCTCTGGGTTTTACCTCGGATAGGTGAGTCAAAAGGTGCATGTAGAATTGTCTATACAGGTCAAGCTCAGTATTACCCGCCGTACCCGGAAGCCAAAAATGTCATACCGCATTATTCGCGAGGACGTAATTCAAGCGCTGAATTAACACAGAACTGTGAAAAAAAAATATTTGGTAAGCAAAAGGTCCACGGGCCGACTTCAGCCTGAGCTGGCCCGCGCACGGCCGTGCGCGGGCCAGCTAAGGCTGAAGTCGGCCCGAGGACCGTTTTGCTCACCGGTCCAGAGAACTGCGCGCGTTGTATCAGATGCCGCGGTAAGCTGGAGCGCGTAGTACTGAGGCTGACCTGTGCCCACAAGGTAACAGAATTGACAGTCCTGAATGTATGCGATTAGCTTAACCCTATCAGCCCCAAGCGCCCATTTCTCAAAATTTGGAGGTGTTGCCTAACGACTATGTACCATTTGCAGGAGATGGCTTGACCATGATAATTCAAGGGTAGTGCCAGATTAGCTTGGCGCCTCACACTGAAGGCGCCGAGCTAATAATCTGGCACTACGCCCTTGAATTATCATGTCGAGCCATCTCAGTCCTGCTGTAGGGATCCCGGGCTAAAAGGGTTAATGTGTGCGTGACATCGACAACACAGAATGTAAGCCAATTAACCCTATCACTGCCGAGAAAAAGTGAATGGCATCTAACTATCTAACTGCACGAGGCATAGATCTAAACCTCTTGCTGAGATCACTTTGCTCTTTGGACAGTTGTGGCTTTTGGTCGTTCAGATTTCAGACACAAAATGTACGTACGTTGGCAGGGAAGGCGGAAATTGTCGGATTTTCATTCATTTTCTAGGTAAACACAATGATTTTTTTTTATGCGACAACACACAAAAAACAAACAAACAAACAAATAAACAAACAAATTTGTATTTATTGAGTCGGCTTGAGAGTAATAACTGATACTAATCCCAGTGAGTTGTGGTCTTCCGGTCGGCGTAACCTGACTGGTCGACCCGCGCACGCCTGTGTGATGTCCACAAGCGGTCGCCGGACGACGGCCCCTGGATCCATTGTTTACCGGGAGGTCACTTCATAATTACCACACTGTGAAAACCCCACACTTTCACACTTATCTAATTTCTCAACAATTTCCATACATTTCCTCTCTTTCCAGGTCGCCAATCCTTACCGCCCGCTTCTGTGAGGGTCTAGAGTAGCGCACTCCGTGACTGATGACATGAAGAAGAGTGTTCCAAAGAACTGTGATGATTTCATGCGATACAGATATAGTTTGTGTACTGGTCTGTGATTTTGGACTTTACGGATTGCGAATATATATACCCTGGTCCAAACCGGGTTGAGCACGGGTACAAACTGGGTTACCGAGTAAGTGTAAACGACCTTTTAACTTACATGACATATTTCTGTCATTTTGGTCATTGGTAGCACATTGCTATTTGTTGGTGTCACTTCTGAGACAGTATCGCTTTTCAAAAAGTCAAAAAATAAAGTGAGTGCATAATGTACTCTGAAGGTTATGAAGTACCTCAACTGGTGTTCAGTATGTGTGTGACCACGCGTCCGTGCGGGTGTGTATGGTACGTGTGGCCGTACTCACATGCTCGTTTGGTTTCGTTTGGTTGTTTTGGGGTGGTTGTTTATTAATTGTTTGTTGGATCAAGTTGTTGTTTGTTTCCCAGTGCGCAAAGGCCATCGGGCCGACGTTGGCCCGCGCACGTCCGTGCGCGAGCCAACGGCAGCCGACATCGGTCCGATGGCCTTTTTTTTTTTTTTGCGCATTGGGTTGTTTGTTGGAGAAAAGCGTGAGACTGAGTGCACGTGCAGAACAGAAAATGCACACTCACTTCGACGTCAGAAAAGAAGTTTGCAGACGAAATATTTTCTTCACATTACGTAATAAAACAAGGCCCAGTAATTAGCAAGTGTCCATGTGACAAATCATGGACTAAAATATGCAGCACACATCGTCACATGACAATTGTAGGCAAATCCTTGAGAAAAATCGGGAGACTGTTTTTGTTCGATGGACAGATTCGGCTAAAGTCTGATTGTGGACATTCCGTAAAACATCAGGAACGATATTGACTTGCTAACGGTGAGTATGGGCGTAAAGTTTTCCGACTTTCGCCACAGTTACTGAATAACATTTTTTTTTTAAAATCTGCCCGAGTTATTGCACTCTACTCAATATTATTTTAACAGTGACAACTGGGGCAACCTTTTATTTATTTATTTATTTATTTATTTATTTATTTATTTATCTATCCATCTATCTATCTATTCCAGTAATTGAGCTTATAATTTGGTTGTTTCATGAGAGGTATGAATCGAGAACACGTTTTCTCGACGGATACCAATGTGCTGTACAGGGTCAACAGGGCAATTAGGTTACGCTCTCTTTTCACACGCTCTTCTCTATTAGCCTCTTGCAACACAAAGCTATGAACGAAGAACCTTTCTGCCCCACACACACAAAAAATCCGCGTGGAGCATATCACAGGAGAAACATACCAGCAATTCTTAAACAATTTGTCTGTTAGTGTTTTCCGCAAAACCTAATGCACTAAGTACCCCAAGACAAAACTGTCATCTGCAAGCCTGCATACAACTGTGCACATTCCCCATATAAGGCTCCCATGAACACACTAGGTCAGTCGACTAAAATTACCCAGAGTTTGCTTTTGTCACATCACCTGTCATGCCTTTTGCTGCTCAAAACGCCCCAAAAGGAAAAAAATGAAGTTTTACACCCTAGAACAATTGCAAAAAGGGAGGAAGATTTTGAACTATTTCTTCAAACATTCCGGGGATTCATCCTGCCGGCTCCGTCTGCAAGAGGCGGATGTTTTCATAAGTCGCAAGGGCTCATGAGAATACACGCCCCTTGTTCGCAGTTTGTTGCTTCATTGACACCCACTCATTTTGAGTCCTTATTCCGTATTAACACATTCAGTGCAATTTGATGCAGAGTGTGTTTCTGCAATCTTCGTTAACTCGTTCACTCCAGCCCCGACACACCACAGCAAAACATGGATCGGGCACAACAGCTCAAGGGTGGTGAGAGAACAGTTTGGCGCCCATATTCGCCAAGCTATTCTGGCAACACCCTTGAACTATCATGATCGATCTGTCGCCTGAATTATAATACATTCTTCAGAAGACAGCTACACAATTTGGAGATTTCGGCCCTGGGGCAAAATGTGTTAAGTCCCCCCCCCCCCCCCCCCCCCCCTTTAAAAAAAAACAAACAAAAACACACAAAAAAACCCCAAACAAAACAAACAAAAAACCTAGATGCCCCAGAAACATGGATTCAAAGTGGTGTCAGCAAGAGCAATCGATCCTCACGAGCCCCCGGAACTGCGGGGGCTCATGAGGATCTATACCTCTTGCAGCTGGGTGGTGTTCAATTTTTCTCGGCAGTGAAGGGGTTAACCTGACGTCTGCTATGAGCACGCATGTCATGGTGACATGGGGCGATCCAGCACAAAGGTCCCTCTAGCCCTTACTATAAAGAGGCGCGTCCTACTGTTTTCTTTACTGTAAAGGGGATCTGCCTATTGTTATCTTATTCTGATTTAGAAATAACTCCTATTGATCTCATCTACTCGCTATTGATCTTTTTCTTCTAATGCACGCCAGTGATCTCCCGATCACTATCTAGCGAACAAAAGCAATGAATACTGCATTTTTCACACGCTTTTCTTTTTACCCCTTCGCTGCCAATGATCGCGAAATTCGCGTCTGAAAACCACTGCACGCTGGCCGACTTTCGCGTGAAGAAAAAGATGTAAGATGTAAATGGGAGAGAGAGAGAAAAAAAAGAAAGGCACAAACAACACAGGACTAACAAGAGGCATAAATCCTCATGGCCCCCGCGACTGCGGGGGCTCATGAGGATTTATGTCTCTTGCAGCTGGGAAGCGTTTGCCTTGCATCGGCAGTTAAGGGGTTAAATTAGGCCTGTGATGAATCAGTTGCTGATTGGTTGACTGACGTGTTAGTTATCTGGACTGACTGACTGACTGCCATAATGAATGAATGAATGAATGATGCCCAATCAGACGGCTGGCTATACAAAGTTGACACGCGCGCTGACGTATAAGTTGCTAACTGACTTCATTCATCTTTTCATTCGACTGTAGTCATTTCGTTAATATTTTCCGCAATAACACACACACACACACACACACACACACACACACACACACACACACTCACACACACACACACACACACACACACACACACACACACACACACACACACACACACACACACTCAACACGCCGCTACACGCAACTTTTGTGAAGGAGGGGACGCAACATGGGTTCAACAGTGCTAATCTCGGGCAAGCAAATGAATATGTGTTGCCTCCCCTCTTTTTAACCAGCGCAATCGGAAAGCCTAGCCTATATCTCATTCCGCTCACAGCTACTGATGCGGGCGCATTGAATTAGTTAAGGATACGCGCCTTTTCCAATCACAGACTCAGCAATGCCGTCTATACAAGGCGTGCACATGAATAAGTCCAAAAAGAGACATACTACAGTAACCGCATGAGCTTTGCGCGATCGTGCACTTTTTGTCCTTAGCTCATTCTACCCCAACACCAACATCCTTAAATTTTGCCCCTGTCCTCTCAAGACTGCATTGCAGTGCAGGACACAGATCGACCATGATAGTTCAAGGGTGATGCCAGAATAGCTTGGCGCCCGTAGGATCCAAGCTATTCTGGCATCACCCTTGAACTATCATGGTGGATCCTTATCCTGCTGTGGTGTGTCTGGGACAGAATGAGTTAACGCAGCGTCACTGCCGAGAAAACTGGAACACAGTCAGTCCAGTTGCAAAAGCTATAGATCCTCATGTATCCCCGCAGTTGCGGGTGTGTGTGTGTGTATGTGTGTGTGTGTGTGTGTGTGTGTGTGTGTGCGGGGGAGGGGATCTGTACCTCTTGCTGAAACCACTTTCTATTCACGTTCCTTCGGCTGGGTATCTTTGACGTTGAATTTACAATGGTTTGATAATACAACGTAAGGTCCAAATTCGCAGATCAGCGTAACCTTGATCTATTAAAAAAAAAAAAGTCTGACATTGTAGATCACCATGGCGCTGGCCGTTGTGCTAACGGAACAAAGCCGGCAGCTGCTATCGGCTGTGGTGATGGTGCTGGGGTTCATGGGATTACCCATGTGCATCTCGCTGCTGGTGGTGGCCGTCTATATCCGCTTTGTGGTGGACGAGGAGCTGGACCTAGTCAACGGCATGAACACTGCGGTCCTGCCCTTCTTCCTCGCAGTTACCGGTTCGTAGTCAGCTAATTTGTTTGTTTTTGTTGGGTGATGGGAACAGGATGGAAAAGGGGGGGGGGGAGGGAGGGGGAAGGGGGAAGGGGGGAGGAAGGGAGGGAGAGATTGCATCTTCTGCCGCCCTTCTACATCTTTTTCACCATACATCAGTGAAGACGTGAAGACCCAAAGACAGCAACAAATACATTTCTTTGCGAAGAGCGTGATTTTCATTGGAATACAATGGAAATCTCGCTTTTGAGACAAGTGGACTTACGGTCTTTGTCTTTCACTGGGCAGGGGGAGCTGGGTGGCTCGGTGGTAGAGACAGTGTTCAGTCGACTCTCGTAGTGGTTCAAACCAAGCTGGCGGGTCAAAATTTGTACAGACATCTTTTCGATGCCCAGTCTTTGAAATCACCTTCGTGGGGGACAAAAGACATTAAGCCCTAAACGGTTAATTGTTCTTTTCTTCACTGGGCAGTCATGTTCAAGCAATATATTAACCCCTTTACTGCCGAGAAAAAGTGAACACGATCCATCTGCAAGAGACATAGATCCCGATGCGCCCCCGCACCTGCGGGGGCGCATGAGGATCTATGCCTCCTGCTGAGACCAGTTTGTATCAGTGTTCCGGGGAGCTGGGTGGCTCGGTGGTAGAGCGTTCGACTCTCGTCCGAAAGATTCCGGGTTAGAATCTGGCTGGAGTCAAAATTTATTTCGGTGCCCCGCCTTTGAAATCACCTGCGTGGTAGACACAAGACGTTAAGCTCTAAACGTTTAACGTGTTAACGTTTAGCAATGTTATAAATGAAAAGAAAAGGGGAGACTGCCAGTGCTAATATTTTAGGAAGATTACAAAGTAAAGTAGGTAAAAGCACTGTCAGGGGAGAGAATTGTGCAGTATCGACCAATGATCATAGATCAAGTTTGATCGAAGCACAAAACAAAACAAAAACAACAAAACATTAAAAAAAAAAAAAAAAAAAAGAGGAAAGAAGGGGTGCGCTAAGTAAGTGACTGGAAGTAGTGAGATGGCCTTAGTTGCCTGCTTGGCGTTAAACTCAAATAACTAACTAACTAATGTTGTTTTTGTGTGAATTTAGCTGTGTTCAAGTCCCATGTGTATTACCTCTCCTGTTTAGTCGCGAAGGACGGATTGATTGTGATAGGTAAGGGTGGTAGATCAATAAACGTCTCACCTTAGATCAAGTCAGGCACCTTTATCAGTTTTTAACTTATCACGGTCTTTTGGCGATAGACTCGAGTGCTTGACTGTAAGTGACAAATGGCACATATGTGCCATTTGTCACTTACAGTTAAGCCCTAGAGTCCACCGCAATCTGCTAAGATATACCGACCATGATCAATACTTCCATATGAAGTCCAGTGAGCCTATAGTGTTGTAACAAACGACCATGATTTTAATAAGTTAACTGTAATTAGACAACACAATTTCACTCTCACAGAAATGGGCTTACTGTCTTTTTGTCTGCACAAAACAGAATAGCTCAAATGTAGTGCCTGTTTAGCAAGTCGCTTTGGGAATCATGCCCGGCCTATCTTGCAGGCACCATCAACTTTGTCTGCATCCTATTGCTGTTGAGCGCGATGGCGCGCGCACGGCCGCCCAGTACAAGGGAGGCAAGTCTCATGCTGCTGTTTGTGGCTGTCGTGGTGGCGCTAACGTCTTCTCTGCTCGTCCTGATCGCCTCCATCTTCGTTCTTGTCGAGGTCATGCCAACAATGATGTCAGAGAATACAGCACGCAGGACGTGCCTCATACATTACAATTTATGAAATATTATAACATAGCTTGTCAGAGGTCAGCTCAGTAAGCAGCAGGACATAGCGGGCCGACGTCGCCCGACCGTCGGCCGGGTGGCTTTTGCTTGCAGTGTTAAAAGATCACGCAACGACTCAATAAGTGATTACGAACGAAGAAGACTGCTGATTTGACAGATTCGTTAGTCGGGCAGTTGGCAATAGCAGACAAGACGGGCCAAAGACAAAGACGACAGACACAACCTATAGATAAAAACAAACGAATTATAACAAGGCAAGGTGAAGGCAACACAAAGAAGGTGAGGGAAAGGAGGGGGGTGGGGTGGGGGGTGCGCAGAACGGAGAGGAGGGCGGGGGGTGGGGGGGTGGGTGGGTAGCGGGAGTTGTGTTTAAACTATCAAAACAGTTTCGATTTTGTTCTTTATTTCTTTCTCTAACTTAGCGGGTTCTTTCTCTTTTGTGCCGGAAGAGAGAAGAGACGGGGGTGGGGTCACGGGTGGCTGTGGGGGGTGGGGGGATGGGGGTAGGGGGATGGGGTTGGGAGATTTGGTACCCTTTCCATTTCAGCATCGCATTTGTCGGTGGTTTCTCTTGTCTCTCTGACTCATGTAATATTTCTAGCGGCAAGTACTTTAACTCATTGTGCCCGAGGTCGGTGCGAAATACCCACATTTTAGAGTTATCCTCAGAGGACTGCATTACAATTCATGAGACAGATCGACCATGATAGTTCAAGTGTGGTGGTAGAATAGCTTGGTGCGTATAGGCGCAAAGCTATTCTGACACACCCTTGAACTATCATGGTCGAACCATATTTTGCTGTGGTGTGTCGCGGGCAGAATGAGTTAAAACCCAAAACGTATGAACGTTTCTCCTCTAGATGGCCTTGCTGCCAGACGAGTTCGCAGCAGGTCTCGGTCAAGCCATGCAAAGCTACATGAAGGATGCGAGCACCAAAATGCGCTTGGACATTCTACAGATAGACTACAAGTGTTGTGGAGACAAAGGTTATTTCGACTGGTTCTCGGTGCCCTGGGTGCCTGTGGAAGTCTTGGTCGTAAACATGAAAGAGCTGCAGAGGTGATTCTGTGTGTGTGAGTGTGCTGGGCTGTGACTTTGTTTACGGCTTTCAGAGACGTAAAGTCCAAAATCACAGGCCAGCACAATATGAGACCAGTGTAGTCTGAAAGATGAGACCATACTGTCCTTCACCTGACGTGCACAATATGCACTGTTATTACGTGTGTCAAATTGTCTACCTAGAAATACTGGCAACCTCCACCTCCCCCCCCACCCCCACCCCCACTCCCCCACCCACACCCACTCCCTTCTACATCCATCCCCTCCAAAGTCAGATTAGCTGACAAGTTCTTTTAACTCATTCAACTCTAATACATACAAGACGATTTGGGTCGTCTATGATACGGCATTTAAACTCATTATGTCCTGAGGATGAAATTATAACATTTTCAGATATCCTTCGAGGCCCAAGTCACAGTTCTGGAGACAGATCGATCATGACAGTTCAAGGGTGGTGTCGGAATAGCTTGGCGCCAACAATCGCCAAGCTATTCTGACACCACCCTTGAACAATCATGGACAATCAACATCCTGTCGTAGCATGTCAGGGCTTTATGCTTTGGCAACTTGAGGCGCTAAGTTATTCTTTCACCACCATAGAACTATCATGGTCGATCTGTCTCCTGTATTGCATCATTGAAACTGCTAGACTGTGAAGTTTCAATGTGTTAATCAAGCAGTCTTTAACCTCTACATCTCCGTGAAAAAGTAAATATCACCCAGCTGCAAGAGGCATAGATCCTCATGAGCCCCCGCAGTTGCGGGGGCTCATGAAGATCTATGCCTTTTGCTGAAATCACTTTGTATTCGTGTTCCTCTGACGGCTGAAAATCATTGACATTAAAGTTGAAATGATTTTGAAAGCACAATCTGCGTCCACTGGCAATGAATGGATTAATGTATGAGCCTCCTCTAAATAGAGGAAGTACGCTGACAGTACAAACAAGCAAACAAACAAACCTAACATCATGATACTGTTAGTATATTGTCTGAACCCACTGTGTCCCGTGGACGAAATACCCACGTTTTGGAGTTGTCCTCTGAGGACTGCAGTACAACGCAGAAAGCAGATCGACCATGATAGTTCAAGGGTGGTGACAGAATGGCTTGGCGCCTATAACCATTCTGTCACCACCCTTGAACTATCATGGTCGATCTATATCTTGCTGGGGTGTGTCGGGACTGAATGAGTTAAAGCGATCTGTTCCATGGCGGATTTTTATAGGCAAATCGACGATACAACGGGTTATCAATGTTATCTTACCTTAGCTAAGACAACTACCCTTCATTTTACAATCCGTGTGAGTGGGCATACGCAGCAGAGATTTTCCACTAGTAATAGTAATAGACTTAACTAATTCAGCCCGGTCACACCATCGATCGAGCATGATAGTTCAAGGGTGGTGCCAGAATATCTTGGCGCCCATAGGCGCCAAGTTATTCTGGCACCACCCTTGAACTGTCATGCTGGATCTGTCTCTAGAATTGTAATACAGTCCTTGAGAGGGCAACTTTAAAATTTGGGTATTTCGGTCCTGGGGTGAAATGAGTTAAGAGTACACTGATTGCATTTTCTTCACCTTTCATAGCCGCGACGGGGGAGAACCCTACATCAACGATGACGTCCCTTTCAGCTGCTGCAATCCTGCTGCCCACCGCCCTTGCATCCACCACCACGTGAACACGCCCTATCTGCACTACAAGTACGACCCGCGCACCCTCCACACGCTACACAAGCAAGGGTGTCGTGATGCCCTGATGGACTTCTTTGGACACACTCTGCTGCGAACCATCGGATTTACGCTTCTCTTTCAAGCTGTCGTTCAGGTGGTCAAATCTCTACCACTTCATCCAGAGCGTTTGGCGTGCACCGGCACCCGACCTTGGGGCGTGAGCAGGTCCCTGCCAGATGCTCTGGGTGTCATGCTCTAGTACACACTTTTATAAATCTGATCTGCTGCTTGACATAATAATACTAATAATACTAATACTAATAATAATAAAGAGGCGTTTTGGGGGGGGAATTATGTTTTATTGTGTAATGTCTGCTTAGTTGTGTATGTTTACTGTGTGGGGATCCTGCGCTATATAAGAAACATATTATTATTATTATTATTATTATTATTATTATTTGTCATAGTAGTAGTAGTAAATTATAATTTTGCAGTTGTTGTTGTTTCACCCTCTTGTACGGGTTGTTTTCGAAAGCACTCTTCTCCTTCCTCGCTTTTTGTGCACGTACTCATTGTTGCTGCTGTTGTCGTTGCTGGTGGTGGTGGTAGTGATGTTGAATTTGTTGTTGTATTGTTTACATTGTTGTTTATATTATTTATATTGTTGTTTTGGATAATATTGTTGTTGCTATTGCAGCCGTGTTTCAGATGGTGATGGTGATGTTGGTGGTGTTGATGATGTTCAGATGTTGTGGTTTCTGCTTGATATAGATTTGTGCAGTTGCGACAAGCCGACTCATACAGACCTCAATGTTGACAGCAGTGAAGGAAGGCGACGTACTCGGACCTGCTCTGGGCTATCCCTTTGTACCCCCTAGCGACAAAACTACAGGTACCCTTGAACGTGCAAATAAAAATACAAAAATGCACGATTGGATAAATGAATGTATAGATGGACAGCTTGACTGACTGACTGATTGATCGAATGACTGACTGACCCGTAAGCAAAGGTCCTCGGGCTCACTGCGGCCGTCGTGGGCCCGAAGACGTTTTGCTACTAGGGGACTCACTGACTGACTCACTCGCTCGCTCATTCATTCATTCATTCGTTCGTTCATTCACTCGCTCACTCATTCATTCGTTGATCCAGACAGTAAGAAAGACGAAGATGAAGGTGTTGCCCTTTTGGACGAGACCGCCACCACCACCACCTCTACCGAAGAAGATCAGAGGTAGTCCTTATTATTTTTGGTCCTGTTTTCTCCCTAATTATATTATGATTATTTTATTAGGAATATCGACATATCAATTCCTAAAGTGTTTCGTAGATATTCTTATTTTAATTCATAATTGTGACTAAGTTTTAAAAGCATTTACGATGACCTTGCCTGACCTTGTCTGATTTTGTGCGTGTGTCGTAATATCATTACGATATTAGTGATGATAACCAACAAGGAAAAGTGCGAAGCCACGGCGAATAACCAACTTGTGCCATAAGTATAGAAAACACTCCAAACATCTCCAATAGGCATAGATCCTCATGAGCCCCTGGGGCTCATGAGGATCATGATTGGAGTGTTTTCTATCTATGGCACAGTGTTATCGCCGTGTATGCTCTTGGGATGTTGGAGTACTGTCTATGCTTGTGGCAGCTGTTGGCTACCAGGCATGACTTCGGGTTATGTTATATATTTAAATTGGGCAGTTGAGGCTGTGCAAGGACCGGTGTTTTTAAACATAATTTTTGCCTTGTTTGAAAATTTGTAGTAGGGCTGAATGTTGGAATTTGCTGGAAATTTCTGGTTAGATGAGAGGATACATGTTTGGTGCTTTGATTCATACCATCCTGAGCTTATCCAGTGGACAATTGTGGGCCTATGTTGAGTTGCCGTTGATATAGTGATTTGAGGGGCACGCTGATTTCAGCTGTGCTTGGGTGTGGGGTTGGCACTAAGGAATCAGGTTTATAACCAAGAAATGAGACAGTCAATGTGCTGTTTTTTCTTCTTTTTTTGTTACTGATTTTGTGCATGGCAAATGTGCACTTGGTGGGCGGTAGTGTTTTTTAGGGGATTGAAATATTAGGGGATGCCTGGGACTGACTATGGCTAAGAGACTGGACAGTACGGAAACGGCACTGTGTTCCGTGGCCTGTCGGGCTCGATCGCTGTTGGGAGATGGTCGTTGCAAACGAAACATCACTAATATCATTACGAGAATTACTCATTGTAATTGTGACCTTTTGACAGCATTTACGATGAACTGAGCGTTTCCGACGCTGGGGACAGTTCGACCGCCCCGCCCATCAGCCCTCGATCACCCTCTGCGGAACAAAGATTCAGGGTACGAATCAGGCTTTGGTTTGTTTGTTTTTTTGTTTGTCGGTCTGCCTGCCGGTCGGCCGTTTGTTTGCTTGATAGTTTGGTTCATTCTTTGGCTGCTTAACTTGCTGGTTGGTTCGATGGTGTGCTGGCCTGCTGACTTGCTGTTTGGCTGGTTGACTGGTCGGTTAGTTGGCTTGTTGGCTGGTTGTTTGGTTGGTTGGCTGGCTGGCTGGTTGGCTGGTTGGTTGGTTTGTTGGCTGGTTGGTTTGTTGGCTGGTTGGTTTGTTGGCTGGTTGGTTGTTTGTTCGGATCGATGGCTAGCTGGCTGGTAAATCGGCTGACTGGCTTGGCTGTTTGATTCTTCATTGTCAGTTCCAAAAAGTCCTCCCAGCCTGTGCACCTTGTGAGCAATAGGTATCGTTCTTTTTCTCTGCTTTTCCTTCGTCGGTTGTACTGACCTTGACCACTTAACCGCCAAAACACAAGGAAAATGAGCCCAATACACAAGCAAAAAATGCAGAAATCAAATACAAGAAGCATAGACAAATACAAGAAGCATAGATCCTTATGAGCCCCCGCAGTTGCGGGGGCTTATGAGGATCTATGACTCTAGCTGCTATCCAGCGGTGTTATCCGACAGTGACCTGCGGGGGTTTCATTGTGTAGGCGGAGCGCAATCAAATGCAGTCACTGCCGGGTTCTGTTATGTGGGGTAGACTTATTTTTTTGAGATACCTCGTGTACAACCAAAGCTGTTAACGTTATTCTCTGAAATCCCTCAGAACAGAGCGTTGAACTAGCGTACGCCAACTTCGAAGAAACGCTGACGACAGGCCGTGGTAGTGCACGAGCAGGCGCTGATCATGTGGAACCAGTCCATTTAGCCTATAGCCCAGGTAAGTGGGAGGGGAAGGGACCCGGGTGGGGTGGGGCAGGGTCAGAACCTTCCATTTGCATTCGCAGGGGCTTAAGATAATCCACGCCTTTTGCTTGGACCCATCTGCATCTTCACATGCAGGTACTGTACTAATTTAGAAAAATGAAAAGGGAGGAGGGAGAAAGGAGCGGGGGGGGGGGGGGGGGTGGTGAGTGAGAAAGGTTGTGTGTGTGTGTGTGTGTGTGTGTGTGTGGGGGGGGGGGGTGTCGAAATTCCCAAGTCTAGGATTGACGACTACATATCAATGTGAGAGCTACACCGACCATGACAACTCAAGGCTGGTGCCGAAATAGCTTCAGTCCTCGGACAGCTCTTGAGACGCCAAGCTAGTCTGACACCACCCTTGAACAATCATGGTTAATCAAGGTCTTCATTAGTTCGGCTGTTTGTGCGTGCAGGACACATCAGGGGCCAATTGTTTGAGAAGTGAACTGGTATCCTGCACAAGCCACTAAACAAGGTGTTCTGCTGTAGCGGAGCAACTTGCTTAGTGGCTTGTGCACGATTTAAGCTCGCTCTTGCTACTGGTCCCCGCAGGGCCGAACGTGCTAGCAGGATGGCTTCAACTCAAATCTTTGTATACTGAAACCGAATAAAGACTTTGTGATAAAGTTTCTTAGTTGGTGACCGCCTGTTCATACAGCTGTTGTAAGCATAGGGTCCTGAGCAGCTCTGTACTTAAATGCGAGACAATTTCTGCCGCTCCACCGCGTGCGCACAGCCACCCCAATGTGCAAAGGACATCGGGTCGACGGATGGACTTTTGCCCATTGGGACCACACTCACTCACTACAGGCAATACAAAAGGGGAGCAAGATACGTCACGCCTGAAACTCAGAATGCTCGCGATAAAAAAAATAAATAATAAATCAGTGCATTAAATAGGCGCTTTATCCCAATTGCAAATCGGCTCAAAGCGCCGCCGCGAACTGAACCCAACAAGCACGCTCACGTGAATCACGCACATTCACTCACACACTGTACATAAACACAGAACATTCACGTGGTGTTAAGGGCAAGCTCAAGCTACTGAAGTTTTGTAAATTCAAAATCGTTTATATTTGAAATTTGATTAAGAGGGCTGAAATTGATACCAAAGTCGTGGGGGATAAGAGCCGGAGTACACGGAGAAAGAACCCCCGACGGTCCGCCCGAATTAACGGTGACACTTAGTAGAGGAGAAAATTCTGACGCCGGAACCGGGTATTGAACCTCGCACCTCTAGCATTGGTGGCAGGCGCTTTTATCGCTGCGCCACGGATCGCCCCCGATACGACAACACGGACCGCTCCCGATACAACTGTGACAAATGTCAACCTTCAAAGCAGTCCTCCGCAAAAAAATCCCGCCAGTAACAAAATCCGTAGACATTAACTCATTCGAGACGTGCCGCCTCCGGATAAACGGCATATATCTGTATGTATATATCTGATCAGGCTCTTGAAATGTTATTTTTATTATTTTAGTATTGTGTCAGTTTGCATTTGGACCTATGAATGATTGTGTTTTTTGTACGTTGTCGGTACTTTAGTTAGTTAATTTCAGTTAGTTAGATTATCTAGATGTAAAGCGTTCTAAGCCTTTCTTTGTGGGTATATTGCGCTATAGAAGAGTTATATTATTATTATTATTATTATTATTATTATTATTATTATTATTATTAATTTGCCGCATATCTATACTAACCTTATCCGGCGATCTGAAAGTGTAGTGTAGTATCAAGGCTATTTAGATTCAAGGCAGTCAGGCATCATTTTTTATGAAGTCGCTAAGTTGGCTGGTTTTCCAAAACCCCAGAAGTAAGCGCCGTGCTCATTTCTGATTGCTTTAAATGGCAAAAACCAAATATACTGAATAACAAATGAAATGCGACATTTTTGGAACCATCGGAAACATTTTAAAGTGTTTCCAGTGATTCCAAAAATGTCGCATTTCTTTCACTCATCAGTATATATGATAGCGGTGCATTTTCGGATAATTCCTGGTCAATGGTCGTGTCAGGCCTGATGTAAGTTTGGTATCACTATGGATTGAGCGTTCCGCTGAGTGCGCAGGAGACTGTCGCATGTCATGCCCTTACCCAGTGCGCAAAGGCCATCGGGCGGACGTCGGCCGCGGTTGGCCCGCGCACAGCTGTGCGCGGGCCAACGGCGGCCGACGTCGGCCCGATGGCCTTTCGCGCACTGGGTATGGTTGCACGGCGATCAACGTGAGGGCAAGCGCTCGGCTGGAGGCTAGAAGAAACGCCTCAAGGAGTTCCTCCAAGTATCGACTGACGTACAGTTTTAGCATTGAGGTTGAGTCCTGAAAGATATTTGCCTTAACCGCCTGTCCTGGCGGAGTTAGAACACCTCTATCAGTAGAGCCAGGCGGCAGAAGCCAACCCAATGCGCAAAAAGCCATCGGTCCGGCGTCGGCCGCTGTTGGCCCGCGCAAGGCCGAGCGCGGACCAACGGCGGCCCACGTCGGACCGATGGCCTTTGCGCACTGGGAAACTATTCGCCGATCCTGAGAGGAAGCCAGAGTAGCCAGCACAGCCACCATTGGACCCACCCATGTGTGCCAGACATATAGGGAGGACTTCCGTGCATGGATTGGTTCTTTAGCCATTTCAGTCAGATCAGAAAATACCTCACTACCGAAGCTGCCACCAAACTTGCTGTCTCTCTCATCCTATCTCGCATCGACTACTGCAACTCTCTCCTTTCCGGCCTCCTTCACTCCACCACTTTCACCCTCCAGCGTGTCCAGAACAATGCTGCCCGCCTCGTCCTCAGAAAGAAAAAAAAAACAGACCACATCACTCCCCTGCTCAAACTCCTTCACTTGCTTCCCATCCCCCAACGCATCCAATACAAGATTCTGTCTCTCTGCTACAAAACCATGAACAACTGCGCCCCTGCCTATCTCTCCAACTTACTTCACCCCTACACTCCTCCCCGCTCCCTCTGCTCCGCCTCCGACCCTCTCCGCCTCCACATCCCCCGCACCAAACTCAGCACTTTCGGCCCCCGCTCCTTCTCTGTATACGGTCCATCCGCCTGGAACACTCTCCCACTCTCTCTCCGTCAGAAACACTGTCTCTCCTCCTTCCAGTCCGCCCTCAAAACTCACCTCTTTCAACAGTTCTAGCACTATATCACCACACTCCCCACCCCAAGTCGACTGTCGTAATGTATTTCACTTTTTGTAGTACGCGAGCCGTTGTCTAAGCGTGCGCATGCGTGCGTGAGTTGTGAGTGCGCGCTTAGAGTTATAATTATTATAAGATAAGCGCATTATAAATACCTTAATTATTATTATTATTATTATTATTATTATTATTATTATTATTATTATTATTATTATTATTATTATTATTTCCGGATACACTGCTCGCAAATGGACAGTTAACCGGGAACATTTGAACACCACCCAACTACTAGAGGTATAGATGCTCGTGAGCCACCGCATTTGCGTGGGCTTATGAGAACCTGCACCACTTGTTGACAAAACTTTAAATCCTTGATCCTGGTTGGTTGGTTAGTTCGGGTTTAACGTCCACAGAACCGAGGTAATCATGGACGGCCCTGACGGGCGGGTTATGGTGGACAAGGAAATCTATCTTGATCCTGTGACAGCTAGGGATTTTTATGTCCTGAGTTGACGAAGATTGCAGAAACACAGTCTCTAGCAGCTGGCAGCTGGCACTGAGCGGGTTAATGCCTTGGTCATCATCATGTCTCCCGCGATGGATAAACATCATCATCATCATCATCATCATCATCATCATCTTCGTTATCGTCATCATCATCATGATGATATTTTAGCCAGCTATGGCCGACGTCGGTCCTAGAACCGTTTGCTCGCAGGAAGAGAACTGTGCAGAGTGCTATCCCTCTCTGTTTTGGTAGCGCATTTTTGGCTCAGGTGCGATGGCAAAAGTGAGCCTATGTTTTGGGCCAGTGGTCGTCCGTCCGTCGGCCGTCGTCCGTCGTCAGTGGTAAAACTTTAACGTTGGCATTTTCTGGGAGACTATTCAAGCCACAGTCTTCAAACTTGGCCCACGGATACTGTGTGACAAGGCCTGTTTAAACGTAAAAATGACCAGTGACCGAAATCAAAGGTCACGGTCAAATATTATTTTCAACTTCAGACCTAAACCTGGTACACAGATACCTGATGATCAAGGGTCATACGAAGTCCAGAAATAGGGACAAAAATAGCCAAATTTCCCACTAAAAATTAATCTTTTTCTCAGATACTATTTTCAACTTCAAACCCAAACTTGTTACTCAGATACCTGATGGTATGACCTTTCTATGCATACTGATTTTGATGACCCCTTGGAAAGGTCAAGATCACAAAAGGTCGACAAATATGTGAAAATGCCAATTTTGGGTAGAATTTTAGTTTTTATCAAAGTTTTGGATCAGTTGTACACGTGAGCCATAAGGGCTTTGCCATTCTTGTTCCTGTCTGCTATTTACCTTGTCTTGAATTTCGGCTCTAGCAGTCATCCTTTTTATACAGTCACTGTTTTCTCTGCGCATTATTGTGATGCGCTTATGAATAAGGCTGACCTGTGCGTTTTGGTTAGTTAGTTATTTCGGTTTTACACCGAGCAGGCGACTAAGGCCATCTCACGGCGGCTGTGCGTTTTGGATGAGCCATCATTAAAGTAGGTCAAAAACTGTGCGTCTTTTGACGTAAAGAGTGGAGTAAAAGCCCGGACAAACATGTGATGTCGCGTTTGTGTCCGGGCTCTTAATCGACTGTTTGTGTCGAAAGACGAGCAGTTTTTTACCTACTTAATTATAATAAATAATAATAATTACGGTATTTATAATGCGCTTATCTTAAAATAATTATAACTCTAAGCGCGCACTCACAACTCGCGCATGCATGCGCACGCTTTTGACAATGAATCACGTACCACAAATACATTACAACAGTTGGCTTAGGGTGGGGAGTGTGGTAGCGTTATAGTGTTAGAACTGTTGAAAGAGGTGAGTTTTGAGGGCGGATTGGAAGGAGGAGAGAGAGTGTTTCTGACGGAGAGGGAGTGGGATAGTGTTCCAGGTGGATGGGCCGTAGACGGAAAAGGAGCGGGGTCCGAAAGTGCTGAGTTGGTGCGGGGGATGTGGAGGCGGAGAGGGTCGGAGACAGAGCGGAGGGAGCGGGAAGGAGTGTAGGGGTGAAGTAAGTAGAGAGATAGGCAGGAGCGTAGTTGTTAAGGGATCTGTAGCAGAGAGACAGAATCTTGTATTGGATGCGTTGGGGGGATGGGGAGCCAGTGAAGGAGTTTGAGCAGGGGAGTGATGTGGTCGGATTTCTTCTTTCTGAGGACGAGGCGGGCAGCATTGATCTGGATACGCTGGAGAGGGAAAGTGGTGGAGTGAGGAAGGCCGAAAAGGAGAGAGTTGCAATAGTCGATGCGAGATAGGATGAGAGAGACAGCAAGTTTGGATGCAGCTTAAATCGTCTATTTACACCAGAAAAAGTTATATTTGTTCATTACAAAGAAATAAACAACAGGAAAAAAACCACGCTTTCAAAAACCAAGCATACAACGATCACGTGGCTTGTGCCTGTCCTTTCAAAGCGTGTTTCTTTCTTTCTCAGCTATAATTTTTCCTCAGGCATTTTTCAGATTTTCCCGATCTTTTACGTGCTACAGACGTGTCCATGAACCCCAGCGCCCCGAGTGTGCCGTTAAATGTAGAAAGGTCTGCCAGTTCTCGCTTCACCTGGGGCTCCGAACCCGACGCGGCCAACCCAAACCTCTATGAGCCCGGAGGGCAACTCTACCAGCCGGGAGCGGCCCCAAATATGCCCCTACAGCCGGACGAAGCCTACTACAATGAAGCCGCCGCGAGGAGGAGGGCCAACAGCGGCGAAGGTCCTGATGACCTGGGATAGCGTACAGAGTGGACAGTTCTGGGATGGTGCGGGGTTGGGGTGCGGGTGGGTGGAAGAAAGGGTGGTGGTGGTGGTGGTGGAAGAGGGGGGTTGAGAGAACAACACGTAGTTGCAAGAGGCATAGATCCTCATGAGCCCCCGCAGTTGCCAGGGCTAATGAGGATCTATACCTCTTGCTGTCACTACTGTCGTGAGTAGCCGGGGCTCATAAGAACACGTGGCTCTTGCTCGCATCGAGATCCTCAGTGCCTCATTGACATCCATATTCTGAAATGAGAGAGATTTCAAAAGAAAAAAAGAAACCACATCCATTTACAAGAGGCATAGCTCCTCATGAGCCCCCGCAGTTACGGGGGCTCATGAGGATCTATGCCTCTTGCTGTTACTACTGCCGTGAGTAGCAGTGGCTCATGAGAATACGTGCCTCTTGCTCGGTGCAACAACATTCTGAGGACTGAGCTTATCCCGTATTAAATCGACTGCTATGAGACCGCTTGCCACACCACTTAACCCCTTCACTGCCGAGAAAAAGTAAACGAGATCTAAATGCAAGAGGTATAGATTCACATGAGCCCCCGCGACTGCGGGGGCTCATGAGGATATAATTATGCGTCTTGCTGAGACCACTTTGTCTCTATGTTCTTTGAACAGTCGTGGATTTCAGTCAACGCAGATTTCAGAAACAAAATGTAGGTCTGTTGGCAGGGAACGGGTTAATCGTCCCTTTAGTCATTACTATAGAGGGGCGCAACCTACTGTCTTTCCTTACTATCAAGGGGCTCAACCTACTGTCCTTTCCCGCTCTAAAGGGACTCGATCTGTTGTGTTTTTAACCCGATCGCGGCTATCATCGCATATACCACCAAGCTCTTCAGAAAAAATGGTCTGCAGGCAACCATATCTTGGCTGGACGCACACCTTATAATACTATGAACTCTAAACTGTCAATACCGGTCAGGGAAGCGTCTACAGGAGGAGTATACATAGTAAGGGGAATCACTCAATACTGGCCACACATTAGTACGCAAACAGTAAGTTCCCCATGCTTGACCTTTCTTTGCACCAAATCCCCACCCTACCGGCGGCGGGCACAACGCGCATTCTGTGTGTGTGTGTGTGTGTGTGTGTGTGTGTGTGTGTGTGTGTGTGTGTGTGTGTGTGTGTGTGTGTGTGTGTGTGTGTGTGTGTGTGTGTTTTCTTGTAGACAGCAGAAGTGCAGGACGGTCAAAGCTGCTTTTGTATTCATATTTTATGGTCAGTGGTCCTCACTCCCAAGTTTAGATATGAGCTGGTCTGTGATTTTGGACCTTACGGCTGGACAGCCGTAAGGTCCAAAATTACAGACCAGCACACCGGATCTCAGATGAGGCTTTGAAATGCGTGCAATGTACTCGTGTCTGCAGCCTTTTGTTCGTGTGATTGCGAGAATATGAAACTGGTAATGAGAGCAGGCATTTTTCCACTGCGCGTGGCGTATTATCACAAAATATAAAGACGGCCGTCGCGCTGATGAGACAGAACAAGAACAAAAGATAATCCAGACCAACAATGTGACTGCCAAGGGTGTATTGACTGCCAAGGGTGTATTGACTGCCAAGGGTGTATTGACTGCCAAGGGCGTAAAATGCGAAGAAAATCCCTAGAAAGAAAGAAACACGCTTAACCCATATCATACTGAGGCTAAAACTTCAAATTTGTACACTGCCATATGCAAGCTACATTATATTACGTACATATAAGGATATAGACCAAATGCCTTTAGTTCAAGGGTGGTGCCAGAATCGCTTGGCGCCTAGAGGCGCCAAGCTATTCTGGCACCACCCTTGAACTATTTTAGTCAAACTATTATTTCACACACTGGTGTATTCCAAATCATAAGGGTTAACAAGCTATTTTGGCACTAGCCTGGAACAATTTTAGTCAAACTTTTTCACACACTGGTGTATTCCGAATGATAAGGGTTAAAATGGACAATTATAACATAGTTTACTATATTTTTATGGTTAAACCCTTGTTATTCAAAATGGACGCACAGACAAGAATGTAATGCACTACCTATCTTTCATTTGCAAAATAAAAACAAGTCGCAACTTATCTTTGGTTTAACTCATTCAGCCCGACGGCCGTATTTCCCAAATTTTGGAGGCGTCATCTAATGACTATGTACCAGTTGCAGGAGATGGATCGACCATCTCCTGCTGTAGTGCGTCAGGGCTGACTGGGTTAAAGAGTTTATTGCTTTGCAGAATACACGAAAGAATGCATAACATTTCCATCAGATCAAAACAAGAAAACAAGCCACAGGCTTACAGAATGATCTGGACATTTAATTGAATCAATTACATTTGCATTTGCATGGCGGTGGTTAGCAAAGTTACAAATACAATGTAAATAAATAGATCGATAACATTAATGGAAAAGAAAATAGAGGGGAAAATACAAATATTATAGTGGAGAGAGAGAGACAATGACAATGATTCTTTATTTTACAACGGTGAAAGTTTTGGTGAAACCATTTTTCGAACTTGCCGTTGCTAATCTACTTTACATATAATGCACAAATCACAAAAATACTATTATTAAATTGGGAAAAACTAAATATATAACTAATAAAAATTGAAATATAAAGTTTTTAAAAAAAGAAATCATTGAAAAGGTGAAAATAAACATAACAAATCTCACACATACACACAATTATAAAGGTATAAATCTTCATACATACATTCATAAACACAAGCACAAGCACAACACACACACACACACACACACACACACACACACACACACACACACACACACACACACACACACACACACACACACACAATACATGCAGCATTAGCATCTTGTATTAACTGAAGATATAACTGAATTGAAGAGTTAGAAAGGGGAAAATCGTACACTTCAAGTGCAGGTTGCTGTGAAAATCTTACGATGCTGAGGTGAGGTACTTGAAGAGAGCGGTTTTAAAAGACGAAAGCGTTGTTGATGTTGTAACATGTTTGGGCAATGTGTTCCACATGCTAGCACCTGAGAACGCTAAACTTGTCTTATAGAGATCGATTCTAGGTCGTGGCACAGTAATGGACTGCCTTGATCTGGAGTATGTTGATGCCGGGAGGAAAAACATTTTTTTTTATATACTCGGGGAGTCTGTTATTCAATACTTTGAACATCGTTATTCCCTTATTGTATAATAAATGTTTTTTCAAGGGGAGAATTTCTAAGGTTTTCAGTTTATTATCCGTTGTTGAGTTAGGGTCTGAAAGGATAAGCTTCGCGGCTCTACGATGAAGAGAGTTTAGTCTCTTTAACTGGACCTCGCTTGCGCCATCCCACACCGTAGAAGCATAATCTATATGTGACCTGATGTGGGCGTTGAAGAACAGTTTTCGTGTTTCTACATTAGCTATATGTTTTAACTTGGATAAAATAAACAGTTTCTTTGATATTGTTTTACATATATTACTAAGATGGCATTGCCATTTAAACTGGTTATCTACAGTAACGCCGAGAAGACGATGTTCCGTTACCTGGCTGATAGATTTGCCTTGAAGGGACAAGCTGAGTGAGAGAGTGCCGAGCTGGTGCTTTTGGCGGGTACTTACAACCATACATTCAGTCTTTGCAGGGTTTAAGATCATGGAATTGTTACTGCACCAGCTGTTAATGTCCTGTAATGTGTTTTGTAGGCGCGTGTCAATTACTGACAAATCCTTATCGGGAGTGTGTATCGCAGCATCATCAGCGAACATATCGCATGCAACACTATCATCACTAATTGTGAGTGGAAGGTCGTTAATGAATAAACAGAATAAAAGAGGGCCTAAAATAGAGCCCTGGGGCACGCCATGCTTTACTTTGCAGTGACTAGAATATGTACCATTAAGGAGAACTTTTTGTCTTCTGTTTTCTAGGTAGGATTTGAAAAACCCGGCTGCGCTTTTAGTATATAAGGATATTTTCTTTATAAGTATGTCATGGTTCACCATGTCAAAGGCTTTCCGGAAGTCTAAGAAAACTACACCTGTTAGTTTGGAATCATTAATAGATGATAACCAGGTATCTGCCATCCTTATCAAGGCAGTGTGACAGGAATGGTTTGGTCTGAAGCCTGACTGCAGTGAATGGATGAGATTTTGGTTTTCTAAGTATTCAGATAGATGCTTATGGATGTGCCGCTCTAAAGGCTTCGACAAAACAAAGAGAGAGAGAGAGAGAGAGAGAGAGAGAGAGAGAGAGAGAGAGAGAGAGAGAGAGAGAGAGAGAGAGAGAGAGAGAGAGGGAGAGAGAGAGAGAGAGAGAGAGAGAGAGAGAGAGAGAGAGAGAGAGAGAGAGAAAATCAATGAATCAATGAATCTTTATTTTACAACGGTAAAGATATTAACAATGCCAGAGGCAATGCCATTTTTCAAATCTGCCGTTGCTACATCTACAGATACATATATGCAAACCAAGGGGAATCACAGCGCTGGACAGACAACAGTTAGATCCCCTGCCCCCACCTATCAGGCACCCAATCGCCAGCCCACAGAGAAATACGCAGGTATAGAATAAGACGATCATTTCCATCCTCTAAACGAATGGATCAGGTCTCTTATATAACCCATGTCTTTCTCCGGAACTTAGGAAGTAGGCAGGAGAAACATACATACACAAACACGAAGGTGCGCTACTATGTGTGGTCAGGTAAATACCCTGATTTCCCACAGTAGATGCACAGAACATTACACAACAATGTAACGATACAAATTTGCCTCGAGTTATAGATACTCACAAACCAGATAGGTGAGGCTAGCGCTGGCAGAAATGTATGCAAACCAAGGGGAATCACAGCGCTGGACAGACAACAGTTAGATCCCCTGCCCCCACCTATCAGGCACCCAATCGCCAGCCCACAGAGAAATACGCAGGTATAGAATAAGACGATCATTTCCATCCTCTAAACGAATGGATCAGGTCTCTTATATAACCCATGTCTTTCTCCGGAACTTAGGAAGTAGGCAGGAGAAACATACATACACAAACATGAAGGTGCGCTACTATGTGTGGTCGGGTAAATACCCTGATTTCCCACAGTAGATACAGATACAACAATTACATTACATAAATACATGTATAGGACCAACGCCTACGGGCGTGTTGGGGGGAGGGGGAACAATGGTAAGGAAAAAAAAAAAAAAAGCAACAACACAGCAGCACTATACATACACTGCAGTAGAATGGGTACATTACTAACAATAATATCTACGTATAGAAAGCAAAGCTTGCAGATAGTTATGGCTGCGAAGATAAATGTTTAAAAAGACTTTTCTTGAAACATGATACCGTTGGAGTGGTCTTCGTGTGGGATGGAAGCGAATTCCACAAAGTCGCTCCCGAGAATGCTAGACTGGTTTTAAATAAGTCTATTCTGGTTTTGGGTACTACATACAGGCTTTTTGTATCGCCATAGCGGGACTGTGACCGGACTAGCAGCTGGGTTAGATATTCCGGAGTGTTGTCATTCCGAATCTTGAAAAGGAGAACACCTTTGTTGAATGCAAACTGATTCTTGAGAGAAAGAAGTCCCGCTTTGTGAATCTTATCATCCGTTGTCAAAGTAGGATCAGGTAAAATTAATTTCGCCGCTCGTCTGTGTAAGGAGTTCAGTCTTTTTAAATGTACATCTCTGCAGCCATCCCACAGAGAGGGAGAGAGAGACGGGTCTTATAAATACATTCACTGTAAATGGTAGGGCTTTACTACCATTGAGAAGTAGATGAATATTGGTGTGTGTTCGGGCGAAAGTATTGTTGTTCGTTTTATTACAACAAATATTGCATTGATGTAAAAACGTGGTCGGCGGTTTCAAAACTGGCACCACAAGAGCAGGCAGGAGAATTGGACAGATGACGTTTAACCAGGTCATAAAAAATATTGAGGTCGCTCATGTTGAGTCTGATTCTACAGTAGATTATCTGTCTCGTTCTGCAGCCTAACGAATAATATGGGGGTATGACACAATCGTCCCGTGACAGGGAAATGATTAAAATTCACTTAAGGACTGACTATGCTGGATGTGTTCGGGTAAATTGTTCCAAAGATCCGTGGTGGATGGGAAAAATGAAACTTTGAATAGTTCAGTTTATAATGGGGGACTTAGCGTTCAAGTGGGCGTCGTTTTTTATAAGGATTTGATGCGGATACTAACTGTGGTAGGTCTGGACCTAAGTCAGCAGGGGTTATACCTTTGACTATTTTAAAATAGAAGATGAGGTTACGACGACAACGACTTTGCCACAAAGGAATGAAACCGGGTAGACCGTAAAGTAATTGGTGACTAGTGCCACGGACTGCACTAATAATGGTTCTTAATACGTGTAACTGAAGAATTTCCAATTCGTCCGAAATTGACTTTGTGCAGTTATCTCAGATCATGTCAGCATAGTCAAAGTGTGGCAATATAAAAGATTTGTGCATAGTCTCGAGAGATCGTCTCGATAATCTATATTTATGTGAGTCTAGGCAAGCTATAAGTAATCGACATTTTGCTATGATTGATTTAATATGAATGTCCTATTTACAGTTATTAGATTAGTGTCTCGTACAATGTCGTTAATACAAATAAGGAAAAGGAGAGGGCCTAAAACTGACCCTTGCGGCAAGCCCGACTCTGCGGGTAGGTATGTAGATAATCATCATTTGATAGCAACATCTTGCTTACTCACAAACCAGATAGGTGACGCTATGATAGATTTAACACATTCAGCCCGGACACACCACACCAAAACATGGATCGAGCATGATAGTTCAATAGCTATTCTGGCACCACCCTTGAACTACCATGCTCGATCTGTCTCTAAAATTGTAATGCAGTCCTTCAGAGGGCACCTTCAAAATTTGGGGATTTCCGTCCTCGGGTAGAATGTGTTAATATGAGTATCCCATATACAGCTAAGTTAGCTAGTTGAAGATAATGTATGACAGCTTGCTTACGATTCTGCAAGTAATCAGCCAGCTATTGTACAAGCTTCCCGTGAAATCAAAGACAAGTAGCAAATTGTTTCCTTGTCTGTATGTTCATTTTCCAAAATTGTTTTAATCCGAAAATGTAATAACTTGTGTTGTAATTTTCCTTTTTAAGCGTGTTTTTTATTTTTTATTTTATTTTCTTAGAGAAATAATGGTTTTTGTACAGGGCAGTATCCGCAAAATACGAGCTCAATTAGCTGATGCCTTGACGGAATACTACGCGTGAATCATTGCGTGCCCCGTAAAGCTTACTATACAGTAAGATTATACTAGGCGTGTGAGGGTTAAAAAAACACACCAAAAAACAACAACAAAAACAATAAACCCCCCCCCAAAAAAAAAAACAAAAACAAAAAAACAAAAAAAAAAAAAAACCCAACAACAAACAAACAACAACAACAACAAACAAACACAGTACAAATGTAGTATGTAAAAACCGTAGTACATCTGTATTATATGATAGCAATGAGTTAGTTGCCTCTAATTAAGTGGTAATGTGACCTGATGACACTGCCATTTTTTTTTTTACAACTTTTGGCGCGTTCATTTTGTGCTACATTGAACCCAATGACTTACGACAGTTGTGAAGTACAGACGACATTGTATCGAACCTTTTTTGACGGTGTTTTCAAACCTCTTACCTTTTATAACTGGATGGTCAAAGCACGAAATAAAATTGTCCAAGAAGTGTGTGTGTAATTTTGTGATCTCGCTGTCTGTGTTACTGTCTGTCTGCCTCTGTCTCTCAGTCTATCTTTTTAAAGTACCTTCTATTTATAGAAGGGACTTTTTAAGATGGGTCGCGGTTGAGCGAACTTAATAGCACACCCATGACGTCATCCGTGGGCAGGCATCAACCTCTGAAGACCTAAGTAACAAAATAAAATTATGTCATGTCTAGTTACGCTAACCTCGCTGCAGAACGTATTTTTTGGCGGGAAACGCCGTATTGTGTATGTGTGTGTGTGTGTGTGTGTGTGTGTGTGTGTGTGTGTGTGTGTGTGTGTGTGTGTGTGTGTGTGTGTGTGTAATTAAACATGATGTTTGTTTACGTACAAGCTTGAAAATTGAGGACATGGGTGTCTAAGAAAGCCTCCGAGCATACTGAATTTGGATGCTTCGTTGAAGAGTTAAATGACTGTTTACAGAAAGTCAGTTGACCCACATCTGAGTCTGTAATGTTTTGACAAATGACGCTTTTCAAACCAATGACGGGTATGTATAGTGCCCCTTACAAAGCTCACTGAGGCATTGGCAATTTAGAAGCTTTTTCAATAGGAGATATTTCAATATCAGAATCAGATATATAAGGCAACAGATAGAGAGAGACCCTTTTTTTTTTCTCTTCCTCACACACATACACACACACACGCGCGCGCGAGCACGCACACACACACACACACACACACACACACACTTACACACACACACACACACACACACACACACACACACACACACACACACACACACACACACACACACACACACACACACACACACACACATACATAAACGTGCGGGCACGAACTTACGCATAAACGCTTTGACAAGCACGCACAAACGTCAGTATGTCTAGTGCATACTTACACACATTTGGCACACGCGCGCGCACTTGACACGTGCAATCTCGTGTCGGGGATCAAGAATCCCCGGCCCCCTTCTTGGAAAACAGCAGACGCCAATGACGTCAATCATACAGTATTGTTTTTGCGTCACAACAGCGTCCTGACACAAAATGACGTGTAATGGTGGTGTAGCGTGCGAAGTATACTAGTCAGGATTATAAAACAATGAGGAAACGTACAACCACTTTCATGCGCGGATGAAACAGGTAAGCCTTTTATTGTAATGTTCTGAAGATGAGTGTGAGCCTGCATGTTTGAAATTTTACAGCTTCAAGAGAGCATGCCCTGACGTAATCCAGACGAAAAGGTGACTGCCAAGCGTGTAAATTGCAGAGAATAACCCAACGAAAAAATAAACACGCTTAGAAAAAATAATTACAACACAATTATGTTGTAATTGCCTTTTTAAAGTGTGTTTCTTTCTTTATTGGGTTATTCTCATGCCCTGACGTGTTTTCAGTGGCCATAGGATTTGATTAATATAATGGAAGGTTTCATTCCTCTGACTTAGTGTCTGGCTTTTTGTATGAAGTGCCTGCGTGGGTTTCTTAGTAGCTTTTGGTGTATCTTTGGTACTTGCAAGCCGGCAAAATTGATGCTACTGAGCGCTCTCAAAGTGGCGTCTGTTTGACTGGGAGTCTGTTTTTGCAACGATACGTTTTTATTTTCTTCTTGTTCACAAGATAGGCGGAGTAGGAATGAAGGAAATGAAGTATTCCATTTGTATTCTCTCTTGAATCGGGCAACATTTCTATTTTGTAACCGGAAGGACTGTCATGATCCAAAGGAAAGAGGGCGATTTGCTCAGTCGTCGGCACTTAGTCAGCATTGGTTCGAGTGATTGTGTTCTTGGCCACCGGCCGTAATAGGTTTAAGTTCGGCCCACCTATTTGTTAAACTATACGTCGTTTGTTGTATATAAAGAGGGTAACCCCTTCAGTGCCGAGAAAACGTGAAAACAATTCACACGATCTAACTGCAAGAGGTATAGATCCTCATGAGCCCCAGCAACTGCGGTAGCTCATGAGGATCTATGCTTCTTGCTGACATTTTCTTTGGACGGGGTCGGCCTTTGGGCACTGATTAAACAAGTGATTACAGAAACACAACCTGCGTCCGGTGGGCTAATCGGCACTTAACCCTTTCACTGGCGAGAAAAAATGGATACCACACTACTGCAAGAGGTATGGATCCTTATGAGCCCCAGCAATCGATCGATCAGTGTCAAGAAAATCAAGTACTACCCTAGACCTATACACACATTGGCCGTGATAACTGTTCAATGATGTCAGTTGGTTCGGTGGGTATAACTTATACTATAAGAGTCATATTGATAGCAGTATCATGTCTTTATCCCCTTCACTTCTGCCTTACTGGGGAAAAAAATCGCAAGAGGCACACGGGGGCTCATGAGGACCTTTGTCATCTTGCTGAAATCATTTTATATTCATTGTTCACGGGACGGCTGGAGCTCCTTCGCTTTCAATTGACACAGACTTCAGACGCAGGGCCGGATCACTTACCTCCAATGGGGGGGGGGGGGGGCAACTTCTTGTTTGGGAGAAGGAGGGGGGGAGCAAACAACCCCGAAAACGGACTTTGTTATAGCATTTTAACAAATTTGGGGTCTTGGGGGGGGGGGGGGGATTTACCCCCCCCGCCCCCTCCCCCCTGGATCCGGCACTGAGACGTACAATGTAAAACGATCATTGGCAGTGAAAGGGTTAAGGGGCGACACTCCCACATACGAATTTAGGACGGGTCAGTGTACACATCGATTTTAGTGACGCTTTCGATTGCAGGCTTGATATCGCATTACGCTTCTCTTTGTTTAACCATCAGTCCACAACGCGATATTAACAAATACACGTTAGCGTTAGAACCCGTTGCTCTAAATCAATCTTTTTTTTCACCATCGAGCCTTTACGTATGTAAGTATTCTTATTTAAAAAAGATTAATTGTAAAACTGAAAGGTGGCTTTGGGTGAGGGCGGGGGGGGGGGGGGGAGGAGGGGGGGAAGGAGGGGGGGAAGGAGGTGGGGGAAGGGGGGTAGGTCGAAGTGGGATGGAGGAGGGTGGATGGAGGAGGAGACGGGGAATGCGAAAGAGGGGTGGAGAGGGGGTGGGGAAAGGGCGTGTATGGAGAGGCAAAATCTACCACCTGGTCTAATATTTTTTATTTGCCATTTCGAAGGTGGTACCCTAAAAACAAGAGAGTAATCCTCCTCTTAACACTTTCATTTTGTTTGTGTGGTTGGTCTGAGATTTTGATTTTACAGCTTCGAGCCGCGATGTCCAAAATTCACAGACCATCACACATATGAATCGAGCCGACCAACCAAAAAAAATCAAACCATTTCATCCAGTCTAGTTTCTGTTAGTCCTACAGGAAGAGCAAAGTCTGCAACATAATGCGACACACTTAACTCATTCGAGGCACACCGCACCCGCATCAATAGCTGCAAAAGTGTCGTATAGCGTTGCCAGCGGCAACGCTATACGGCACTTTCGCAGTTATTGATGCAGGGGGCCTTGAAAGAGTTAGCAGACTTGTAGATTGTTTGAACGACGATAACTGCGCCGTTTACTCGTTATGGACCGGTCTGCTCAGTACTGCAGACAAACACTATCCACTTGCAAGAGGCATCGATTCTCAGTTATCAATCCTTGAAGCCGTTCGGAGTCAAACAAAACATGCACCTTTTTGTATACATTCTTGGAGTAATGGTTAGACCACAACTGATTGTCTAGTCTACTGAGTCGTGTCTGCCTTGCAAAACTTTGTCTATCTGCAAGAGACTCATAGATTCTCATCAGTCAGTCCTTGCGTTTGCAGGGACACATGAGAATCTATGCCTCTTCAGTGTTGCTATACATCTCATCTTCCTCCTTAGATGGAAGAAGTTAGCTGGGTTCTCTGTAATCTTACAAGCAATTTATCCTCACGTTAATGTTGACAAAGACTGGCTCTAGTACTGAGATCGCGATGGTTTATGGGTAATCATGCCTGTGCTAAATTGCCCCAATAACCTTGGGCCAGTTGCATGAGTGAGCTTATTCCTGCGTCAGCCACTAAGCAAGGTGCTCCGCAATAGCTGAGCACCTTGCTAAGTGGCTGGCGTAGCCTGGGACTCAACACTCTCTCGTGCAAGTGAGCGGCGGGCCTTTTGTACGATTAGTCCGAAACCTGTTCGTTATCGTTTTGCTTGCGGTCAGATGCGCTGGTGTGCTTGTATGTGAGTTTGAACCTTACAGCTTACAGCCGTAACGTTCAAAATCACATACCAGCACACACGTTTGTATAGAAATTATGTTCCCGGTCACAGCAAGCATAAACCGAGTGGCCTAACTTCAGTTATCACACGATTTTGGCTCAGCAGTCGTTGGCCTTCTTTTGAGAGAGAGAGAGAGAGAGAGAGAGAGAGAGAGAGAGAGAGAGAGAGAGAGAGAGAGAGAGAGAGAGAGAGAGAGAGAGAGAGAGAGAGAGAGAGAGAGAATGAATGAATGAATGAATGAATGAAACTTTATTTTCCAAGGATAAAAGAATAGGTGCGCAGACCTGTTTTCATTCTTGTCCTTCAGAGAGAGAGAGAGAGAGAGAGAGAGAGAGAGAGAGAGAGAGAGAGAGAGAGAGAGAGAGAGAGAGAGAGAGAGAGAGAGAGAGAGAGAGAGAGAGAGAGAAAGAGAGAGGGGGGGGAGGTTGGGGGTTGAATTACGAAGTCAAACTCATTCAGAAAAAGTATCTCTGATACGCAAGATGACGGTGAGCTATTCAGTCTCTTTCGCTAATCCGCCGAACCGCCCACTTGCCCTCCCCTCTCCACTTCCACCCACAACCCCGGGTGCCACACCACTAAAGTGTTCGGACAGAGGGCACTACAAACCAACCCCATTATATCGCGAGACCTGGTATCCATGAAGTCAAACCGCGTCATTATTGGCGTTCTTGTTAATGTCGTGCTAAACGTACACAATCTTGTGATCAGTGACAAAAGCACAACGTATTAAGGGGGTGGGGGGGGGGGAGAGAGGGGGCGGAGGGGGGGGGGGGGGGCGGGGCTCATTACGATCTATGTCTCTTACAGTTGGACTGTACTTCATTTTTTCTCGCCTGTGAGGGGATCAAACACTAGAATGCTTTAGAACAGACGTATCAGTGCCTATACTTATCATTTGAAGCGTCACACAACTGAACAGTGCCATAGAACGTTCGTCTTCTTAGCGTCTCAGCGTTCGTAGGGTTGTACTTCTAGTCCAGAATGAAAAATTGCATTACCTCAGTCATTCAAGGCGCACCGCGTCAATAGCTGCAGAAGTGTCGTATGGCGTTGCCGCCGGGAACGCCGTACTAAACTTTCGCAGCTATTGATGCGGAGCACCTTGAATGAGTCATATACTGAGTATATATGTGCGTAGGTCTGTTTTTGCATCCAACAGCACGGACTAACTACACGTGTACTGAATTACATGCACAGCACACAGTACGTAATTATGAGCATGACAATTTTCGACTGTACATCCTATGGCTTCCTCTGCCCGAGAGATCAATGGGGCAGCAAGAGGCATACATCCTCATGAGCACTCGCATTTGCGAGGACTCATGAGGATCTATGCCTCTTGCAGCTGCCTTGACGTTAAGTCTGTGGGCGTACACTACCGAACGCAGAAGAAGCCACTCTGTGTAAATACTAAAAATACTTGTAAGCCGCACACCTGTGGTCGTCTATCCGTTTCCCAATATTTGAGATTGTGATAACATCTTGATTGGTCGCATATAAACGAGTACTAGACAAAAGCATGAGCATATATTATGTTGCATTCTGCTTCGAACAATTCCTCAAAACCACATTGTATCAATGCTCCTTGGACGGCACGGGATCTTTGGCGTCGAATTTACAACAATGTCTCCCAAACACAAACAGTACTGAGCGCATTCGGTTTCGAACAATAGAACAAGAGACATAGATCCTCATGAGCCCCCGCAACTGCGGGGGCGCATGAGGATCTATGTCTCTTGCTAAAACCACTTTGTGTCAATGCTCCTTAGACGGCAGGGGATCTTTGGCATCGAATTTACAACAATGTCTCCCAAACACAAACAGTACTGAGAACTTCGTTCGTGCGTAATGGAGTGCTACTGCCATAACTTCACGAACGCTTTTGTTTTATCACTGAGAAATCACGGAACTTCAGATTTGAAAACTTCACCGTTTTGTGACGTCATTTTTCACGTATCACGCGGCACGGATCACGCGTCACAAAACCGATCTGTCCTGTGAAGGCAAAAGACATTGAAGATAAGTAGCGGCTAATCTCTATGTTTGTTTGTCTATTTTGACAAAGAGTATTTACCCGAAATATTAATAAATTGTGTTGTACCCGTCTTTTCTAAGCGTGTTTCTTTCTCCGTTGGGTACTTCTTTAAAAGACAGTAAGTATATTTTTTTGCGGTGAGCGAGATTTTCATTGTGATATGACAACGAAAATCTCGCTTTTCACAAAAAAGTGAGTTATTGTCTTTTGAATTTACACGGGCACATATGTCTCTCCCCTCTTGGAATAATTGTAGGTCTCTCACTGATTCCAATCTCCAGTTGCGGAAGGTGGACTGACCACTTTTGTTTTTAACTGTTTTCTTTTTTCTGCACGCTGAAATTGTGACGTGTCTACCTGTTCCGTGCACGGCTGTCAAGTGTCAATGCACTGATCCACTATTCCGCGTTGTGTATGTAGTGCTAAACACTTCAATGCCGAGAAAAACTGAACACCACTCAACTGCCAGAGGTATAGATCCTCATGAGCCCCCGCAGTTGCGGAGGCTCATGACGATCTATCCCTCTGGCTGCAACCACTTTGAATCTATGTTCCTTGGACGACAAGGGATCTTTGACGTCAAATTTACGATTTCAAAAGCACTGTCTGGCGTATACTGGTAGTGAAGGGGTTAAGCTTATAATTTTAAGTTTTAATGGGACTTTGAGTGCTGGTCCGTGATTTTGTACCCTACTTCTGCATGCCCTAAGGCCCAAAATCACAGACCAGCAAACTGTAAGCTCTAAGAGTGAAGTCGTGCTTTCGGCATGCCTCATTATCGCTATCTCTCATCTTGCTTCGAAAGTGAGAAGATTACAAGGAACACATGTTACCAAAACATAAATCAGTCAAAATAGTGTTAGAAGGATCAATATTGCCCTGCTATGCAGGATATTATTATTGTCGATGGTGTCACGTCGACGTGTTGCCGCACTGCCAACTTCGAAGGCAAATACACTCTTAACACGTTCGGTATTGTTGTTGTAGCAAAATTCATCGATTTACTTCAGTACACTAATGCCTACTTTTAATGCCAACCTTATCAGCTGGAGCAAGGCGAATGCTACACAGCTGCAAGAGACAACCCTTTGCTAATGTCTCTTGCTAATCCTATGTTGTTGTTGTTGGGTTTTTTTTAAATGGCTTTTGTGTCCCATTTAATCTGTGTTTTTCACGCGAATGTCGGTCAGTGTGCAGTGGTATTTCTGACGCACAATTCGCGATCAATGGCAGCGAAGGGGTTAAGGTCGAAAGTCCCAAATGCAGGAGTTGTCCAGTGCAAACTACTTTAGAGCCCATGGATGGTGACAGACTAGCTTGGCCAAGCTGTTTTGGGCACCACTTTCGAACTGACTAACATGGTCTTCTCCTTCCTGTTGTAATGTTAGGGCTCATTTTTTTAGAAGGCATTTTAGAACTTGAATATGCAGATACGTTTCAATTATATCATGTAAGTGGTATTTGAAGGGGGGAAACCATTTCGATGAAACAGAACTGCTCGGCTTTGCTTTCTGGTGCGTTGGGGGGATTAAACTGAGGAGATCGTTTTTATCATGTTGTAAAGTCAGTAAAGAAAATGCATTTGACTAAGGGAAAGCCATGCAGTGAAATCTGTTTCTACTGTTCAGCGCGTTCACATGATTACAGTGGATTTTGCTGGATTACACGACCAGTAATTTCCTTGCCCGGAACTTTTGTCTCTATTAACCCGTTCAGTGACGAGAAAATTTGAACACCAATTTGCGGCGGGGGCTCATGAGGATCGATGCCTCTTGTTGACACCACTTTGAATCCGTGCTCCTGAGACAGCTAGGGTATTTACGTGTTGAATTAACTCATTCGCGGCAAGTGTATTTTGTCCCGGACGCAAAGGTGGAGAGGCAGGGGGTGGTCGGGGGTGGGTGGGGGTGGGGGTGGGGGAGGGGGTGGGGTGGGGGTTGGGAGCGGGGGTGGGTGGGAAGTATGACAAACGAAAAGGTCAACACGTTATGACCGATTAGATGCACATTTTATTCACACGGAGATTCTACACTGAACAACACATTTAAGATACATTTCTCTGTGAATGATAAAATAATACTGATGTCCATTCACCCCAACATAAACATATATATTTCTTTTTGACATTATTGTGTTTAGTCTTAGTATGTTTAGGATTGGGGTTAAATGGAAAGTGACGTGACGTCCGACGCGTACAAAAGAATGAGCATTACGTCAGAGTTATTCACTCTTCGTAAAGAAACGCTCCCGAGTTCCTGTGGATTGCATAGTTTGGGGCACGTGCGTAGCGTTTGTGGGATCTGAAGTTATTGTAATATGCAGGATTTTCAAGTTGACTGATTCGTTTCATGCGTTATTCAAGTCCAGTCGCTTCAAATCTGCAACAATCACACTCTGTAATATGTTTATTTAGGGATATGGGTCGCTCTTCGTCCGAAGCGATAAGTGGGTGACTTTATTGGAATCGGGAGTGTTGAACCACACGCCGTTCATGCCTGGGACTGTATCTGCCTAATTCTATTCTGCACTGGACGCTCTCAAATCACAGTCGCACTCTCGAGCTCTAGATACTGGAGAAGGATCAAGCATGATATTTCAAGGGGGGGCCCCCCGGTGCCAGATTAGCTTGGCGCCTGCCAAGTGCCAAGCTAATCAGGCATTACCCTTGAACTATCATGGTACATTAGTGTCCTGTTCAAGCTTGTCTGAAGTACTGGCTTATCTTTTGTTTGTACAAATTGTGAGAGACGTGGACGGTATTTAGTGTGTGAAAGGTGAGGTAGGTCCTACAGTTGGTTTTTGTCTTGAAAATCCACTCATTTCGCATAAGTCACGCAAAGGTGCACACCGCCATGCACAACGCATACGCTCGCACACACACACGGGTCACGCACGCGTGCGAGCAAGTTAAATTTAAAGACAACGATTGCCAGTGGTTCTTGTCGCCTCCAGGTTTCGGTCAGGGGTCGTTTTGTTTTCATTTATTTTTTTATTTTTTCCTTCCTTTCTTCTGGTTTCATTCATTTATTAATTCAATTCATTTCTTTTTGTGTGCATAATTTGGCGCTTTAACCAGTTTTGTGTGTTGCTCAAGCGTACCTGTACCTGTGTTCCAAAGATCTTTAAAGGTATTACTTTGCAGCCGGCCTTGGCCTTCAAAGCCGGACGGCCGTGTAATTGATACTTTTGTGTGTTTCATTTTATTTGCGTCGTCCGAACTTTAATGCAGATATGAAGCGGCGTGCAAGATGTCCTCGGGCCGACGTCGGCCTGATGACCTTTTGCGAACTAGACGAACGTTTACCCTTATAGCCTGGTCCTGTAAGTGTAGATCGGTCCGTACAGTTAGTAGCGTAGTAGTTGTACTGACATGACCTGCTACAATTAAAGACCACCTACGTTGCATGCTGGATTTCCGCCGAGGCTGTCGTTATTCGAAAAAAAACCACTATGTCCATTTTAACCCTTTTAGCCCCGGATCCCTACAGCAGGAGATGAATTGATCATGATAATTCAAGGGTAGTGCCAGTTTAGCTTGGCATCTGAAGGTGCCAAGCTAATCTGGCACTAGGACCCTTGATGGTCAAGCCATCTCCTGCAACTGGTACATAGTCGTTATTACTTAAGTAGGCAGCACCTCCAAAATTTAAGAAATGGGACCTTAGGCTAAAAGGGTTAAGAAAATGAGAGATTTTCATTTACACAATGAAAATTTCGCTTTTCACAAAAATGGACACTGATACTGGTGCACACTGGTCTCAGTGCCAAACTGACAACGGAAGATTTACTGTTATATATACCTGTAACTTCTGTCTAATGAACACCCGGCAAAGCTTTGTTTAGCCGGCTGTCACACGGCTCTGAGCCGGATTTGCCGGTCTTGTCAGTTCTAATCAGTTTACACCGGTACAATCCCATGCCCAAATTGGTGTTTGCTAAGTAACCTTAGTAGTGAACTTTAGTCGATCTTGCGGGGGAATGACTTGAATCGGCAATTTTCGGCAGTGGCTTGTCAGTAAGCTTCTTGTAACTTCCCTCTACACTTGAATGCCACGCTGCAGAAGTACCCCGGTTCGAGCTGGCGTCAGACGAGCGTAGTACAAGCCAGTATTTTTGCGTTCCGATGGATTTCTGCAGGCGCAGGCCATGCCAAAGTTAGCACGGGTCTATCTGGCGAAAGCTGTTATGATGTGGCGTCCCCAATGCGCAAAGGCCATCGGGCCGGCGTCGGCCGCTGTTAGCCAGCGCACGGCCTTGCGCGGGCCAACGGCGGCCGACTATAATAGTCAGCCCGACGGCTTTTGGCGCATTGGGTCAGTTACACCAGTGCCGTCTCAGACGGCAGAACTGATGAGACCTCGCCGCGACCGTGAACTTGAAATTTGGAACTAATAACCCGTGGGCAGGACTAATACAAAAGAACAAAGCAGCCAGCAAAAGCAATCGATTCCCCGACACACCTCCATACCACACCGCGTAAATCCCGATGAAATATGAGGAAATATGTATCGGTACTTTTCTGCAAGATGCATAGATTCTCACGAGCCACTGCAGCTGCAGAGGCTTATGAGAACCTATTCCTCTTGCTGATGGAAGAGCTTGTAGAGCAGCGACTCCACGCCATAAACAGTGAGCGGGAAAATATCGCTGGCACAAACAGGCAGATAAAAATTTGTGGAAGTTGGAGTCTATTCAGTACAAAGGCTGAACTTCCTTGAAATAATAATAATAATTACGGTATTTATAATGCGCTTATCTTATAATAATTATAACTCTAAGCGCGCACTCACAACTCGCGCACGCATGCGCACGCTTTAGACAGTGACTTGCGTACCACAAACAGTGGAATACATTACGACGGTCAGCTTGGGGTGGGGAGTGTGGTGATATAGTGCTAAAACTGTTGAAAGAGGTGAGTTTTGAGGGAGGACTGGAAGGAGGAGAGAGAGTGTTTCTGACGGAGAGAGAGTGGGAGAGTGTTCCAGGTGGATGGACCGTAGACGGAGAAGGAGCGGGGGCCGAAAGTGTTAAGTTTGGTGCGAGGGATGTGGAGGCGGAGAGGGTCAGAGGCAGAGCGGAGGGAGCGGGAAGGTGTGTAGGGGTGAAGTAAGTTGGAGAGATAGGCAGGAGCGCAGTTGTTCAGGGATTTGTAGCAGAGAGACAGAATTTTGTATTGGATGCGTTGGGGGATGGGGAGCCAGTGAAGGAGTTTGAGCAGGGGTGTGACGTGGTCGGATTTTTTCTTTCTGAGGACGAGGCGGGCAGCATTGTTCTGAACGCGTTGGAGAGTGAAAATGGTGGAGTGAGGGAGGCCGGAAAGGAGAGAGTTGCAGTAGTCGATGCGAGATAAGATGAGAGAGACAGCAAGTTTGGTGGCAGCTTCGGTAGTGAGGTATTTTCTGATCTGACTGATGCGGCGGAGGTGGAAATAACATGCCTGGGCCGTGAAATGATAGGAAACGGATGCTAACGGATTGTGGGGGTGGGGAGGGGGTGGACGGGGGGAGGGAGGTGGAGCGGAGTGGGGGGTGGGTGGGGGCAAAATACATACATTACATATTTTGGCAACAACCGGTGAATTTTGCTTAATTTATGGATATTTCTAACGGTGATATGACCCACATATACAGGTACCGGTTTCGGGCCACTTTATAAATTTCAAATACAAGGGATCAAAATTTCCGAAACCTCAGTAGCTAAGTTAACCCTGCGCACCACGTGAATGTCCTGTGTCTGTCTTGCACTGTGTTTGTCTTCAGAGGGAATGCGTGTGTGTGTGTGTCCCTAGCATGCATGTTGGGTTCAGTTTGAGGCGCTTTGAGCCGATTCACAGAATTGGATAAAGTGCCTGTATAATAACCGGTATTATTATTGTTATTATTATTATTATTATTATTATTATTATTATTATTATTATTATTATTATTATTATTATTATTATTATTATTATTATTATTACAGCTTCAATCTACCAAAATGCAAACGATTTTAAAAACATTGTCCAGAGGCGTCTTGAAATAGCTGAGAACTGGGGGCCCACACACTATCAAGCGCTATCAGACTTCCAATCCAATAGGAGGTAGGGCCAAAGTATTCTTAGACCCTTCAACCATAGAGAATAAGCTTGATTCAATGTTATCACCCTGTACAAGAACAAAGGCGAGAAGTCTGACTGTTCCAACTATCGGGGAATTACCCTGCTGTCCATTGCTGGGAAAATCCTTGCAAGGCTGCTCCTGAACCGGCTGGTACCTGCCATCGCTGAAGACCAACTCCCAGAGGGCCAGTGTGGCTTCAGAGCAAACAGGAGCACCACCGATATGGTCTTTGTGCTGAGACAGCTACAGGAGAAGTGCCGCGAGCAGAACAAAGGGCTGTACGTAACATTTGTCGACCTAACAAAAGCGTTCGACACTGTGAGCAGGCAAGGCATGTGGCAGATCCTGGAGCGACTTGGCTGTCCCCCAAAGTTCCTCAACATGATTGTCCAGCTACACGAGGACCAGCAAGGCCAGGTCAGACTCAACAATGACCTCTCAGAACCATTCCCTATTCTCAACGGCGTAAAGCAGGGCTGCGTGCTGGCACCGACCCTCTTCACCATCTTTTTTAGCATGATGTTGAAGCAGGCCACAGTGGACCTCGATGATGACGATGCAGTGTACATCAGGTATCGTCTCGATGGCAGCCTGTTCAACCTCAGACGACTGCAGGCCCACACGAAAACCCTAGACCAACTGATTCGTGAGCTGCTTTTTGCTGATGATGCTGCCCTCGTTGCACACACAGAGAGAGCCCTGCAGCGCATCACGTCTTGCTTCGCAGATGCTGCCCAGCTCTTTGGACTCGAGGTCAGTCTGAAAAAGACAGAGGTCCTCCATCAGCCGGCACCCAAGACAGTGTATCGCCCTCCTCACATCACCATTGGCGAGTCTGAACTAAAGTCAGTGCACCAGTTTACTTACCTTGGCTGCATTATCACGTCGGACGCCAAGCTGGACAAGGAGCTTGACAGCAGGCTGGCAAAAGCGAACAGCGCTTTCGGGCGACTTCAACAGCTGAAAACAGGCACCAAGATCAGCGTGTACAGAGCTGTGGTCCTCACCACCCTGCTGTATGGTTCCGAGTCCTGGGCCCTCTACCGCAGCCAACTACGACTCCTCGAACGCTTCCACCAGCGCTGCCTGCGTACCATCCTGGGCATTCACTGGAGTGACTATGTCACCAACGTCGAGGTCCTTGAACAGGCTGAAACTGTGAGCATCGAGGCTTTGCTGCTGCGGACACAGCTCCGCTGGGCGGGGCATGTCTCCAGGATGGAGGATCATCGCCTACCAAAGATCACACTGTTCGGCGAGCTTGCTACTGGACACCGTGACAGAGGGGCACCAAAGAAGAGATACAAAGACTGTCTCAAGAAGTCACTTAGTGCCTGCCAAATCGACCACCACCAGTGGTCTTCGCTTGCTGCGGACCGTGACACCTGGCGCTCGACCATTTACAAGGCAGCTGTCTCCTTTGAGGACTCTCACAGAGCTAGCCTTAAGGACAAGCGGCTCAGGAGAAAAAACAGAGATGCCGCAGCTCAGAACCCTGGCCATACCTTCCCCTGCAGCCACTGCGGTCGAACCTGCCTGTCTCGGATTGGCCTCCGCAGCCACGAACAAGCCTGCAGACGTCGTGGTCAGCTCCTATAAAATCTTCGTTCGCGAAGTCAAGCCCAAGAGATCAGACTTCCAATCCAATAGGAGGTAGGGCCAAAGTATTCTTAGACCCTTCAACCATAGAGAATAAGCTTGATTCAATGTAAAGCCGTTATTTAGAACACGAACTACCTGTATCGGCCAACGATACAACCAAACTCCCCCGCGAGCAGACGACTGGGCGAAGCGCGCGCTCGCATGCTTTCGCCCTCTGTGTTTGGTTCAACGCGCGTTTATCACAGTCATCGCTGTAACTTCCACTGCCTGAAGCAGAGACGTAAGTACATTGATTTATTTCGACTAGCAAGAGGCATACATTCTCATGCACACTTGCATCTGCAGGGGCTGATGAGAGTCTATGTCACGTGCAGATGGAAGGAGTTGCATTGGTTAATGCGTAGCCTACTGCATTTCCCATCTGAACGGTGTAGTTCACGGGAGTACCTTCCTCCCGGCCGCAACTTTGGTTTACTCACAGTCCTGTTATCTTGTGAGTTCTGGAAGTTTTCGTGCTGAAGCAACTGGACGTGTGGCTTTTGGAACTGGTTGTTGTAGATCGACCTCTGTGCGCTTTTTCCCTGCCGGTGTAAGTATTGCTTTCGTCTGCTACTGTGCTGGTGCTGCTTGAAAATAACTTTCGCGGTGTCATTCTAGTGTTGATCAGTGTTGTTGTTGAAATTGTTGTCGTTATTGCTTTGTCGCTGTTGTTGATGTTTTCAGAGTTTGTTAAATAACAATTTGTCATCAAAGTTATTCACCAGGTTATGGGCATACAAACATTTTTTTTCCCCCGCTATTCGTGGTCATCTGCTGGCCTGCACCTGCAGTTACGTAGTATTGCGTATCATTACGGACATAGAATGAAATGAGATAATCGTACAAATGTAGGTCACTTATTGACCGCTTCAAGTTAACTCATTCGATTCATCAAAGTTTGAGGGAGCGACATTTTACCGACTTTCCAGCCGGACTTGTTTTTCAGTCTGCGGTCTCAGTTCTGCCGCGAAACTTGACTTTTGCACTTCAGTTTCACATTTCGTGCCAGGTCAGTTGACCATCTGGCTTTCCGAGAGTTCTACTGAAAAACTGAAGTTTTCTGCCGATGATTATTCCATTCAGCCCTGATGCATATGGCACTACAGCAGGAGATGGATGGACCTTGATTTATCATGGAGTGCAACTGGTGTATAGTCATTAGATGACGCCTCCAAAATTTGGGAAATATTACCGTCGGGCTGAATGAGTTATATTTTGAAGAGGTCTGGACTAGAAATTGGAGAACCGCCCTAAAGGTCGCGTGGAGTTTTCTGTCTCGACAGCTCCGGCAGTACGATCTTATAATTGTACATCGTTTGTTCATGTTGGCTTTGGCTGGAGCAAATCTGATATGCCGGTGCATTCTGAAAGACTATTTTGCAGCCATCGATGTTCATCAGCAAGAGGCACAGATTTTCATTGGTTCACGTCCTTTTGCCGCAGGGGCTCATAATGCTTCTTGCGGCTAGGCCGGGCTCTGATCACCCTTCTCTTTAGATCGCAATCCTCACCAGGTAGGAATAAGGGTGGTTTATGCATGTGCTTGTAAACAGAAAAAAACAATGAACAAAAAAATCCTGACAACCTAGTCCAAGGCCCACTTTTGGGCTCACGTGCGAAGCAAAAGTGAGTCTATGTAGTTTTGGGCCAGTGGTCGTCCGTCCGTCGTCCGTAACTGAGCCGTCGTCCGTGGTAAACTTTAACGTTGGCATTTTCTCCGAGACTATTCAAGCCACAGTCTTCAAACTTGGCCCAAGGATACTTTGTGGCAAGACCTTTCTAAACATACCAATTTGACTGACTCCCCTTAAAGGTCAAGCTCACTCGGGATCAGGGAATAGGTAAAAAATTCGCCATATTTTGACAAAACTGTTTTGTTTATCAAATACTATTCACAACTTCAAACCCAAACTTGGTATGAAGATACCTTATGGTAAGACCTTTCTATGCATACTAATTTGGTTGACCTATCAAAAAGGTCATGGTCACAAGAGCTCAAGAAATAGGTAAAAATATTCATATTTTGACAAAAGATGTTTTTTTCTCAAATACTAATCACAACTTCAAACCCAAACTAGGTTCAGAGATACCTGATAGTAAGACCTCCCTATGCATACTAATTTGGATGACCCTGGGAAAGGTCAAGGGTCACAAGAAAGCAGGAACTAGGTCAGAAATAGCCATTTTCTAACAACTTTTCTCAAATACTATTAACAACTTCCATCCCGAACATGGTAGAGAGATACCTGATGGTAAGACCTTCCTACGCATGCTAACTTGAATGACCTCTTGGAAAGGTGAAGGGTCACAAGAGATCAGCAAATGATGTGAAAAATGTCTAATTTTTGTAGAATTTAGTTTTTTCACGATTTTTGCAAAACTTTTGAACCACATTTGGCAGAAAGGTAGCTGATGATAAGTCCTTTCTATGTATACTAATTTGATTCACTACCTGTATTTAAAAAGGTCAAGGGTCATGGGAGGTTGACAAAGTGAAAAATGCGTAAATTTTGCGAAAACATGGATTTTTGCAGGTACAAATGCCAACCCTTTCCTTTTGTTATGTTAGAGCACTTAGTCAGCATCGCAGGGTCATGAATTATGTGGATCAGATGCACATGTGCCTTGATGGCTTTGCCATTCTTGTTACAAAATAAGCTTGGATTTGAATAGGCCAGCTACTCAGGCGTACGCAGTCGAAGGGGGTGTAGCCTGAGACTAAATGTGTGCACATGTGTTAAGTTGACGGTTGTGCTCAGTCTATTATTTATTAGTCAATAGTTGCTATAAGTAAGCAATGCAAGCAAGGTGTCAGCTGTCCATACACCTTAGCAAAGGTTATGCAAAATCATTATGTATTCCTGTGTTGTACGTGTTTAATAAATTTCAATGAAGACTCAGCTCAACTTTCAGTGCCTTGGCTGTACTGTCAGGTTCAAAACTTGAGGATGGTCATGTACGATTTTGTTGGTTTGTTCGTTTGTTGGTCAAGCTTTTTCAAGTTGCCTTGTTTTTGTTGTTGTCTTGTTTTTGTTGTTTAGTTTTTCATTCATTCATTCATTCATTCATTCATTCATTCATTCATTCAGTGTGTTTCTCTCTCTTCTCTCTCTCTCTCTCTCTCTCTCTCTCTCTCTCTCTCTCTCTCTCTCTCTCTCTCTCTCTCTCTCTCTCTCTGTCCCCCTCTCTCTCTCTCCCTCCCCCCTCTCTCTCTCTCACCCGCTCTCCCTCTCCCTCTCTTTATCCACAGTTATGTTTAAACCATAACAGGAGATGACAGCTGTTACGGGGTATTTTACAGCAGAGTAAACAATTTCTTAGACCCATCTTTTTGTTCCTGTTGTATACAATAACCTTAGGATTTCAGCCAAACACCGTCCGTCTGCAAGAGGCAGGGGATCATGAGAATGTGAGTCTCTTGCTGGGAGAGGTTGGTTTCATTTTCATCCTTGGTTTGAAGTAGTCTGAATCTGGGTTTTGAAGTCTGCAACAAAAGAACTCAGAAGCCAGCTGTTCTGCGCTTCCATAATCCTAGCAATGTAGGATAAGCTTTTTTTCATGCACACCTTCGTTCCAGCGCCAATTACTGGGGATGAATTAACCATGACAGCTCAAGCATAAGTTTTGCGTCCCTCTTCTGCTCTGTATACGCTATGCTCTGCTGACGGGTTGAACCCACTCACTTCTATCACACTAAAAGCCTGGATAATGAATAATAGCCCATACTAGTTTAAAGGTAGTGCCAGAATGACATTTGGTGCATGCATGCTCTTCGGACACCAAGGCACATGTAATCAGGCACTACTAATTACGGACTGTCTTGTTTGACCATGTGCACGCAGTATGTAGTACAGTTGAATGTAAAATATGATAGCGGTTGGTTCTGGAGGTGTAAGGACGGTCGTTGGAATAAGTGAAGAGAGACTTGCGCGAAACCTCTTTCCGTGTTAAACCTTTGATCCTGTGCCCAGACTGCATCTACACTCTAGGAAGGCAAAAGACAGTAAGTTCTTTTTGTGAAAAGCAAGATTTGCATTGCATTGCAATGAAAATCTCGCTTTTAACAAAAATGAACTTGCTGTCTTTTCTCTTCACGAGGCAGAGTTTTTTCCCCACAGAAAACTCTAAACTAGCTGGAACAGTTTGAGGCGATCTTGGCCAGAATTGAAAGAGATGTAGATTTTTGTGTCTGAACTCTTTTTATTTTCAACGCCAAAGGGTCCCAGCCGTCCGAGAAACATGGCTACAATAGAGACAAAGCCTTCCACGGAACATAGGATGCAAATTGGTGTCAGCATGAGGCATAGATTCTCATGAGACTCCGCAACTATGGGGGCTCATGAGGATCTATGTCTTTTGCAATGGTATTTCGTTTGCCTTTTCTCGGCAGGGATTAAAGGGATACACGAGAGACAGTTTATGAAAGTCACTGAAGTTGTGCCCTAATGAAGTTAGGTGGGGGTTTCTTGAATCCGTTTGCGGGTTCGTTTTACGTTCACAGTAACTTGCATTTAGCGCTCTTTTTTCCCCCTTGTGCCCAGCACATAATGTCCTTCATGATTTGATATATAATTGGGCGGTCGATTTTTGACCAAACAAAGGTAGCCGCAGTACACCCCCCCCCCCCCAAGGCTCATAGACGCAAAGCTACTCTGGCCGCACCACCCTTGAACTATGATGGTCGATCTACCTAGGTCTTTGAAGTGAACCAGAGGCTGGGGTTGAGAAATTCGTTTTCACAATGTCAGTGCATCAATGCACAGTATTGATTTCCTCTTGTCACCATAAAGCAAGTCTTTTATATTGAATACTAGAAGAAATAAATACTGTACATTGTTAAAAACGCCGCATTTCTCTAACCCAGCCTGTGGTTTGAACGGTTGAACAGCAGACCCTAATCAAAGCCGCCCCACCGCGCTTCTGAAGCCAGTCTGTAATTAAATTATCTTGTAAATGCAGCCTCAAATTTGGGAACAGCTGGAGCCCATCTGTATACACAGGCTTAGGTTCCCACGAGGCCCTGCGTCTTGCATAGGCTTGTGAGAATCTCTGCCGTTTGCAGGTGAGTGGAAAGATAGCTGATGGACTGATTAGGTATTGACAAAGTAATGGGCATCAAGAGTTGCTCTGATGGTAACACGTGTTGTGTTGAACCTTCCCTTTTGAGCGTATCATCTCCACCATCACCTGCCCCCTCCCCGATACCCCCCCCCCTTCCCACACACACACACACACACACACACACACACACACACACACACACACACACACACACACACACACACACACAAAATATCCCCTCTCCTAGCCCTCCCCCCCTCCACACACACACCAATCCCACACACACATACACACCTACCCCTTCCCCTCCCCCCCCCTCCCCCCTTTCCTGCTTCTGCTTCGTATGGTCGACTCAGGCAATTATTTACAGTAGTTCAGTGCACATATTGGCCCAAGTGGGCTGGTTTGTGATGTTGGATCAGCCGGCTCTAGCTCGTAATGCCCAAAGTCACAGGCCAGCACTGTGACACATTTGTAGCTGAATGGCTGAAAGCTAGCGGGTTTATAGATCTTTGTACAAGGTTTACCTCAGCAATAGAAATGTCATGGACACAATTCAAATTTAAATGTTAATTTCGACCCATCTTGTATACATTTGCTGGTCTGTGATTTTGAACCTTACGTTTGACCGTACAGTAAACGAATGAACCTTAATATTCCCATTGGCTGTTTGTTTAGAAACTGTTTGCTTGATTTTCCGCGGACGCAAGGAAACAACATCAGAACGCTGCCTGATTTAAGTAAAACTTGTGTGGCCCTTGCGCGTGAATAACATGCACATGATGTGTGCACACTTAACCTTCAAGAACTGGCTGGGTAGTACATGTATTTTAAGTGTCTCTTCAGACCATTCAATTTCCGTGCAAGAGGCACAGCCGCAGCGGCACATGAGAATCTATGCCTCTTGCTGTTGGAGATCGGATGCACTTATGTTGTCTGGAGTAGGGTAAGAAAGTTACTAGCTCCTTGATTATAGCATCTGGAAATGAGCATACCTGTATGTACCGCGAAGACGCCAATGTTCTACCTGTCGCGCGTTTGACAGATCAGTGGCGTAAAAATCCTGGGGGCCATGTATGGGCTCATGAGAATCTATGCCTCTTGCTGTTGGAGATCGGATGCACTTATGTTGTCTGGAGTAGCGTGCGGTAAGAAAGTTACTAGCTCCTTGATTATAGCATGGATGCACTGGATGTGGAAATGAGCATACCGCGAAACGTCCTGTCGGGCGTTTGACAGATCAGTGGCGTAGGAATCCTGGGGGCCGTGTATGGCATGGCCATCTCCTCACTCCCCTCCAAACTCGCCCATTCATTGGAGTTTTCAGGCAGTTTGCTGCCAGAATGTAAAAAAAAAATTAGAGACCCACACAATTTACAAAAGAATCAAGCTTAGACACACAATTGTGTTGTACTTGTTCTTTCTAAGCATGTTTCTGTCTTTGTTGGCGATTTCTTTGCATTTTATACGCTTGGTAGTTACCTTTTTGGTCTGGATTATGTATTACACAGTTCAGTTTGAACAACCAGAAGTCCAGGGGCCAGTTGTATGAGTGACTTAGTCCTGCGCCAGCCACTACGCAAGGCCTTACTCCGCTATATCGGGGCACCTTGCTTAGTGGCAGGCGCAGGTCTGAGTCTCATGCAACCGGTCCCAGGCCCACAAAGTACGAAATGTGCACATCCTAGTAGATAGAAAGTGTTATCCCTCTGCCTGTCAGTAGCGGTTTGTGTCGAGGTGACCCCCACAGGAATCTTCTCGACAAAACTGATCCGCCACCGACAGTCATAGGGTTAATTTGCGCCGACTTGAAGATTTTGTATCTTACGACCTGGAGCCGTAAGGTCCGGAGTCACAGACCAACACATGTAAACAGACTGATCATCTGCGCCCCCACCTCCCCCCCCCCCCACACACACACACCTTCTTCCTCCTCCTCAGCCATACCCTACCCTCTTTTCCCTCTTTGAATGTGCCTCATATTTTTCAGGTGTTAAAAAATGTTTGCAAAACCTTTGATCTGTTTATGCAAGATATTTCGACCGCAGCAGGTTTTCCGTATCATCAGTCGCGATCAGCATCAGTTCATTCTAAACCAATCAACCTTCAGTCCAAAGTGGCACACCGGCATTCCGGGCCAAACCGCTGTACAGCAGGTGGTATATCATTACCATCTGGTTTCGTATTGGCCGAGTTGGTATGAGATATCAGTCACATTTCACCTTGGTATGCAGTCTCTCAGCCTCACTTCGTGCTGGAAGTAAAAAAGCTGTGCCGAGGGATTATTGTTTGTACAAAGAACCGGCGTGTACATGCGGTGCGCACGGTGGTTAAATACTGATATGTTTGTGTTAGTCTCTGATTTGTACGTACCTTACGGCGCACATGTCTCTCAGTGACTCCATCGGGGATGACCGGAGAGCAAAAGGCTCTCGGGCCGATATTAGCCTAAGGTGGCCCGCACACATCCGTGCGTGGGCCAGTTCCGGTTGAGGACGCCTGAAGGATCTTTTGCCTACCGGCGAGGTGTTTTTTCTTCACAGGACTATACGGCCGATGTAAATTCAGCACTGCAATAACGCTATCGCCAAGACTCGGCCTGACTTTATGGCTCACAGTTACCGCGGATATAGGTATTCTGATGCTTCTCACCGAATAGTAGGCTGATTGCTTGATCATCTGATTTGCAACCATTGCACTAAGGACACTGAATCTAGACACAACCCCTATAAAGCCCTGACAAGATAAAATAGACCGGGTAGTCGACCATAATAAAAGCTATTCCGACATCACCCTTAAACCATTTTAGCAGGCAGTACTGTGACGTACACCTCAGGTGCCGGACAATATTATGTCCGAAAATTAACAATTTCATCTTCAGGGCTGAACTGTGATAATACCGGCAGATCTTTGAATTACCCCGTTGCCGGCAAACCTAGATAACCAGTGTGTCAGAGTTAACAGACCTTTTGCCCACCACGGTTATTCTTTAAAGACTATGTATGCTGGTCTGTGATTTGGGACCTTATGGCTTTGTTCCGTAGCGTTCAAAATCATAGAAAGCACACGTTAAAAAAAGTGTATCAGTTGGAGCTCTTATTTTTCCCTGCCAAAACCACTTACCCACGCCGTGGGAAGCCGACCGACTAAATAATACACTCAGTGTGTTTCTTTGGTATAGCTGTACTCGTACTTGTTATTGGAGTGGATTAGCATGGACTCTAAGGCAATGTACTATTCATATTTTACCTCCATCGCTCACGCACTCTGTTCTCTTCGTGTCCTACGTGGCCTGTACGGGATGGTTTTCGCGTAGTGTATACTCGAAGCTAATAAAGTTGTACTTACTTACTTACGCCTGTCACCCCTACCCGGGTATAGGCCGTCGACGAGAGACCTCCAGCGACTCCTGTCCTGTGCTTCTCCTTCGATTTTACTCCAGGTGGTTCCCAGTCTCTTCATGTCTGCTTGGAGGTCTCGACGCCAGGAGTTTCTCGGCCTACCTCTTTTCCTCTTTCCCTGGGGGTTCCATGACAATGCCTGCCTAGTGATACTGGAAGCTGGCTTTCTCAGACTGTGACCAATCCATCCCCATCTTCTTCGCCCAATTTCATTCTCTGCTGTTATCTGCTCTGTTCTCTCCCAGAGTCTGACGTTGCTGATCTTCTCTGGCCAGTGGATTTTCAAAATACTTATAAGGCAACTGTTTGTGAAGATCTGTACTCTGTTGACTGTGGTTTTTGTCAATCTCCATGTCTCTGCTCCATATAGGAGAACTGCTTTTACGTTGGAGTTGAAAATCCGGACTTTGGTGTGTTGTGACAGCTCTCTGGAACTCCACACTTTTTTCAACTGGAGAAAGGCTGCTCTGGCTTTTCCGATTCGTGCTCTGACATCTGCATCAGTGCCGCCTTTTTTGTCTATGACGCTCCCGAGATAGGTGAAGGACTCCACCTCCTCCAACGGGGTGCCAGCGAGCAAGACTGGTTCTTCCCTGGTTGCGTTCAGCCTCATTGTCTTTGTGTTTTGTTTGTGGATGGTGAGGCCCACTTGGGACGAGATGTCAGCAAGCCTCGTGGTATTGTCCTGCATTTGTTGATGAGTGTGGGACAGTAATGCCAAGTCATCTGCAAAATCGAGGTCGTCAAGCTGTGTCCACAGTGTCCACTGTATTCCACTTCGTCTTTGCTCTGTGGTCCTCTTCATGACCCAGTCTATGGCCAGTAGGAAGAGGAACGGAGACAGCAGACACCCCTGCCTGACACCGGTTCTGACCTGGAGCTCCCTGGTGAACTGCCCTTCGTGGATCACGCGACATGTCATGCCATCGTAGCTGCTCCTGATCAGGCGGACGAGCTTTGTGGGTACACCGTAGTGTCGTAGGAGTTTCCACAGAGTCTCTCGGTCCACGCTGTCAAATGCTTTCTCGTAATCCACAAAGTTGACGTACAGCGGGGAGCTCCACTCCAGAGACTGTTCCACGATGATGCGGAGAGTGGCGATCTGGTCTGTACATGATCGGTTCTTCCTGAATCCTGCTTGCTGGTCTCTCAGCTGGGTATCAACGGAGCTCTTCATTCTCTCCATGATGATCCTGTTGAAGACCTTTCCTGGTACTGACAGCAAGGTGATTCCTCTGTAGTTGGAACACTTGCTGAGGTCGCCTTTCTTGGGAAGCTTGATTAGGTACCCTTCCTTCCAGTCAGCCGGCATCACCTCCTCTTCCCAGATCTTTCCAAACAGTGGGTACAGCATCTCTACTGTCGTCTCTAGGTCTGCTTTCAGAGACTCTGCTGGGATGCCATCTGGCCCTGCTGCTTTGCCGTTCTTCAAAAATGCCACTGCTCTTCTGATCTCTTCCCGGCTGGGTCTGTCACAGCTGATGGGTAGGTCGGTCTCTGCTGGCTGGATGTCTGGGGGGTCGGGTGGGCTGGGTCTGTTCAATAACTCTTCAAAATACTCGGGCCCTCTGTCGAGTTGGTCTGCTCTGTCTGCAATAGGCTTGCCTTCTTTGTCTTTTACTGGTCTTTCTGTATGGCCATACTTGCCCGACAATCTTCTGGTAATGTCATAGAACTGTTTCATGTTGCCGCTGCCTGCTGCCTTTTCTGCCTCTGCTGCCAGGCTGTCTGTGTAGGCCCTCTTGTCTGCCCTGATACTCCTCTTCATCTCGCGGTTGGCTTCTGAGTATTCCTCCTGTGCCCTTGCTTTGGTTGCTCTCGTGCGACTGTTGTTGACAACTGCTTTCTTCTTCTTCTATCTTCTTCAAGGTCTGTGCCGACAGCCAGTCCTTGTGATGGTGTTTCCTGAACCCTACAGTGTCTTTGCAGGTTGAGTTCAGCGCCTCTCTAACTGCCTTCCACTGCTGCTCTGTGTTGACCGCCTCCTCTTCATTTACTAGCTCCTGTAGCGCTTGAAACCGGTTGGACAGCACCAGTTTGAACTCTTCTCTCACTCCAGTCTCTCTCAGGAGGCCTACATTATAGCGCTGTCTTCTTGTTGTCTCTGTGCTGCTTTTCTTTAACTTGAGCTTTATTCTTAAGGTAAGCAGATGGTGGTCTGAGGCGACATCTGCTCCCCTCCTCACTCGAACATCTTGAAGGGATCTTCTAAATTTCTTGCTAATGCAGATAATGGTCTATTTGGTTCTCTGTAGTATGGTCAGGTGAGACCCAAGTTGCTTTGTGTATTCTTCTGTGTGGGAAGATGCTGCCTCCAATGACAAGTCTGTTTAGAGCACAAAAGTCTACAAACCTCTCCCCGTTCTCACTCATCTCCCCTAATCCCTGTCTCCCCATCACCTCTTCGTATCCGGTGTTGTCCTCCCCTATTTTGGCATTAAAATCGCCCATGACGATGGTGATGTCTCGCTCCGCACATTTGTCCACGGCACTCTGGAGTCGGTCGTAGAACTCTTGTTTCTCTTCCTCGTCACTGTCATTAGTGGGCGCATAACACTGGATGACGTTCAGCTTGAGCTTTATCTTGGTTTTAAAGGCTGCTGTGATAATTCTTGGCCCAAGAGGTTCCCAGCCCATCAGCGCTCTCTGTGCCACTGGTGACAACATGAATGCTACTCCTTCTGTATGGGGGGCATTCTCCTCTTCATGACCTGAATACAGAATCATCTCCCCACTTAAAAGCCTTTCCTGGCCAGACTGCGTCCATCTGGCTTCACTGATACCTAGCAGGGAAAGGTTGTACTTTTGCATTTCCGCTGCTATCTGGGCGGCCTTGCCGCTCTGGTACATGGTCTTGACGTTCCATGTGCCCATGGTTGTGTCCCTGGATAGAGAGAGGCGGCTCGGTCCTGTGGCTTCCGAAGACTTCCGGCTTTCACCACAGGACGTCATAAATCTTCTGGTAGAAGAACCTTCCTCCTCCAGGAAAGGAATTACTGTTTGTCTTTTCGTCGGCGTTTTTGTATCTATTTCCTTTTTTGCAGGGTGGGGAAGCTACCCCCACGCCCAACCCCCTTACTAGGAGGCCCAGGGGTTTTCTGTCGGGGCCACCTTCCCTTAGACCATGTTGGTTCACGGCACCTTATTTCATTCGGTGCACCCCTCTCACGAGGGACCCCCTATCCACCACCCAGGGGACGCGCCTCAACGCCATATGGTCCCAGCGTGAGGTAATAAAGTTGTGCTTCCGAGAAAAACGAATTTTTTGTTGTTGTTGGTATTGTTGTCAGAATATATGTTCCGATGCTTTCTTAACAGAGCGTTTATGATCTGCAGATTCTAGATTGCATAAAAGAGAGAGAGAGAGAGAGAGAGAGAGAGAGAGAGAGAGAGAGAGAGAGAGAGAGAGAGAGAGAGAGAGAGAGAGAGAGAGAAGAAAGAAAGAAAAAAATTGAAAAGAAACCGTGACAGTGACGAGGCTGCACGCGAACACCGTGGATCTACAATGCTTGTTTGCCGACTTCCTTCAGTTCCTTTTCCATGGTCCCGCGCAAGACTTTAATTGCGTGAGTAATCTTAACCATGCACAAGCCATTAAGCAAGGTGCTCCGCAATAGCGGAGTACCTTTTTGTGGCTTGTGCAGGGTTCACACTCACTCATGCCGCTTACCCCTGCTTTCTTTGGGCCGTCCGCACTTTCACTTCCCATCTAGCGTCCAAGGTTGCGCTCGGTAATGTCGGCACACTTTGCACAGGAACAGATATTTCATGGTCTGAGGAGCAGATGCAAATTGAGTCGATCAACCATGTTTGGTCCCACAGCCTTCTTTGTGTTACTTTGGTGACCCTGTGTAATGAGAGGACCTGTCTAAGGCTACCAATTTTCGACGGAGGCCTTTATCGGGTCGCCTTAAGGCTTCCTCACACGGAGAAACGAAACGAAACATTTCGTCGAAATGTCCGCATTTCAGACATTTCTCCAACATTTCACCGTTTCACGAAATGCAAACCGGTACATTTCGAGCAATAGAACCTGTCTCTATTCGCGAAACATTTCGCCGAAACATTTCTACCGGCGTTGCCCAATCGGCGTCGTCCGCTCGGTCACATGCTAAATCTGACGTCATTCAAGCCAAAACACTCAGTGAAAGCGATGCCGTGGAGTCAGTTTCATTATGGCTAAAAACGCATGATGTGACGCACGATTCTGTAAGATTTAAGCGGGGGGATCATTTTCGAAATGGGATCTATAAAGTATCATTACTAAAGTACTACCAAAATATGATTTTAGGTCAGTTTTCTGAATCCCACTTTCATCGGCTGCTCTGCGAAGCCTACAAGATGGCGGTTATCGCTTCGAGACGGCGGCATCCTCGATTCACTTGAACCATCCCTGTTTACGCATTCAAAAGCGCTTAAGTTTATTCGATATGGTCGGGAATTCACTTTAATTGTGTACGCGAAGGCACGCATGTCTTATATGTTTAGTTTTTAAACGTCAGTAGTCAGAAATATGACCCGATATCCACCGATACAAACCAGAGCATGCGTCAGTGAAGAGTTACCTCCCATGTACCAATCAAAATGATTTTTTCACGGCGTTTCTGCGTGTGCGGAGGAGGCATTTCGATGCAATGAAAAGTTTCGTTTCTTGTGTATTTCGTTTCTCCGCGTAGGGAAGCCTTTACACAGGTTTGAATGCATTAAAAGGAACTAAGATGTTGTTTTGTTTTTAGACCAACATTTGGGACTCAACAAAACCTTGGACTCGAATAGTACACCTGTCACCGACAAAGGGACAGGGGGATCGAGGGAAGCGGTGTGTGTGTGTGTTGGCGGGAGGGGGTGGGGGGTGACAATATTTTGCCCTGTCCCTCTGTGTCCGTGGCTCTCCAATTTCAGTGTATTGGGGACAGGTAAAAAAACAGTGTACACCTTGTGTCAGCCAGTCTAGCGGCGCTGCGTTTCCATTTACAAAAAGTTTAGATCATGTGGAGCTCTGCTCTACTTAGGCGAAAGACAGAAAGTCTTTTTTTGTTTTTGTTGTTGCCGTTGTTTTGTTTGTAAAAAGCGAGATTTTCATTGCAATACAAAGAAAATCTCGCAATTCACAAAACTGGACTATGTCGTTTGCCTTCCTAGACTTACTCAGATACAAGAGACATAGATCCTCACAAATCCCGACCTCGGTCCCTTGCTGAAAACAAGATTTGTCTTACATACGCAGAGGAGGTTTGTTGGGTTTCACCTTGTCGCTGTTGTGAGGATGCTTGATACTGAAAAGTTCGCTGGTGTTGAGAGAATTACGTTCACGCCTTAGTCGAACGTTTACCCTGGAATAATACCCACAGTGTGAGGACCGACTGGAGCCGATCGATGACAGCGATAACAGCAAAAGGCATAAATTCGCATGAGCCCCTGCGACTGCAGGGATTCATGCGAATCTATGCCTTTTGTAGATGAAATACCCCGGATTATGTTTTCGCATGCATACGTAAAAGTTCACTTGTAGATTTTGAAGCGCCAGTGACGTTGGATGTGTTACGGAATTGGTCATCAGTTGTTCTACCATAGTTTTGCTGGTAAGTGGAAAGATAATTATGTGTGTGGTGGTCTGTGATTGTGGGATTTATGACAGATACATCACGTGTGCTTGTGTGTGATTTTTGGCCGTTCGGTCCGACTCCGTAAAGCCCCAAAACTCAGATCGGCACACATTCTTAATCGTGTGTGCCTGCAATGGTTTTCTGCGTGGATTTTTATGTGTTTTTTTTGTGTTTTATTTTGCGGCCGTCCTCTGTAGACTTGTAAGAGATAAAAGAGAAGCTTTGCAGAACACTTTGTCCGATGGACGTTTGCTGCGATATAAGCTGTACCAACTGTCGATTTTTGTCCAATTCATGAAGCGTTTGTTCTGTTTTGGCTAGTTATATTTAGTAAACTTGAATTGCGCATTAGATTTATTTTTTATTGATTGGTTTAGTTTAGGGAAGACTGTAAACCTTATTTCAAGCGCTTTATCAACACTGACACGGGACATTTGGCGATTGATTTCTCTATTAACTGTATTTATTTACTGATTAACTGTAGATTGTACATATGAACATTCCAACAGATACAAGGACTTAATCAAAACATCCACAGGGTTGTAAGGGATACTAAGAGATTAATGTTAGGCAAGAAAGGTTAGCAGTCGATAGGGACAGGCAAACCCAAAAAGACAACCTTGATTTGAGGAATAGCTGAAGCCACCCATGTCATTAAGAGGCATAGATTTTCATTAGCCCCTGCTGCTGAAGGGCTCATGTGAATCTATGTCTCTTGCAGACGGAAGGAGTTCAGATTCTGTCCATACACTAGATAAATTCTCACGACTAAGACAGATTGGGATGTAGGGGTTGTGAGATAACAGCAGTCTAAACTAGACGTGAGCTACGATTATCATTAAAGCATTGACTTGCCATTTACTTCTCCGCGGCATCTTGGGGATGGACTTAAGAGTAGTGCCTGATAACCTTTGCGAAGAGAATCCTTTAGGCCAATGACACTACCCTTGAAATCACAAGGTGCCAACATAGATCGGTGAAAGGGGTCTGGGCCTATTGTCTTGTGTGGTAGCGCAGGGCCCACATAAACCGAAGATGATCCCCACAGTTAACAGTCTTGGACGTTCATCAGGCATTGCCCTTGAGCAATTAAAAGGCCTCTTAATCAAAAACAAGTTTTATTGTCACTAAACCCTTTAAAAAGACACCATCAGCCCACTGCTCCTGGGGATTCAGCGCGATATAAATGCTCTTTATTATTATTAGCTGTGATGTAACTCGATCAGTATCATGATCCATTCATTTTCCTCGACCTTTCTTTTTTTACTTAGTTATTTAGTTAAGTCAGCATTTATAGTCCACCCTTATGAGAGGGGTGGGGGTGGGGGTGGGGGTTGCGAGGGGGGTTGTTGGGGACGGTCGTATGTGAAATCATTCGAGACGTGCGGCATACGGTTACGTGGCATACAGCCTGCCCTCCCTTTTCTGTGTAAGTAATCATATGTGGCGCAGATTTAGTACCTTGTTTGCTGGAGGTGTGGATAGATTATCTCGGAACTCTTGACCATATCGCATGCCATGGTTTAACCCCTTCCCTGCCAGTAATTGCAGAGTGAGTTTCTAAAATCTTCCTTAACCTCAGGCAGATTTGTTTTTAAAAAAAATTGCTTATTGTCCATAACAGTTTAGGAGATAGATCAACCATTTTAGTTCAAGGGTAGCGCCAGAATAGCTTGGCGCCTCAGGCGCCAAGCTATTCTGGCACTACCCTTGAAGTATCAAAGCCTGATTTCAAACAGCAGTGCATCAGGATGAAAAGGATTAAACTGAACCCCGAAAAATTCCTTCCGTCCAAGAAACACGGATAGAAATGGGTCAGTAAGAGGCACAGATCCTTATGAGCCTCCGCAATTGGGGGGCTTATAAAAATCTATGCCTCCTGCAGTGTTTTTTGTTGTTTTTTTTTCCCCTATAGTGAAGGAGATACATACGTGATATGTGGTCCAAGAAACACGAATACAAAATGGGGCCAGCAAGAGAGTACAGATTCTTATAAACCCCCACGGGGGCTCAGGAAGATCTATGCCTCTTGCAGTGAAGGAGATACATACCCAAATGCGCATAAGTCCATTTGGCCGAAGTCGGCCGCCGTTGGCCCGTTGGACTTTTGCGCATTGAGTACGTGATACTGAGAGTTCGGTGCTATCAATTTGACTTTTTAGCCACCGACTGAACCAACTGACATCATTAAAGAGTTAGTAGCGGAGGGAGTCCGCGGGAGTCGTGGCTGAGGAAGTCACGGGAGATGGATGTATAGGTCTAGGGTATTGCTTGTTTTTCTTGACACTAATCGATCGTGATAGCTCAAAAATAAGACATCATTAGGAGTCATGGTTCAGTGTTGCTGGGAACGTTTGTTGTCATGCACATCTTCAGGTTGAGGAGGTCTCTGGTGTTTCAGCCTATGCATAGTTAATTCTCTGATCCATGGCGCAGAGCCAAACAGCCGTTATCTGTCTATAGACCTGCTGAGCATCAATCCATGCGTCCCTTTCACGCCCAGAGCCAAATGGTTCACATTGTAGAAGTTCTACTAAATATTTCAAACAAATCACTAAGGTTGGTCGACTATGCTAGGACAAGGATGGTGTTTGAACAAATAAATAACATACACCACGTGTAATTCACGAAGATGCTTCGATCGTGATTGCGTAAGGGTAGTGCCTGATTATCTTCGCACCTTTAATCAGGCACTCTCGAGCTATCATTGACGACCCTTATCCTCGTAACTGGTATTGGTAAAGGGCTCGGCTCACGCTGACAGATTTTGCTTCTGGCAATGTGTGGCAAGCAAAACTTTGCCACCTGCCACATCGGCTTCGTGACACATGTTTCAATATGCACGCAATGTATTTGTACTGATTGGCCCGCAATATATGGAACAGCTCTCATGCGCTATTCAGTACCGATAACGCCTCCCTCGCATGATCGCGGTTGAAATGTTTATTCTGAGTGGCTGCGGGAGTCCCATATGCATGGGAACTCTCCACAAGGTTGATCAATTTTACTCGTTGGAGACGTGCCACATACGGATACGCGGCTATTCGCTGCGTTTTCGCATGTGGCGCGTCTCCAATGAGTTAACAGTCTCAAATCCGTCCTTTAGCTTCTCTGCCATTTTTCAGTTCCGGCTCAGAAGATGAAAAAACGGAAAGTGACGCGAGGACACCACTGACTGGCTGAGAGGCAGCAACATTGCTCTAGCCTTGCGGGTTCAGTGCCACAAGAAAATAGACTCGGATTGTATTGGGTGGCAAGTTGTGTCGGCAATATTGCTGGCGCCCCGCAATGTGGCCGAAAAATTGCCGCCACACAAAATGCGGCCGGCAATAGGTGCTTGTGGTAGCGTGTGCCCTGCCCTTAAGGAAATGACTTGTCTATATTCTAACTGGAGATCTATCTACATATCAAAACCTTCAAAAGCTTCAAAGCTTGTGGTGGGCCTAAATCTCACTGCATCTCACAGTCATGGACGACCCATCTCTCTTGATTTACTCAGACAGGTAAACGTTTTATATCTATATTCCTGCTGTGCGTTTATATGCGATGCACTAAAGCCTAGGGAACTTTTGGCAAGAACCAAGTCTTGCTTGCAATAATGAATATAATTAGTTGACGAGAGATGTTAAATCAAAGACTGTTGGCATATACTGTCCAGGACTGCTATTATTCTTTTAGTGTTGAGCAAAACGTTTTGTCCGCGGCCGAAAATCAATCTCGCCAACCTTAGTACACCTAACAGATTTAAAATTAAAAAAAAAAAAAACTTTTTATTTTTTATTTTTAGTGAGTTGTTTTACTCCTGCGAAACACAAAACACGAAGTAACACTACCCCAGTAGCAAACCCTCTTCGGGCCCACGACGGACGCAGAAACACCAAAACAAAACAAAAACAAAAAAAACAAAAAACACTAAAAAAGCAACAAACAAAAAAAAAAAAAGAAAAAAAAAAAGAAAAGAAAAACAGCCGCATAAAAACATGATTTCGCGCCAAAGTGTCACGTACGAGGTAGCATGCGAACATCGATTGGTAGAAAGAATTGGCAGAGTAGTCACTTTCATAGTGTTTATGATTGAGTTACGACTGTTCTAGACGGATGTAGACTGTGTAAGGGGAAGGTTACTTTGTACTACGTGATTTGTAACGTGCCCCCAGAGCGATTCATCCAACGTATTTCTATTGAAATGACACGTGCCAACCTCAGTCAACCGACATCGTCCTTTTCGTTTCCAGTGTGTCAGCGGATTACATTTTTTAAAAAAATCGTTGGCTGAGCGGAGATAAATCGACCGTGATGGTCAAGGGTAGTGTCAGATTAGCCTGGAGCCTGTCAAGGCGCCATACTAATCAGGCACTATCCTTGACCTATCACGGTCAATGAGTCATGCTTGACAGTTGTTGTTGGAAGTGAACGGCCAAATAAGTCTACTCTACAGTATTGCTGGTAGGCGTATTGTCGTTAACACATTCTGCCCCATGACCGAAATCCCCCAATTTTGAAGTTGCCCTCTGAAGAACTGTATTACAATTTTAGAGACAGATCGAGCATGATAGTTCAAGGGTTGTGCCAGAATAGCTTGGCGCCTATGAGCGCTAAGCTGTTCTGGCACCACCCATTGAACTATCATGCTCGATCCATGTCTTGTTTTAGTGTATCGGGGCTGAATGAGTTAAAGCGAGAGTGTGTCAAGTGCATAGTAATTGACACACATCTGAAAGGGGGAGGGGGGGGGGGCGTGGGACGGGGAGGAGGGGTGCCCGGTGGGGGGTAGGGGGGGGGGTGGGGGGTGGGGGGGGGGGGGAGAAGAAAAACGATAAGTGCAATGTTCTTGACGCATGAGCACCGTCACTTGACCTTACTACACGAGAAACTGTTCAACTCTGACACAACTTCACACTACAAGCCAAAGTAAGTGGGACTACACCAGCCAGTTGTTTTACTGTACAACCAAGGGACGGTAAAATGCAAGGGAAAACACGTGGCTGGCAAGTGTCACGCTTCACGGATTTACTTTTATTTATGTCGAGAAAGAAAAGGGTAAAACAATTAACCCCTTCACCACCCGAGAACAATTGAACATCACTCAACTGCAAAACGTATAGATCGTTTTGCAGTTGAGTGATTGTTACGTGTTGAGATATGGTCGTAAGTATAAATTAAGTGGATTTTTCTGGAAAGTTGTTTTACTATAAAAGATGGTGCCGCTAGGAAGCACGTGTGTACATTGTCATACATTGTCAGTTGTAGGGACACGCAGTTTATCGTAGGTACGTGGCCCGTATGTATCAGTGGTGGTGCATTTGGGAATGCATTGTGTGGAGATCGCATCGCTGCAATAAAATATTGTTGGAACTGTTACTCCAGTGTAGTCTACATCCTTAAGCCACGTGTGACGGGTTGCAGCTGAATGAAATTTCTTTTAAAAGAACCTTACGTGCGTGCGTCTGGTGTGATATCATACGACTACGACTCAACACGTAACAGTGATGTTCAATTGTTCTCGGGTAGTGAAGGGGTTAATTGTTTTACCCATTTCTTTGCAACTGCGGGGGCTCATGAGGATCTATGCCTCTTGCTGAAAACACTTTCTATCCACGCTCATTTGACGGCTGGAGATTTCTGACGTTTAAATTTGCCCGGATTAAAAAACAAAACAAAACAAAACAAAAATAAAACCAAAAACACAGTGTACATCCACTGGCAGTAAAGGGGTTATTTGTATGACAATCACACTTCATGTCGTAATATTATTTATTTGTTCTATCTATCCATTTATTTTATTGCGATCCAAAGAAAGAAAACCACGCGACTGTCATCTTCCTGAACTTTCAAGAAAAACAAGCACATGGCAGTACTCGTGCTCTCTTCGCGAAATTCGTTGGCAATTGACTTTGGGACGTCAGAAATAGGTCATAACAGTAGATGAAAACAGTTATCGCCTATTTGTCCAGGGTTTCAATCCACTGTTTGAGTCCCAAAAACGACGCGCAGTTTTTAACATACTAAAGCATAACGTCTTCAGGCCCCCGACGGCCGCAGTGGGCCCGCGCACAGCCGTGCGCGGGTCCACTGCGGCCGTGGTGGGTCCGAGGACCTTTGCGTACTAGGAAAATCGTCTGTTGGAAAGAAAGACTCTCGGTAGGTTTTGTATTGGAGTGTAGCATCCCTACCAACCAACAGAGGAAACAGCGAGAGTGAACAGAGGTGCTATACTCTCTAGAGGCAATTTCTGTTTTCAGCTCTTCTTCTGAGGGTCTAAACTGAAGAGGAAGAACAAGAAGGAACGTAATGTTTCAGTTGAGAGAAAAATCTTCTAAATCAGTTTATGGTTCTGGTATCTGATTCTCTTTATATACGCTGCACAAAAACTGACTTGTAATGAAAGGAAGTGTGGAAGTTGATAAGCAAAAAGCGATAAGAAAACGTTAAAGGAGTCTGTTGTAACATCACTGTTGACTCAACCCACACCTGTACGAACATCCCATATGTAGGTACAGAAAACGCAAAATGCGATCTTGGAGAAATTGACATGTGCATGGTGACACGGCTTTTTTTTTTTTCCAATAGCTACTTGTGAATACAGTTATTTACGCTAGATGTTTACGGTACAGTTAGTTTGTTTTAACCCATATCATACTGAGGCTAAAAGCTTCAAATTTGTACACTGCCATATGCAAGCTACATTATAGTACTTACAGATAAGGATATAGACCAATGGCTTTAGTTCAAGGGTAGTGTCAGAATAGCTTGGCGCCTCTAGGCTCCAAGCTATTCTGGCACTACCCTTGAACTATTTTAGTCAAAATTATTTCACACACTGGTGTATTCTGAATCACTGATAAGGGTTAATAAACAACTTTTAGAAAGCAACGAAACGTTCTCTGGGCGTGTGACATTTTTTTCCCCCGTGCACTACATAAGGGGAATTAAGCAAATTGTTCAAAACAGCACGGGAAAACCCTCGAGCATTCTGGACAATCGTTGAGTGGGCGGTATGATGTAATTTGGTCACGTGCATTGGCGCTGAACAGACCGAATACCATTTAGGTCTGCGTTTGACATTATATTGACGCTTTGAATGCAAAATTGTATCTGGGTACGTACAACTACGAGATTTGTGAATTTTTTTTTTCTCTAATGGCAACCGAAAGCAACAGAAGAGTCGCGTTTTTATTATCGACGTGACAATAAATAAACTGTTTTGGAAGCCAGTAAAGATTGCAGAATTCGACACGCAAACAATCTCATATAATAGGTTCCTTCTCCTAATTGCGGTTATCGCGTTTGCAAACGTGGAAGTGCTTCTTTCTCTGTTTTCAACTGTGTGACTGCCGAAGGCCGTAGGGTCCAAAACACAGACCTGCACACATACTGCTGTAGGCTGTAAGGTCGAAAGTCACAGACCAGCACACAGTGTGTGAGACTAAGAGGCGAGACGTGCAAGCTATAGCGGACACAGCATGCAAATGATCTTGTCATCCATCATGTGTGTGTCAGTTCTGCATACGTCGGTGCTAGTCCCACGGATGTTTACATGTCGCACGTTGATACGCCGATGGCCTTCTCTGACGGCGGGTGTGAAGTCATGGATCCAACCTCGGCGGCACAGGCGGGGGTAGAGAAACGCCTTTTGACGATGTGTATCGATGTAAAGTACTTATTTCTTACAGTCACTGACACCATCCCGGCATGTGGCCTCTGAAAGCAAGAAACATAGATTCTCATGAGCCCCTGCATCTGCAGGGGCTACTGAGAATCTATGTCTCTTGCAGATGAGAATTTGTTTGCTCATGGTTACCTTCTTTTTTTGTACGAAACAGATGCGACTCGAAGGTTCTCTAATACGTGTATGCACATGCCATAGGAGCCATAGGATCTGCAGGGGTTCGTGAAAATCTATGACCCTTGCAGGTGCAAAGACAATGTCATAGGGCTAGTCTACGGCCAGTCAATAATGCCCGTGTCGAGTCTTGCTGAGAGAATGTCATAGCAGCCAATAAATATCGTGCAAACGTGTTCTCTTTTATCCTTATTATGCCGCAATTGACAGGTGTATTCTCCATCAAATTCTCTTAGATTGTCTCGCTGACGTATCAAGCTTACAGGCTGGGTTGAACCACTGGCATTGGATAGGAAGTCTGTTGAGGGCGGCCATTACCTTTTGAATCTTTGATAACAATTGGCTGATCAAGTTATTTCGGGGATTGACGTCCACGGCCATGATTGGCGGGTTATGGGCAGCAGGGACAGCAATTTGCCTGTGGAGTACCACCTGATCCATTCGGGCGCAATGCAGCTGCCCCCACCCGGGTCTGCCCTGGGGGACTTGGGTGGGGTTAGGTATTTTTTAGTTCCCAGGGTCACCCTGGTCAGCCCCACAGGGTGGGTTTTTCTCTCTATTCTGGGGCATGTGTTTCTGTCTACCCTTTGTCCATTCACCTGTATTTGCCTTTTTAAAATTCTCCCTACTGTCTGCACTGCCTGTAGCTCTTGATATTGGATGTGTGTTGCTAAATGGTCTTAGCTTTATTTAGGCCCCATGTGTTAGGTTTATTTAATGTATTTGACCGGCTGGCGACATACATTCAATGTTCTGTTTAGTATTTTTTTCACAAGCAGTGCAGGCACGTCCTGAGAAAGCCTTGTTGCTGTCGGGACGTTAAGCAATGTACAATCAATCAAGCAATGCAGCTGTGCCACATTGATTTACCTGGACCTTTTAACTCATTCCAGACGTCCGCCGTGAGATGGCTTTAGTCACCTGCTCGGCGTCATAAGCCCCAATAACTAACTAACTCATTCCAGACGTACGGCATACGGATACGTGGCTATAGACGCGTATCCTTATGCCGTAGGTCCAGAATCAGTTAATCGACATGTTATAGAAAAAGCCCGTCCTTTTTGCCTGGCCACATGATGTGAAGTGTATATTTCTAAGCCAGCATGCGAAGTCGGTGCTCGGACACCTGACGCGGTGAGATCTCTCAGTCTACAATATGCGGTATTAGAAAAAGATAGGCGACCTATCTCCCCGAAAGCTTTCAAGGGACGAAATCCAGACCAAGCGCGTAGAATGCAGAAAACAAACCAACGAGGAAGAAGGAGAAAAACAAACAAAACACGCTTAGAAGAGACAATTACAACATAGCTCATTAATATTTCGGATTAAAACCTCTTTTCAAACTAGACATACTAACACGTACACAATTCAGTTCAACTTATCTTTTATCGTGGGAAGATGCATCACAAGGGACGTACTCTCTATGTATAGTTCTAGCGTCAGATGTCTGTGGATGGATGTCTGACACGGATACCGAAGTGGGATACTACTTTGAAGCGTTTGATGTCTGACGCTGAGACAGGTTACGATACGTGGTGTTGACATACAGATAGCGTCTGGCCAGCGAGAAAGAGGTCTTCGGGCCGATATCGACCGCATGTGTCCCGTGCACCTCCGTGCGCGGGCCACATTCGGCCGACATCGGCCCGAAGACCTTTAGCTCAGCGGGGTGTTCGTAAAGCACGACCATAACCAGTACTATGCTGACTTATTGATGCCTGTCAGGTGTTACACGGTGTTTGGTACTGAACGTGAACCGTCAGACGTGCGATGGTTACTATGCAGTATATAACTCAACGGACACAGAGATTACTCCGAACTGAGGTAGTCGCTACAGCTTCAAAAACACATGGCCCCAAGAGCTCCTTAGCATCCGCGTTATCGCGGAATTGTTTATATTACAGCGGACGGCAGGCGAAGCCGTCCCGTTTCTCACTTTCCTTTTTTGTCCCTCGTCTCCTTGACTGCGTGCGCAAAATAAGGTGAACTTGTGTGAAATCATTGAAAATTCACATCAACTTCATTTAAAAACAAATGAACTCTAGCATTTTTTAGTGCGTGTACGGGTTAGCGCATTTTTTGGGGAAACAATAGGCGCACAGGCCTCTTTTCGTGTTTGTCCTTGCAAAAACTACAACATTCTTAGAGAGAGAAAGAGAGATGAAATGAAACTTTATTAAGAGAGAAAAAACAAAACAAAACAACAACAGCCTAGTGATAATAAAGTGTAAAAAATGGTTATAACTAAATAGTGTATACACGGTATAAGTGAAGACACAGTCGTACTATCCGTGAACTGAAAAACTCGAAAAGCTTTTGGTCAGGCATGGAGCCGCAGGAGCCAAAGGGAGGGGAGGAAATACGGTCTCAGCGGGTTTGATATGTGCCAGATATCTCTCACGACAGCTTGATGATAACTGACTCGCACCCACACTTGCCGGAATTCAGGGACCTTTTTTTCTCTGTCCGTTGAGTTATAGACTGTATGGACGTCCATAGTAATTGGATGGCTGGATTACTATGTTTTGTTTGTGTTGTCCAGTGCTACCGAATGATTGAATTTGCAAGGCGCCTCAGGTGCGGTTATGAAAGGTAGTGGTTCAGTAAGGTCAATTTTAGCCTTTAGTCAGGCTAGTAAGATTCAAAGAAATTCCCAACAAAGGAAGAATTTCGCTTAGGAAGGAAAAGTATATTGTCCAGCAAACGAAAAGCGACATTTTTTGGAACAATCGGAAATACGAAAGAGTTTCCGATTATTTGAATGGTGTCGCATTTCCTTTGCTTGTCAGCATACAACACAATAAGGTGAGTTTGACGTCGGTCTGAGGACCTTTTGCTTATTTGGAGGGAGGATATTATTGTCTGCGACTCGCCACAAACACTCAACGGTCGAACAAGTACGTCTGAAAAGCCGCTAGATCCAGCTAAGTTTATGGACTTGTTACGAACACTCATTGATTTGCTAGCAATTCTTCGGGTACATTTACGTTTTGGTGTTATGAATGTTCTCATTCATGCTTGGGCGGGATACCCGCAGCCACTCTTGCATTTCGCCTTGACATAAGGAATGTTTTTAACATTCCTTTGGTTTGGTTGTGTAGTAATAGATTTCCCTGTTCCCCATAACCCGCCCGTCAGGGTCGTGCCCCACCCGGGTCTGCCCTGGGGGACTTGGGTGGGGTTAACTACTTTTTTGTTCCCAGGGTCACCCTGGTCAGCCCCACAGGGTGGGTTTTCCTCTCTATTCTGGGGCATGTGTTTCTGTCTACCCTTTGTCCTTTCACCTGTATTTTCCTTTTTAAAACTCTCCCTACTGTTCGCGCTGCCTGTAGCTCTTGATATTGGATGTTTGTTGCTAAATGGTCTTAGCTTTATTAAGGCCCCGTGTCTTAGGTTTATTTAACGTATTGGACCGGCTGGCGACATACATTCAATGTTCTGTTTAGTTTTTTTTTTTTTCACAAGCAGTGCAGGCACGTCCTGAGAAAGCCTTGTTGCTGTCGGGACGTTAAGCAATGTACAATCAATCAATCAACCGTCAGGGTCGTCCATTATCACTTCGGTATCACTCACGTGGACGTTAAAGTTATTTTCCCCAGGATCAAGCATCTCAACACAGTCAGAAAACTGTCTGCAACAGATACTGCTGACAGTATTATGTATGGGTCCTTTGTGTACTAACTTAGAGCTTTATGATGTAAATACAATGCCAAATGTCGAAATTCATCGTTTGGTGGGTGTGGTTTTTGTACCCGAGAGCGCAGATTATCGTCTGCATCGGCCTCGTTTTGAATTTGTGCATATTTACTAGCCTACGTCACAAGGCAGAACCCGGTCAATACTGACTGCAGACGAGGTCACCATCGGTGTGGGTACACAAGTGTCAGTGTGCACATGTACTGATGTTCTCCTGCATCCCTTTGGCATAATTTTCCACGATAATGTAAAATAAACCTTCCATACTCGCTATGCTGTCAAAATCAATGCGGGTTCTGCTTGACCTGCTACCCTGAGTAACGATCGTGCTGGGGGCGTGGCTTGTTTGACTCGGTCTCCGCGCCAAGCGACTGAGCCAGCGTCACCTAGTTTGACCTTTGATCTCACGTCTGTTATCCCTCGGAAACACGAAACAGAACAGTGGTATTTATACTCACTTTCTGCACTGCAATTTCACATCTCACACATCGAAGTCTACGTAACTGAAAGCATCTCTGGAAACGACAAATGCACCATCGCAGCAGAAACACTACCTCTGTGAATCGAGTGAATGAGAGCCCGCACAGACAAAAACGTGTCACGACCAGCGATGTCAGTGCCGCAATTTTGACACACACCGTAGTTTTCAGATCTTTGCAGCATAAAATCTGATGAACTAGCTCGTAACATATGATAAAACAGGTTTAAAATCTTGCGAAATCAGTAGAGATAAATTCTACTGAAGATCATGAATTTTGAAAATTACTAGCGCTCGCGGAACTATAGGAAGATCGACAAAGACCGTAGCCGGATTACTTACTGATTCACATAGCAAGAAAGCGACAAATTCCGGATGGGCGGTCAAGCCAAGCTCTATATTCCCTTGTCCGATGTCAATTCTACATAGGGGTATCTTGTCTCTCTTTCTCTTTCTTCTCTTCAATTCTGAGTCTGTCATTGTCGGCCGGCGCGAGTCGACTGATACTTTCCTTTTTTCTTCGCTGGTTCATCCGCCGTATTGTCTCTGATTGGTTATAATTATGCAGATGACCTAAGATCGTATAGAATAGTTATGACGTCAGCTACCATCGCCTATCACAAGCAATCTTTTGATGGTGTCCAGTCACAAGATTCCGGTGGCCTCTTTTCGCTTTGAACGGACGAAAGAAAGCATTTGGTGGGACAATAGGGTGGTCACTGTCTAAGTGGGTGTGTATACTGAATCCCAGTAAGCTTTTTGCGAACTGAAGCATTGAAAAAGGTCTGTCGTGCCCCTTTAAACCCGAACTAACCGTTGTGTGGTTACTCTGTCGAACAATCTTTATACGCATCCCAGAATTCGAAGTGAGTTTAAAGTACCATTACGCATAAATCTGAAGACACATTTCAGAACCAGTTGTGTTTGTTATGCCTTGTCGACACACCCATTGAACTTCAACAGCAGTTCTGACACGCAGCAAAAGCACACGCGTAATCGCAGTTATTTATTCTGCGCTGCCGTTAGCGTGTTAGTCTATTTTAAGCTGTTTCTCGCACTGATAGCGTTGTATTTCTAGAACGGAGTAGAGTCATTGTCAGGTTACTTGATATGAAGACGACGTGTGTTGAACTGGATTGCCCTGTGTCTAAATGAACCACAGCTAGATGTGGGTGGTGGGTGTAGCGTTTCGTATTCATCTGTTACAGAAATGTATCTTTGAGCAGTTACGGCGGTAGTGGGCCTTCAACCCATTCAGGAAGGAAAACTGAACACCACCCAACTGCAAGAGGTACAGATCCTCACGAGCCCCCGCAATTGCAGGGGCTCATGAGGATGTAGGGGAGGAGACCCATGTATGAAACACTTAAGCAAAAACGTCTCGCGGGACCGTCCAAAGAAAGGTAGAATCAATCCGAAACCAGGGTTTGATAGAGATTATATTGATGCATCTTAGGACAAAGCCAAATTTCAAAACTCGAATCGATGCAGTCGCAGTTCCATTTTGAAAAAAGTGACACATTGTTTCATATTAGGCACCATTTGCCTAATATGAAACACTAGATCTTCTATATGAAACAGTGTGATTATGTCCTTTTCACAAGTTTCACTTACATTTTGTTGGAAACTTAAGGCATGAGAGATGGTTAGTATACATTATAGGTTCATTTAATATTAACAGTGAGTTAAATATAATGAGTCATCCGCCACTGGTCCATTATTGGTCCGTCCATCATCCTGTGTATAACCAATTGTGACAGATGTTATCATTTTGAATTTTTGAGAGACCATCAGAGCCACAGACTTCTAAGTTGGCACAGTGATCATATTTGACAATAGCTTTGATTGTCACTTGCGCTGACCTCCATGAAAGGGCAAGTTTACAAAGGTCAATAAAAGGGCGCTTTTTAAAGAAAATAGTTATAATCTTATTTTAAAACTTGCTGAAGAGAAAACTGATGATACAACGTTTGTTTGCAGCTCTACTAAGTTAACCTCTCGTTAAGGTCAAAGGTCACGAGAAGTAAGAAGGCTTTTAGTTTAGGTTGTTGTTATTACAGGTAGTTCGTATATGACCTTTGCAATAAGATCCCAGTGGAAATGTTTTGCTAGGGGTTAAACTGTCTATGCATATTAATTTTATTGGCTCCTTCCAAAGGTCAAAGGGCAGGCATGTCAGCAAGTGTGTTGAAAATGTTCTATTTATGGGGCAATAAAAGCTACTATATTTAGTTTTTCCACCTCAGAAGTAAAACTTGATACAACTGAGCTGGCATTATCGACACAGGTTTATGTACATATTCAGAAGCAAATTCAGGGGAGAGGGGTGTTCCAGGGTGCACGGCTCACAGGATATTTTTTAATGTGTAATTTTCCATTTGGGGGAGTTTGTACCCCCCCCCCCCCTAAACACACACACACACACACACACACACACACACACACACACACACACACACACACACACACACACACACACACACACACACACACACACACACACACACACACACACACACACACACACACCCTCCTGCGCCTCTTCTTAGAAATTGTAAACGGTCCGTCGTGTAATTTTTCGCCCATTGTCCAGACCTCTCTCCCCCTTCCCGCGACCTCCCACCCGCACTAACACCATCACCACCTGCCCCTCGTTTGATAGTCAACAAGTGGCGCAGTTGTAGGTCTTCACCCTCTTCGCATTCTCAGCAACTGTGACTCTGCCGACAGGAAGAGTTCCCATGAAAAGGTCTACGAAATCTCCCGCACGTTCCTTTTTTTATTTTTTTTTATTTTTTTAACTGCCCTAAAGAGAGGTCATTCGCAGTAGCATTCGTGGTATAAAATGCATACTTACGTACTTTCAAACTTTTGCTCCCAAAGTTAACTTTAAAAAAAAATGTGTGCAAAAAACGATTAATCTGTACAAACACATCGACCTGGGATGACCTTGACTTTTTCTACAGGTGAAATATGTAGGTAAAGTTGTTCTTGTAAACTACAATTGTGTCGAGTTTAAAGTCTGTGAATGTTACAGCCCCTAAGAAATTGCCTTATACAAACCGCACGCATACACACACGACGGCTGAAGAGCGGCTACATGGACGATTGGTGACTACATTTATAATGTTTCACATTTGCTGTCACACCTAAGCCAACAAGGTTGCTCTTGGAACAACTATTTAGCCCCACCCCCTCCTCGCAGACAGTAATGCGCCATTTTGTCTAGTGTCTGAAAGCATTCCTGACAACTGTGCGCGTCATCTTGAAGTGATGTAGCGACATAAACCTGGTTTTGAAATATCTGTTTTATTCTCTTTGCTACCACTAGACACAAATATTGCTCTGAAATCTTTCCTAATTCAGTTCCAAGGAACCCCAAACGTCAAATAAATATAATGTCTGTTGTGTCAGAAAGAGCCAAAATCGCCATGAGCCCCCGCGATCACGTGAGACTCATGAGGATCTATGTGTCTTGCAGATGAATCCTATTGAGAGTTTCTCGGCTGTGAAGGGGTTACGTGCAAATATCATCAAACAAAAGTTGAAAAAAAATCGGGCCTGTGGTTTCAGAGATATTGCCTGCACGAAGGCTCACACAAATATAACCTCTGCGACCTTCACCTTACAGATCGTAAATTCATTCTGTTAAAAACGATCTTTTCTTAAAAATTCAGAGCAAATCAGTACAGCGGTTTCAGAGGTATTATTTACTCAATTATCTGCAAGAAAAATATGACAACTATGACCTTGACCTTGAGGTAGAGGCACAGTTAAGATTGATGGCAATGTGGGATATGGTAAAATACTATAATCTAAAATTTGTATTGAATAGGCCCAATGGTTATTGAGATATTGCTTAGCACACAATTCTGCACAAAACAAATATGGCCGTTGTGACCTTGGCCTTTACGACAGGAATAGATTCTGGTATGCAACACTCTGTGTCACAATTTGTCATTCGGATCACATCGTTTCGGTGTTTATTGCAACATTGCCTGGATAATGGCATACATAATAAATATAGCCGTTGTGACCTTGACCTTGACCAACGTGACATGATCTGGTGTGGGATACTCTGTATTGAGAAAAAGTATCAACATCTGAAATTTGGAACAAACTGGCTGGATGGTTTCCGATATATACGCTAGACAAACACTGCTCCTTATATGAAACATGTTCTATATTATAGGTGCTCCTTGTGTTTCATAATAGGAATAAGATACCTCTCCAGGAAATTGCGTGCCTCCAAAACAACAAAAAGAGAACCAAAACGATTGCCGCTGGTTATCTGATGTCCGAAGATTGCTCTTCGGGATAAGAGTGGCTATTTTTTTAAAAATCACAAAACTGAATGCTGATGTAGGTGTTTCAAAATGGCGAAAAATTGGATGCAGAAGGGTCAAAAATCACATTTTCTCGGCGTGTTTTCGTTTTCATCACGCCTGACATTTTTGTACCGGAAATAAGGCTCACTGAAGTAGCTCTATATTACTGCACAGGCGGAATTTCGAAAAGTTATTCCGTTTCGCCGGGAGCAAGGTGTTTCATAATAGGCACTGTTTCATAATAGGGGCTCCTCCCCTATGCCTCTTGCCACTAATTTGTATCCACATTCTTAGGACGGTTGTGGCTTTTGATCGTCGAATGAAGAGAGATTTCAGAAACGGGATATAATAATAATAATAATGGCTACTTATATAGCGCTTATCCTTAAATAAGCTCTAAGCACTTTACAAATAAAGAGTGAGAGTGGTGGGGGTCATAAAACCAGAGAAACAACGGATTCTGCAATACCCACGCACACACACACGCACACACACACACACACACACACACACACACACACACACACACACACACACACACACACACACACAGGTACATAATAACAAAGAACTGAGCTACATTGGGGTATCGAACAGGTGGGTCTTTAGGGCAGATTTAAAGGCAGTGAATGAGGAAGATCATTAAGAATGTCTAATGTCTTTAGGTAGGGAGTTCCAGACAACATGTCCAACGTGCGCAAAACAACGGTCACCTCTGGTTTATATTTGAAGAGCGGGACTCTGAGAAGGCGCGTGTCACTACTTGAACGGAGGCAGCGGGAGGGAGTGTATAGTTGAAGAAGATCAGCGAGATAGGTAGGGGTAGAATAGTTAATGGCTTTGTAGCACAGACAGGCGATTTTGTACGAGACTCGCTGTTTGACTGGCAGCCAATGAAGTTGTCTCAGAATAGGAGTGATGGGCTGATGCTGTGAGGCGCGGACGATGAGACATGCAGCACAATTCTGAACTCGCTGCAATTTCTGAATGAGAAACTGAGGGAGGCTAGCTAAGAGGGCATTGCAGTAATCAATTCGAGACAATACTAAAGAGACGACCAGTTTGGTGGTAGCTTCAGTAGTGAGGTAATGACGGATAGAACTGATGCGTCTTTATTCCAGAAAAGCAAGTTTGCAGACATGATTTACATGCTCCTTCATTTGAAGATCTTTATCAAGAAAAACGCCAAGATTGCGAACTGAATCAGAAAATGAAATAGGTGCGTCACAAATGCACATAGAGTCCGGAGAATTGGGTAGCAGTCGACAGGCACCGACAAGAAGAGCTTCTGTCTTGCCCTCGTTTAACTGAAGTTTATTTTCACACATCCAGGACTTAACATCTGAGATACAGTTCTGAACATCTGAAATAACCTGTTTGGAGGTGCAGATTTCCGACGTTGTGTATCGTCCGCATACATGTGATGATCGGTTGAATGCGATGCGATAACCTAAGACAGAGGCTGAGTGTACAGCGTAAATAGAATAGGGCCCAAGCAAGAGCCCTGGGGGACCCCAAACTCTAGCGCAGCAGCTTCAGAAATAACGTTCTTGACAGAGACGATGATCTGACGGGAAGACAGGTAAGAGTGAAACCAGGTGAGAGCTTTACCAGAAATACCAAAGTAGTTTTCTAGACGTTGGAGCAAGATGGAGTGGTCAATAGTGTCAAACGCAGCTGATAGGTCTAACAGGGCAAGAACAGAGATCTGGTTTTCATCATAGGCACTCAGGAGGCAATTAACGACACAGAGGAGAGCAGTTTCAATACTGTGCCCGGCACGGTAAGCAGACTGAAGCGGATGGACGAGATTGTTTGAATGTAGGTATTTAGTGAGCTGTGTCAGAACGACTCGCTCAAGAACTTAGGACAGAAAGGGTAGGTTTGAAACGGGGCGATAGTTCTTTAGCTGGTTGCGGTCAAGATTCGACTTTTTCAGGAGAGGTTTGACAACGGCTGATTTGAATTCTGACGGAAAGACGCCCGACTCAAGGGACTGATTTGTGGTTTTGGTGATGGTGGGCAGAAGAATTCCAATGTTTTCAAAAACCAGTGAAGTTGGCATGGGGTCAAGCTCACACGTTTTAGGCGGGCATTTCTTAAGAATGTCAAAAACAGCCTTTTCAGAGACGGGAGTGAACTCGACAAAGGGGTGATCAATATGGGAAGGGTGGGTGTCAATATGGGTGCTCCGCATAGCATCAAGGCTGTCTCGAATGGACGTCACTCCGTCAGTAAAAAAGCTACAAAAGGCGTTGGCTAAGTGAGCAGCTGGGATGTTGGTGGGAAGGGGAGAGTCGCGAGATCTACCAAGCAAGCTATCAGCAAGGGCAAACAGTTCTTTACAAGTGTCACTTTCAAGCATCTTGGAGCAGTAAAAATCAGTTTTCACTTTCAACACAGTCTGATTGACAACAAGTTTCTTCATGTCATAAATTTGTTTATGCACAGTGAGTCCGGATTTACGCCAGGTACGCTCAGCACGCCGATGTTCTTGCTTGACTATAGTCACTTCCAGAGTAAACCACGGGTCGGACTTATCGGTGCGGATTTGTCGCATGGTGGCAGGGGCATATTTGTCTACGAGGCGGCGAAGTTCACTGTTGTAGGTGATGGCGTCAATGTCTGGATGGTCGGTCAGCATCTGTGTAATGTCAGTCTGTAATGCATTACGATCAATGCCGCGAATATTGCGGCGGACAATCGTGGCTGGCGGACACACAAGCTTTGCAACGTTCAGCTCACACACAACCGTGAAATGATCAGATGTGAGGTCCAAAGACACAGACGTGGAGTGTAGTAGTCCGTCAGTCTCACGGTGGAGGAACCAGTCCAAGATGTGGCCAGATTTATGAGTAGGAACTGTGACACACTGATGGAAATCATACTGGTCGATCAAGTCCTTGACTCTGTTAGCACTGTGAGGAGAATCAAAATGGAAATTGAAATTTCCCAAGGTGATATGTTTTCCTCTCTGACAGTTGCAAATTTCAAACAGGTCTTGGATTTCTTCCAGGAACAGAGAATCGGAGATATGGTTCCTTTTGTTGGGGGGTGGCCTGTAGAGGAGGTAAAAATGAATGTCCATGTGATGAAGAGACAGTGTTAGTTCTGATAGTTCAAAAGACCTGTGCTGGAATGGAAACGTATCACTTGTAGTGACAACAGGCTGCAGGCATGAGCGGTATACAAAAGCAAGTCCACCACCACGAGAGGCACACGGTAACGACTTCACTGCATAGCCAGAGGGTGTCATGTCGGCTAAGGATATAATAATAATAATAATAAGCGCATTAAATAGGCGCTTTATCCCAATTGAAAATCGGCTCAAAGCGCCGCCGCGAACTGAACCCAACAAGCACGCTCACGTGAATCACGCGCATTCACTCACACACTGTACATAAACACAGAACATTCACGTGGTGCTAAGGGCAAGCTCAAGCGAGCTACTGTAGTTTTTGGAAATTCAAAATAATTTGTATTTGAAATTTGATGCGTCATGCGGCAGGGAAAGGTTAACTCATTCAAGACGTGCCGCACTTCTCGAATGTTGTGTGCATCGGTCTATAAGTTTGGTTCTTACCCCCCAGAGTCGTAACGTTCAACTTTAAAAAAGAAAAATACCCCAACAAAACAAACAACAAAACCAAAAAACAAAACAAAAAACAAACAAAAAACATAACCCCAAAAAATCCAACCAACTGCATACCTATTTCTTTTTTTTTTTTTTTTTCTTCACGTTTTACTTTGTTTCGTGTTACTGGACTAGAGACACTGGCTATCAATAGCATCTTGTTTAGAACACGGTGCCTGTAGCTGCCTGGCCCGGCGTTGGCTTTGAGCAACTGTACGTATTTCACACGTTTCTCGGTCAATCCATTCTGTTTTTCAAACGACTTTGTTAATTACCACCTCCTGGTGTTGGAGCAAGGTCGCCTGCAGACGATTATCTGAGCGTATCAAATCAGAACTGTCGCATTTTTGTTTCTTGAGCAAACACCCAGAGAGCAAGAGACCATCGGGCCGACGTGGGCCCAAATACCTTTTGCTTATCGGGGTAATAGCTTTGCCTCCGGGATGCGTCTCTAATTGCGTGCCTTCACAGTTGGCTTCACGGGGAATGCATAATATACATAAATAAATGTAATTGTACTATGTATATTTCCAGAACACAAGTTCGTACCATTCTGTCTTTCTGTGATTTTTGGACCATACGGCCTAGAACCAACAGGTCCAAAGCCACAGACCAGCGTGCAGATAAACAGTTGTCTTCTGAGTATGTCTGTCTCTAAGCCCATTTAGCCCCGGGGCCCTGCAGCAGGAGATAGATTGATCAGGATAATTCATGGGTAGTGCTAGATGAGCTTGGCTCCTTCAGGCGCCAAGCTCATCTGGCACTACCCTTGAATTATCATGTTCACTTCATCTCTTGCAACCGGTACGGAGTTTCCAGGCGCCAGGCTAATCTGCCAGTACCCTCGAACTATCATGGCCAATCCATCTCCCGCTGTGAACGTGTTCATTTCTCTCTCCAGAAGTAAAACCTAGACAACTAATGCATCACTGGGCGCCTTCTAGTTTTATGGTTGACAAATTGAGGTACGATAAAAGCTGTTTTGACAAAATATTTTGTTCAGTCAAACTGTCAGTGCACTCATGTGTAAAATGTTCTTTCACTTAATTTTAATTTTTTTTTTATGCTGACGCTGTGGTACATGTTTTGTCCCCTTCGGCAACCTTTGGGCACCTAACTTTGGGCAACTGTTGCTCTTAAAACAGAGGTGTTTCGTGTGTCTTTGCACGCTTGAGTTAGTTTATTAATTTTATACAACTCCTTTCATTATTTGCTTTCAAAGACGTTCATGGACATTTGCCCCCCCCCCCTCCCCCCCCCCACACCTCCTTCCCCCGATCCCCCGACAACCACCTCCGTCCCAACCACACTCTCCGTCGCTCACCATAGACAGTGGATCATGGGCGTGGAGTGCCTGCAATTAACCCCTTTTATCCTGATACACCCATTGCTTGAAATAAATTTGACTATGAACTATGAACCCATCCCCCCACCCCCCACACTTTGGTACCGGTTTCAGGCCACTTTACAAATTTCAAATACATGCGATCAAAAATATCTGTAACTTCAGTAGCTGAACTGGCCCTTCGTCTGTCTTGTACTGTGTTTGTCTTAAGGTTGTAGGACACACCTGTTTCGCGCATCTTTTCTGCGCATTTAGATACCGCTATCTTGCGTCTGCCGTGACCTGAGACTAGAGGTCACCGAAAAAAACCGCCGTACGGCAAGTCGTATTGCAAACAAGCTCAATTTATCGATAATTGACAAAAGATATATACTGTCTGAAATAGGTGTGTACGCTGACTGTTTCTATGCGTAAAATGTTTTGTTTCCTCAGAAATAAGATACTTTTGCATAAGTTGCGACAAGTCATCGAGCGTAAGGCATAACCTGCGTAATAGCGCCAAGCAACACGCAATTTCGGGAATCTGAAATTTAAAAAAAAAAAGAACGGGCCAACCAAAGACGGGAAGCAGTCTACGTGGCAGCCAGGAAAACAACAAAATCTCTTCAGACACGAAAAGGTAAACTTAATTAGAAAAAAGGGTGGTGGTGTTTGCTAAGCGATTAGAACACGAGGTACTAGCAGAAGCAAACTGTCGTAATATAAGTGGCATATCTCACTGGTTCAGCGTCCAACCCTTTTATGCACCGCCGTGAGATATCACCTGCACGGCGTAAAACCCTCATAGCTAACTGTCCGTGTATGCATGGAAATTTAAGTCCCCACAGTACTAGTGCCGTCGTCACTGCCTACCTGCAATGAAGAAGACTACATTTTATTGTGGGTTGAGAAGGGGGGGGGGGGGGGGGGGCATTCCGGCCATGTCAGTCACCACCTAGAAGTAGAACATTTCCATACATTTTCGGAGAGCCTTTATTAATAAGTGGAGGGTATGTAGTCGACATTGTAGTTATATTAAACCAGTGCCAGTGCTTATTATCTAGGAAAACGTACTGTGTGTAGAAAAAAGTCCTGCTAAGGGAGAATTTGGCATTATGAACCTCTAACTCAGTAACTGCTTCCAGTACTTAGTAACTTAATTTGCTCATCCATTCCCTTGCTGTCTTATAAAGGCTATATTACAGATTAGGATATAAGTCCAGCATTTTTTTTTGTTTTGTTTTGTTCAAGGATGGTGCCAGAATAGCTTGGCGGATGAGACGCCGATCGATTTTGGCACCACTCTTGAACTATCATAGTCACATTTATGTCAAGCAGTGGGTGTATCAGGAGTAAAAGGGTTACCTAGTACTTTGTAGGTATGTATGTATGTTAAATTAAACCTACGCTACTTTGACTGAAACCCTAATATTTGTTGACTACCATTTTGGATGACCTTGGAATGTGTGATATATGCTTATTTATTTTTTCATTGTATGATTGCGGTTTGTATCAAAGTTTTTGCAATTTCCCTATCAAATTTGGCACAAGGGTAGCTGATGATGAAATCTTCCTCATCCTATAGATACTAATTTGGTTGACTCCTTACACAGGTCAAGAGTCACAGAAGGTTGACAAACTTTAGAAAAATGCATAATTGTAATTTGTAGAGAAAATACAAATGTCACTAGTACAAAAGCAAGCCTTTATGTTGAGACTTGTGACACTTATGTCAGCTACCTCAGTTTTGAAAAGGTCACACAGTTTATACTTATAGCTATATGTGAATTAGTTATGCACATGAGGCGTACAGACTTTGCAATTCTTGTTTGTTCTTTGCGGTGTACACAGTTTGTTTATTTATTTTGAAAGTAATAATCTGCTCCTGCATTTAGTTCACACAAAGTGAAATTATCATGCTGCTGAACAACACAGTAATACTAATAATCGTGTATTTCATTTCAGGCCAATACTGCTGTTGACCTCTCACTGTGGAGTCTCAGTACTCTCACCCAGAGGACTTACTTGCAAACAAGCGCATAAGTATGACGCCTACACCAAGGCCACAGCTCAAGTGAAGTGAAGGAAGGCGACACGTATTCTCCTGGACTCAAGGTAGATCATACCGGTAGATCTGTGACTAGAATCAGGTGCAGAACAAAACACAACTATGGTGTGATTGTGAATGAACACATCATACTGTAATGCTTTCTGTCATTGGCTCATGTGTGCAGCAAGTGTGAGGCTATGTTCTGGGCCATTCGTCGTCCATGGTAAACAGTAATGTTGGCATTTTCTTGGAGACTATTTAAACCACAGTCTTCAACGTGGCCCAAGGATACTTTGTGGCAAGACCTGTCTTTAGCATACCAGTTTGAGTGAAGACCAAAGGTCATGAGAAATCAAGAAATAGGTAAAAAATAGCCATATGTTGACAATAGATATTTTTTCTCAAATATTATGCACAAGTACAAAAGCCAGCCCTTTTCTGATGCGTAGACTCATGGCACTTAAATTTCAGTCACCTTTTGGAAAGGTCACACAGTTCAGATTATGTAAATGATCAGTTTTAAATGCACATGAGCGATCCAGGCTTCACCATTGTTGTTTGTGGTGTTTACAGTTTATTTCACATGAGTTTGAAGGTAGTAATGTGTAAACTAAATGTAGGGGCATATTGGGCAGGGGGGGGGGGGGGGGGGAGCCCTGCCCTCCCGCCCTGGCCCCGAATTGTTTATAATGCTATAACAAAGTCCCTTTTTGGGGAGTTTGGAACCAACCCACCCTGAAATAAGATCAGATGTAAAATTGGCATGCTGCTAAACAACACGTTAATAAACATGTATTTCATTTCAGGTCAATGCTGCTGTTGACGTCGCACTGCAGAGTCGCACCCAGAGGGTATACTTTCAAAACAAGCACAGAACACAGAAGTATGACGCCTACACCAAGAAGAGGCAGGAGCTAGTCAGGTCATGTTTACTCAAAAGGAGAAGGTCACAGCTGAAAGCAGGCAATGCCAGTTCCAGTAGATCAACTATTCTCCTGGACTCGAGGTAAATCATACCGGTTGATTTGTGAATAGAATCAGGTTCATAACAAAACACAACTGGTGTGAATAAACACATCATACTGTAATGCTTTCTTTCATTTTGAAGATGGTGTAGTACAGTACCAGCATTCTCTACAACACCGAATGCTAAAATCACTTGCTGTCAACAAGTGGCACCATATTGCATTTGATTTGGAAACTAGAGGCTTGTGCAAGTCTGCAAATACTGTCATTTTCTTTAATAAGCACTTAGTGCACATAGAATGATAAGAAAACACTGAATACCAGCTTTTAATAATAAATAATAATAATACCGTTATTATATAGGCGCTTTTTCTCAATTTTGGGGAAATCGACTCAAAGCGCCGCGCCTGAAACCCAACACACACATTCACGAAACAGACACGGATTTACGCCATTTAAGACAAACACAGTACAAACACAGTACAAGACAGACAAAGGGCCAGTTCAGCTACTGAAGTTACTGAGATTTTTGATCGCTTGTATTTGAAATTTGTAAAGTGGCCTGAGACCGGTACCAAAGTGTGGGGGTGGTGGGGTGGGTTTTTGGTCCAGTGTGTACTGTTGCTAAACAGCAATATGTTAAACGTGTCCTGTATGAAACATTTTCTGCAAGTTACACTGTGATGCTGATTCTAGATATATTTATACACCCATTGTGGTCATTTAAAGCTCAGTTGTGTCTCATATGTGGCTTACGTGTGATAGCAAAACTAAGTGTTTGTAATGGGTCATCCGTCGACTGTCTGTTATCTGTGGGCAACTGTAACATTGGTATTTCCTCAGAGACTATTTAAGCCTCAGACGTCCAACTTGGCACCAGGGTACTTTGTGGTACAATCTTTCTAAACATACCAACTGCTGTGACCTTTCAAAGGTCAGGGTCACGGGGGGAGGGGGGGGGGGGGTCCAGAAAGGGGTAAAAAATGGTCAGATTTTGACACAAATTGTTTCTCCTCACGCAAGGTCACACAGGTTGGACGTATTATGTGGATTGGTCATACACGTAAACCATAAGGACATTCATTGTCTTTCTTGTTCTTGCTCTGAATACTGTCATAATTATTATGCATGTATGTACTTTGTAAAAATACTTGCAAACACATATATATGCACGCATAATGTGCATTTCAAAACTTTTTTTTTGATTCTAAATTATCTTTTGCAGGTTGCAATAGCCACATTGAAGAAGAGTTCAGCGGGTACGTTTCTCCGGGATGGCCAACCGACAGGAAGGCAAAGGAAGTGAACTGATTGTCCTGTGGGCAAACGTCCTGTTATTTTGCTGTCCATCCACAATGCTGGCCACAATGCCAAGGTTTTGGACAGTCACATCCTTCGCAATGCAGCAAACGCCTTTGCCTTACTGCACTCTCCTGTCATGTCACGATTTGGAAACGCAGCTTAATTTGTATTTTTGATTATCCAGGGAAAAAACCCTTTACTGCCAATGTGTTCATTTTTCGAAGACATTTCAGCATATAAACAGGTCTTTTTTGTGACAAGTTCCGAAATACTGGCATACATCAGTCATTCAAAATATGTACTCCACAGCTGACTATTATGGGTTAGGAAACAGTGGTACAGATATATTTTTTTTGCAGCGTCGGTGTGAAACAAGGAGAAAACTTATCACTGCTCCGCTTTGCATGATTATAAATGATATACATTCTGAAAATGGTCATTGGCCTCAGAGTATAACACCCCACCCGGGTCTGCCCTGGGGGACTTGGGTGGGGTTAGGTATTTTTTAGTTCCCAGGGTCACCCTGGTCAGCCCCACAGGGTGGGTTTTTCTCTCTATTCTGGGGCATGTGTTTCTGTCTACCCTTTGTCCATTCACCTGTATTTGCCTTTTTAAAACTCTCCCTACTGTCTGCACTGCCTGTAGCTCTTGATATTGGATGTGTGTTGCTAAATGGTCTTAGCTTTATTTATGCCCCATGTTGTAGGTTTATTTAATGTATTTGACCGGCTGGCGACATACATTCAATTTTCTGTTTAGTTTTTTTTCACAATCAGTGCAGGCACGTCCTGAGAAAGCCTTGTTGCTGTCGGGACGTTAAGCAATGTACAATCAATCAATCAGAGTATAACACCCATGGGTCCTTTCTGAAGAGGGGGTGTGCCAAAATATAGAAATGCAGCCGGGGGGGGGGGGGGGGGGGGGGGGGGTGCGGGGGGAAGGGGGGTAGGTATGTAGTATATATATACATATGTCATTAAACCCTCTGCTCAAAATATACCAAATGTGGACTTGCTCAATGAAAATCGCAATACTTCTAAAGAGTGAGTTGACCATGTAGTTCTTGCATTGCCCTCCATCTGTCACAGCAGTTTTCATTGGTTGGGTGATAACTGATCATAGGCATATGATATGTACTGTACTTTGTTTGTTTGTTTTATTATTTTTTCTTCCTCTGTCAATCGTTGACTTTCAGCTGTGTAGCTTTACTTATCGTATCAGAATTGCTAATCACATGGTTCATTTCACACGTTTTCCAGACGTACTGTACATGACACATACCAGCAAACAGAATGACCTAACTATGATCTGTGTCCATACAAGTCATTTGTGCTGTCTAAGGAACATGTGTACATGTGTAGTTAATTTTTGAGCGCAATCATGTAAGTTCTTTTGTGATTTTTCTCATGCCCCCAGCAGGTCCAAAATTAAATAAACAAAGTAAAACTGAAGCCAACATTGTGCACAGTACCAGGTTGTGTGTGGTAGCTGCTATGCAATGTTTGGGTGGGGTTAGGTATTTTTTAGTTCCCAGGGTCACCCTGGTCAGCCCCGCAGGGTGGGTTTTTCTCTCTATTCTGGGGCATGTGTTTCTGTCTACCCTTTGTCCATTCACCTGTATTTGCCTTTTTAAAACTCTCCCTACTGTCTGCACTGCCTGTAGCTCTTGATATTGGATGTGTGTTGCTAAATGGTCTTAGCTTTATTTAGGCCCCATGTGTTAGGTTTATTTAACGTATTTGACCGGCTAGTGACATACATTCAATGTTCTGTTTAGTTTTTTTTCACAAGCAGTGCAGGCACGTCCTGAGAAAGCCTTGTTGCTGTCGGGACGTTAAGCAATGTACAATCAATGCTATGCAATGTGCAATCAGTTGTGACACGATAGCCTGCACCATGTTGAGTTTTTGAAGAGTATTGCTTATATTAATGGCCGGCATGGTGCAGACTGTAGTAGTGTGAGGACAAAATAGGCCGTGAGGCCTTTGCAAATGTCCTTTCTTTCTGAAGTTACTTTATGAGTCTGCTATTCATGAAATTTTCCTATAAATCATTCATCATATGAATAGAAAAACTCTTTAAATTTTGGTAATTCGTCCATCTGGTTTGTAAAGAATTTATGTTAGGTGCTTTTTTTAATGAAACTGGTAACTCATTCCAAACAATGGCAACTCTTTTAGAAAAACAAAACTTTCGCAGGTTAGTGTTGCAGTGCCTTACAAAGAATTTACCTTCAGCGTTTCGGGTTGTATTGCAGGCACTCTGCCAGCGTAGCACTGATGTATTTTGCAGTGTTGTGATATGGTCGACTGCACAGACTTTGTATCAAGAGCAGTAAAAGTATTGTTTGGTGTGCATGCCTATATTATGCAGACTAGGTGACACAGTGCATTTTACCCTTGTTATGCAGTTGTTACGGTATTTTATGTTGACATCAGCATTGTGCAGTATATGTTATGGGGCATGAGACTGCATTTCACTTAGTTGTGCTGCAATGGGACAGAGTGTGGTACTGGTAACAGTATTGTTTGATTTTGTGTTATGTGTGTAGTGTAGTGGTGGCTGGACACTGAATTTCACTGTTATAACGTAGTGGGATGTGCAATGTTGAGTTATATCAGGACTTCAGTGATGCTCTCTCTCTCTCTCTCTCTCTCTCTCTGTATGTATGTATGTATGTATGTATGTTATGTATGTAATGTATTTATGTATGTATGTATGTATATATATATATATATATTGTGTTAAGCATTCCGTGTCATCAGTGAAATTTTAATACAGAATAAGATGGCCGTCAGCCGGGAACGCAAAAACTCTTCGTGTTATATATATATGAGGGAAATAATATATGTAGTGGAAGGCTCTAAATGATAAGTCTGTCATTCCTTCTCTCCTATCCCCCTTCTTTTATATACTGTGTAGTTGGCTCCCAAATAAATACCTCATGAGCAAGTGGTTGCCGGTGTCAGTCTCGGTTGGCATGCACACAACTGAAAATGACTTCAGCTCCACTGTTCTCCACCCACTAGCTTGTATAAAGTCAGCACTTTGTCAATGTAAATGTGAATAATGTAGTGGAAATATGTTGTTCCACAGTAAAGCTGTATTTTGTGGGGGAGCTGGGTGGCTCGGTGGTAGTGTGTTTGACTCTCATCCCAAAGGTCCTGGCTTCGAATACAGCTTGGGTCAAAATTTGTTCAGACCCTATTTCTGTGACCCATCTTTGAAATCACCTTATGGACAAAAGATGTTAAGCCCTAAACATTTAACATTTTGTATTTGAGGTAGTTACTTTTGTATGGGTGCCTATGTGCATTGTAGCCTAATATGCTTTCAACATACTTGACTGTACATGTATACTTTAAATGAATGTCTGCAAATACAGCGTTTCTTTTGAAAATAAACAAAGATATTATTCTTTACTCACAATGATCATGTGCAAACATAACGGGGCATATTGAAACATGTGACATTTGTTTTGTTTCCTTATAATTTGTAACCAAAAACTGCTGGGAAACTGAGATTCAGCTGGAGACACAGGTACATCCACTACCAATCTGTTCACAAACATCTTTCAACCAGAGATGTTCACCGACCTGCTTTCACGGATACACCAAAGGAGCATGTAGCATTGCTTGCAGCAGGTATATTAAAACAAATTCACATTATTCATTAATTAATGTTTGTAGATGATGCCAGAAAAATAAAAATAAAAACACTCTGTGACAACACTCTTTGGTGTGCTTTTTCATCAGTGAATCTGTGAATGATTGAATGAATGTAAACATGCTCACAATGCCTGGCTGAAAAAAAATAAATGAACAAATGTACCGAGGTAACCAGTATGCATTTTTATCCAAGACTGAAAGTGGTTTGTTGGTTGGTTCATGGTTTAACATCCACATTACAACGGTGATGATAATGGCATATTTTACATTAAAAAAAAGAACATATATATATATATATATATATATATATATATATATATATTGTGTGTGTGCGTTTGTTTCATTTAGCGAAGTAGCAACTGTATTGGTTTCAAATTTTTGAGCAGGGAAAAAATGTCCATCTACGGGGATTGAACCCTGGTTACCTTGCGTGGCAAAATTAATATTTTACCACAGCACTAACTCAACTACTAAGTGATAACTGGTGCATTTAATTACTTATAGATAAACCTTCTCATCCCGTATCTCCCGTTGTTGTTTGTTCCAGTTTACTTTCTCAATGTCACTAATAGTGATCGAAGACTAGTAGTTTGCAACAGTTTGGGCGTAGGTTATACTTGTTGGTTTGGTAGTTGATTTCCTCTTTTCTCATGCGGGCTTGGGACGGCTACGGCGGAGATATGATCTGCCGGAAGTCAGACATCGCTTGTATCCCTTTTTGAAAACGCACTCGCAAACGACCCAAAGTGCCAATTTTTGCGCGGGACCCCCCCATTTTTTCATAAATAATGTGTGTGATATGATCTAAAGTACGATTTTATCGAATAAAAAGGGCCTGCGCAATTGCCCAACATTGCAAACACTTGAAATGTTATTGATAACATCCGGGCAATCTGCGAATTTACAACATAAACTTTTCTCGATTACAGTTAGAATTCCAATTATCAGAACACACTTTTTTTACGAGAAAATACTAACATACTTTATGAAGTGACCAAAATGTTTCTTTATCATTTTAACACACTATTCGATAAATTTTTGTTGTGTTCTGAAATCAGCTATTTTGCGTGTTTTTGCTGATGGGGTAGGTCACGCAGAAGGCTCAAACTTACAAATATGCCCGGGACCATGGGTCTTTCAGGGTGGCAATAGTCTCCAGACTCAATAAGGCTCTCAAAAAACCCTATAAGCGGCAGTTTTCAATTAAAAAATGTAGGTATAGTATACAACCTTAAATGGCGTAAATCCGTGTCTGTTACGTGAGTGTGCGTGTTGGATTTCAGTTCGCGGCGCTTTGAGTCGATTTACCCAAAAATTGAGAAAAAGCGCCTATATAATAACGGTATTATTATTATTATTATTATTATTATTAGTTAAGGGTGGTGCCAGAATAGCTTGGCGCCCTAGGCGCCAAGCTATTCTTGCACCACCCTTGAACTTAAATGTGTCATCTGGCTTGTAATCCGTCATGTAGGTCAATAAGTAAATTTTTAAAAAAATCAGCCTCAGTATGTAATGGGTTAAGACGACTTTTATGCACATGTACACGTTTATTACAATTATTTTTCAGTTATGTGATGTGTCTGTCTCAGTGTCTCTCTCTGTCTCTGTCTCTCCCTCCCTCTCCCTCCTCCCCCCCCCTCTCTCTCTCCCTCTCTCTCTCTCTCTTTGTATGACCGAATGAATGAATGAATTTAGTTTAATGTCTCTTCATGTTTAATGTTTCCTAATTTTTCTTTGTGTAATTTGGTACTATTAGTATTACAATTATTATCTTGTGTTTGTAGAGTAGCAACGGCAAGTATGAAAAATGGCACGCGTGCTAATTACTTTATCCGTTGAGAAATAAAGTTTCATTTCATTTCATTTCATTTCTCTCTCTCTTCAATTATTTCTTTTCGATTATGTAGCTAGAAGTGGACTTAAGTTACTCATCTCTTTCTACTGTGATTCTTCCGGCTTAGTCCCTTCACGCTTGGTTAATGATACGCGTCTCCTTCAGAGTCACTCATCTAGTCCCGTTTCATCTGCAAGAGTCATAGATTCTCGTAACCCCTGCCATGGCAGGGGCTCATGAGAATCCATGTCTCTTGCTAATCCGTAACGTTTTCGGGTATTCCTCATTTCAGGACTTTATTCAAGTTGAGCTGAACATATGCCTAGTGTGACACGCTTCATTGCGAAGACATGCTAGATTGGTCGCAAGGTAAATGTTTTCTAATGAGCTGTTAAAACGTCAGTCAGTTCAGCGAGGGATTACTCAGGTGTCGCCGTAGCCAAAAAGTTTAGGGGTGAAGTCAGTTTTGAGTGGATGTGGTAACGTGTGGCTCACAGTAAGTACGTTTACATTGCTATTTCGGTTTACTTAGTAAGGTATATGGCTCATGATACTGAGATTGGGTGGTGTGAAATCAGAGGCGATAAATGCAGGGTAACTTTGAGACAGTGCATGATTTATTTGTCTAGCTCCTGTCTCCTGTCAGAGATGAGTGGATATGCGTTAAAGTGTCCCTACCGGCTCATTTAGTCCAAGGAGTCCAGTTCCTCTGAACGCGATTCTTATTAAATATTCTGTAGTTAGAGCCGTGGTCAGGGGACCAAAGTCATACGTTTCCTGGTCTTGTGGTCGCGATGCCCTTTAAAAACTTGTATAATATGTACATTTCAGCTTTAGAACATTTCGATACCTGCGAGCCATACAATCAAGCCTAGTTTTAACCCCGTCACTGCCGAGAAGACGTGAAAGCGATCTGACTGCAAGAGGCATAGGTCCTCATGAGCCCCCGTGACTGCGGGGGCTCATGAGGATCTATACCTCTTGCTGAGACCACTTTGTTTCCATGTTCTTTGGACAGTTGTGACTTTTAGTCGTCCGATGAACACAGATTTCCGAAAGAAAATATATGGTTCGTTGGGGAAGATAAGGGGTTAACGCGTTCAGACGATACTGAATTTTTGTCAAGTCATTCAGCCGACGTCAGTCTTAGTTACTCGCGGACGACTGTGCGCCGGTCAGCTTATGCCAACGTCGGCCACATAACTTTTTGTTCACCGGGTATCCACTCGAGAACCAGAGACCTTTCTGCGTTGTATGCGATTTTGCGATAAACTGGTGCGCGTAAAACTGAGGCTAACGTGTATTCCTTGTTTAATCATTGAGCTCTTGGGTCCCAGTAATGTTGCCAAAACTGAAAGTTCTTATCTGAAGAAAACAACACGGTTCAGGAGGTAGTTCGACCATGGTATTTCAAGGGTGGTGCCAGGAAACTATTGTGGTCGATCCAAATCTTTTTGTAGTGCCTCGGGGCTGAACGGGTTAACTGTTGCACTGCATTACCCTGTGACTTTTCGACTGCTGTTTTTATATTTTCCTGCACTTTGAGTGGTTCCGTTCATTTTCTGTAGCGTCTTTGGTTGACCCCTCGTTTTTGACCTTTCGCTAAACCTAGCTAGCAAGACTGCACTGGATGGCCTCAGCAGAAGAGTGGGGTAATTGTTTCACGCGTATGCTTATCACACTAAGGAATTTATAGGATTAGGTGTGGTGTTGTGGATATACTGCCAGGATTATCTTCTACTCCTGACATGTCAAAGTGACAGAGGGGATGGAGTTGGGGGGGGGGGTCCCCCCTTTACTGTACCTTATTCAGCCTTCTGTACTTCACAACTCGGGGAGTATTCAAATTAGTTGCTAAGCATCATATCTGAATAGTAGGGTGCGTGTGGCATACTCCCCAAGTGGGTCTATGCTGAAAAACACCGTAGGGGATGTATTCCTTAGTCTTTTAGGGAGGAGCCCAGAAGAAATGTTTACATGTTACGTAAGCGATAATATTGTGTGTGTGTGTGTGTGTGTGTGTGTGTGTGTGTGTGTGTGTGTGTGCGCGCGCGCGCGCGTGTACCTTACGTACGCGATAATTGTGTGTGTGTGTGTGTGTGTGTGTGTGTGTGTGTGTGTGTGTGTGTGTGTGTGTGTGTGTGTGTGTGTGTATGTGTGAGTATGTGTGTGTGTGTGTGTGTGTGTGCGTGCGTGCGTGCGTGCGTGCTTGTATTTGTGTGATTGCAGTCAACGCATATCTCTAAATCAGACAGCATTCCTTCCAGAAGGTTTACATGAGACATAAAGTAAGACGTGGGTGGCACGTTTATGCGCTTGAATTAAGTTATCTGCGGTGTGCAAGCACCACGTAAAAAGCGTACTTATTTTTCTGAACAAATAATGTCCCGGCGTTTACTAGCTAGAAGAAGAAGATATAGGAGATATACATAGCGACTGGAAAGTAGGGAAGATGCAGCAGTTCCAGTCAAATTAACCCTTTGGCTGTCGGTAGCGGTTTATGTCGCAATGATTCCGGCATGAATCTTCGCGACATAAACCGCTACCGACAGCCAAAGGGTTAATACAAGCATACATCGATCAGCACTTAGCAATACACCCATTCAGAATCGCAGACAAGTATTCATGCTGGGGCGGGTGTTGCACCAAACAGACTCAGAGGGCTCGTGCTTTCAAAACACTTTCAGAAAACTCGGGCATTCAGCTTCACTACCTCCTGCATCATTCTCCAGTGCTGGTTACATCGCTGATTTCACCATTTTAAAAAAAAAAAGTTGCGTTTATTGCTAATCCCGTGTAAATTAACCGATCGAAAATGATATTTAGCCCGTTCTGTCACATTAGTCATGGGCCCAGAAGTCGGATTGGCCTATTTTAGTCACCGTAACAAGAGAATGAAACACGACGTTGGTTTTGTCTTGTGTTTCTCATAAAAGACATGCCGCACGCACAATTATCCTAGAATGTTTGTTTGGTACAACGATAGTGCATGCGCAGTCGTAACTCCGAATGGGTGTAGTGTTTATACGGGCGTTTTATTCTTAACCCTTTTAGCCCCAAGGTCCCATTTCTCAAATTTTGGAGGTACTACCTAACGACTATTAATGTAAGTGATGGATTGATCATGATAATTCAAGGGTAGTGCCAGATAAGCTTGGCACCTTAAATCTCCTGCTGCAGGGTCCCGGAGCTAAAAGGGTTGATACTTTCTATAAGTGAGCGTCTGTAATGTATTCAGGAAAACTAGGTACTTGGATGTGTTGCACTTTGATCTATGTTCGTGACAAAATGATATTTTATATTATTTTTTTAAAGAACACATTTAGGCTAGACTGGAAAGGGGAGATTTCAAGCCCTATCCTATGCATGGATTAAATATTACTTAATTACCGCAGCTAGTTTTAACTCTTTCAAGACGCTTTCTCAGTTTGGGAGGTGTCCTCCGACACATTAGTTTCGTTTGATCTCTCACCCGACTAGGGGCATACGAGTACGCGTCGGTTATAACAGCTTCTCGGTGATGAATGACCATGGTGAAGGGTAGCACCAAATTAACTTAGCGCCCTAAAGGCGCCAAGCTAATCTGGTACTAACCTTGAACTACCATGTTCCATTTATTTTCCACTGTAGTATGTCAATCGTGTATGAGTTTAACATTCCTATCCCTAGAACCAGTATTTTTCTGACAGTTTTTTTTTCTCTTCTGACAACTGCAGAATAGTCTTTTGAGGCTGCTCGATCGTGATAGTTCAAGTGTTGCGTCTGGTTAGTTTGGCGCCTTTCCCATGAATCAAGCTAATCAGGTACTACCCTTTAACTATCATGGTTAATGAACAATAAACAATTAATTTTAATGGTGGAACAGTTAGCTTAGAAGCCATTGTTCACACTTGCCGTCGCTAAACTATAAACTAACAGTCAGTAATTAAGCTGATTAGTCACTGCATTTGAAGTTTGAAGATCGATCTACTTCGCTGTGTAATTTGTCAGGGCTAAACGTGTTTATAGCCACACAATGGCGCTTTCTCAATGCCAACGTGGCGCCTGCTTGCGCATAATTTGTTTTCCTCCACTTCGTGGCCTGGCAGCTTTAATTTATTTTAACACTGTGGGGTGTGGACGGTAATTTGGTTACAGACAATTTAACTCCTTCGAGGCCAGGTAAAAACACCGCCACGCCACTGCGCTGAAGTGAAGAGGCAAAGAACGGACCCATGATGTTTTTCCCCTCTCATGGTAGCCCTGGAGTAATATCCATTTTCCTGGAACAGACGGGGTTGAATTTTCTCTATTTCACAGGCACGATTCATGTCCGCAGGCATTGATGGAGTTAGCCCTTTCAGTGCCGAGAAATCTAAACACCGCCCAAGTGCAAGAGCCGTAGGTGCAGGGGCTCATGAGGATCTATGCTTCTTGTTGATATCACTGTGAATCCATATTCTTGGAAAAACTATGGCGGGGGCTCATGAGGTTCTTTGCCTCTTGCTGGCCCTATTCATATCCGTGTCCCTGGGACTGATAGATTATTCTGTGTTGATTTTTCCTGCTTTCAGGGAAGTAATTTTGCGTCCACGCAGTGAAGTGATTAGCTCATTCGCGGCCAGCCGCATCCGGATGCGGCTGGCCGTGAATGAGTTAAAATATTCGTCAGTCAGTTATTGTTTGTTTCGCTTGGCTAGTTTTGTTCTATAACGGGACATTCGCTTGTGCATTGATACGACGTATGCCCCTTTCCCGCACACTATTAGTAATCCTTTAGTAGTTTAGGGCACTGTTGGTAAAATATCGAAAGGAACTCTGGAAAGAGTGTTTAGGGATGGAATAGAGAGTATACGAGTATGGGCCTTTCTGGCATGCCACTTTGAACAAACTGAGATAAAGTCTCCACGCTGAACCGGTCAATTGTGTCAAAAACCAAACACATGACAACGCATTTCATGAGGTGCTGGCCTCGCATTTTCTACGCAAATAATTACGCTTATAACTGACTTCGGATATATAGCAACCAATTAACAGATCCTCTGGCACTTCCTTGTATTCGACGTTTATTGCAATTATAAAATTCATATTTTGTTCGTTAACCTTTGCGTGTCGGTGGCGGTTTTTGTTGCGATGATTCCTACAGGAATCGTCGCGACAAAAACCGCTACCGACACGGAAAGGGTTAATTCTGCGGTATTGATGACATTGCTGTAATGTCGCCATCACGAGGGTTATCGAGGGTTACAGTGTAAAGATCATATCGTTATTCTTAAAGAGAAACCCGATAAGGTCATATGCAAGTAATCATGAATATAATTATACAACACGGTCGTGTCAACATTTGTAGCTGTGGTGAGCCTTAACCGCATCACTCCTGGGACACAGAACATCACCAAACTGCGAGAGGTGTAGATCCTCAAGAGCCCCGACAAATAATTTCATCCACCAACTTCACGGTCAATGGCAGCCAAAGGGTTAGACGCACACATATTGCAGTGAACCCCGTCACCAGCATTGGACGCAAATTGTGTTGTCAGGTGGAAATCATTGTAAACTGAACGTCAAAGATACCCAGCCATAAAAAAAAAAAAAAACATGGATGCAAAATGGTTTCAACAAGAGGCAACATACCTCTTACAGTTGGATGGTGTTAATTTTTTCTCAGTATTGAACGGGTTAAACGTAGTTCAATTTCATGTACGGCCAGCCAGAGTCAAAGGTTAAAGTACCATTACGCATAAATCCGAAGACACGTTTCTGCACCATTTGTGTTTGTTATTTTTTGTCGACACACCTAATGAACTTTAACTGTAGTTTGGACAGGCAGCAACAGCACATGCGTAATCGCACTTATTTATTCTGTGCAGCCGTTAGCGTTTCAAACTATTTTTTAGCTGTTTCTCGTACGGGTACGGATAGTACTGTATATATAGAAAGGAGTGGAGTCATTGTTAGGTTACTTGATATTAGGACGACGTGTGCTGAACTGGATTCTCCTGTGTCTAAATGACCCATAACTAGACCTGTGTGTAGCGTTTCGTAACCGTTTGTTACAGAAGTGTATCTTTGAACAGTTACGGCGGTAGTGGACCTTTAAACGTAATATATAATTGTGATGCATTGAGACGTAGTACAGTGTTAATCCCTTCACTGCTGAGTGAGCACGATCAAACTGCAAGAGGCATTAATCCTCATGAGCCCCCGCAATAGCGCGGGCTCATGAGGATTAATACCTTTTGGTGAGTCCACTGTATGCCCATGTTCCTTGGAGGGGTGGTGTTCTTTGGTGCTGAAATAAAAATGATTTTCAAAACACAATTCGTGTCCACTGGCAGTGAAGGGGTTATGACAACACCTACTGTTTACCTTTAGTAAGAAGGTTTAGTAATAAGTGCTGCCTGAACAGAAAGCGAACTTAGTCTGCATGACAGTTAGTACTGAATTCGACGTCATCAGCTGAATAGGTTCTCGTCACAATTGTCCTTACTCCTCTGCCTGGGACTCAACTTTGTGAAATGGCGGTGAATTACCGGATACACTGTCCTGAATACAGTGTTGCGATCGTGCGTGTGCTGGTCTGTGATTTTGGACCTTACGGCCCAGGAGCCTAAGGTCCAAAATCACAGACCAGCACACATTTGATGAAACGTTCAATGCTAGCGTCAATCTTGTCAGTGTTATTGTCAGTGCTATGTGCGCAGAAATGTTAGTTCTCGACAAGACTTGACTGCTTGTTTTGTAGTAAAAATTGAATGACGCACTAGTGTGTTTTGATACGTCCCCTTTGATGTGACGTTTTTGTGTTTGAGTGATTTCCTCTCTTGCCCATACAGCTTTGAGAAAAATAACAAGTTTAAAATAAATTTCAGTTAGCACTACGTGTTATGTGTGCTGCGAAATATTAGCATTCATACAGCGATCTGATTCAGGGCGATGGCTCAAATCTGTCAATAAAACGGGCTCTGAATACTGTTTCGCTACTCTTCTTTTACAATCCATGTGAGTAAGCACAGGTAACAGGTTTTCAAGTGCCTTTTGTGCGCGACGGTGGAACTCGTCTACGCACAGAAGTCTTAAATTTTTGGACATTCAAATTTCGTAAGTTAATCCTTTTGTCCAGCATTAAGACATACTAAGAGATAGTGCGAACTATTAACCCATTTTGTCTGGGGCGAGGTCTTTTTAATAATGCAAGCTGAAATTTCAATATCCCTATCAGTTGTGAGTGCTTTGTGTTTTTACCCATAATGTTGTAACGATATGAGTTCTATGCTTTGTGGATTCTCATCATGAAAAACCCATTTCTGTTCGAGAGGCTCTCTCAAACGTACGTACATTTCAAAGTATGTTAACTCATTCAAGATGCCTCGAATCAATAGCTGCAGAAGTGTCGTATAACGTTCCCCCTCCCCCCCCCCCCAACCCCACACTATTGAATCTGGGCCCGTTGAATAAGTTAACACCTGATTTTGTACCTGGTGTACACTGCATTCAGCAATTAGGCCCGCTAGACAGTTAACCATTTGGCTCTTCGGAATGCTTTTTGTCCAGATGATTAATCCAGGAATCACCTCGATAACAACCACAACCGACAGTTAAAATTCTCGACAAAACGCGTTACCGGCAGCCAAAGAGTAAACGTGTGCTGGTCTGTGGTTTCTGACCTTATAGCTTAACACCTTCAAGCGGTCCCTCATCAATAGCTGCGGAAATGTCGTGAAGCGTTACGGGCTGCAACACCATGCGACACTTCCGCAGCTGTTGATGCGGCGCTCATTTGAATAAGTTAACTAGGTCAAGAGCAGATTGTACTGACAATAGAGAAAACTCTAACGGCTTACATACTTAGCTGAAGAGCCTCTTTTTCGAAAACGAACATTGTACATCTGGATCTGAAAGTATTTCCGAGATCCAGAAACTAGATGATGGTGATCGCCGCATATTTTGCTACACACAAGGAATATATATATTATTAATTTTTACTTTCGGGCTTAGTCTTGCCGCAAACATAGGAGGGCTTACATAATTTTGACACAATGTAATGTCAAGGAAAAATACACTCTCAGTTAAATAAAAATAAGTAATGCCGCCTACACTAACACAGTTACACATTGTCGTACAAAGTCGAAATTTTAAATATTGTAGTTGTCTTCTGAGACTAAATACCTTAGGAGACGAATCGACCTCAACAGTTTAAGGGTGGTGCCAGAAACGATTGACGCCATACGTATTATTCGCGACACTACCGCACGCCCATTGTCTAAATCTCCCGAGGTATATCGTCGTTTGAGAATGTTTTTGTATCTCTAACACCACAAAGAGTTTATAAACTGAGTCTGCCAGTCGTTGGCAGTTGTATCACATGTTTGTAGTATCGACTTGCCTCTGATTTAAACCCCTTCACTGCCGCGAAAACGTGAAAGTGGTCCAGCTGCAAGAGACAAAGATTATCATGAGCCCCTGCAGATGCTGGGGTTGATGAGGATCTAGGCCTTCTGCTTGCGCCATTTTGTATCGGTTTTCCTTAGATCCCTGGGGTTCTTTAACTTTCAGTTAGCCAAGATTTAAAAATCCAGACCAAAAAGGTGACTTCCAAGCGTGTAAAATGCAGAGAAAACCCCAACGGAGAAAGAAACACGCTTAGAAAAGGCAGTTTGTGTTGTAACTGTCGTTCCTACGCGTGTTTCTTTCTCCGTTGGATTGTTCTCTAACCAAGATTTCTGACACAGTCTGCGCCATCTGGCGGCGACGGGGTTAATCCATTCAGCACTGACGCACTACAGCAGGAGATGGGTCGACCATGATAATTCAAGGGTAGTGCCAGATTAGCTTGGCGCCTGTCGGAGGCACTACCCTTGAATTATCATGGTTGATCCATCTCCTGCAACTGGTGCATAGTCATTAGATGACGCCTCCAAAATTTGGGAAATACGGCCGTCGGGCTGAATGAGTTAATCAGCGGTATGCAGATCCGTTCTATAGCGTGATGTTGCATCTAGGTGCATGGTCTTACACTAATGCGTTATGTCGCAAGGCCATTTTGTGGTTTACTTTTTTGTGGATAATAACTCATCTTCAAAACAGTACTAGGCTTTCCTTTATCTTGGGCTGTGAAAACTCCCTGTGCGATAAATTTTCATCTATTTGTGTGTAACACCTCATGGTAGTATTGGTGTTGATAGCACTGACCGACATGGTATATAATTATGATTATTTAACCTATTCAGTCATGACGCACTACAGCAGGAGATTGGTCGACCATGATAATTTAAGGGTAGTGCCAGATTAGCATGGCGCCTGTCGGCGCCAAGCTAATCTGGCACTGCCCTTGAATTATCATGGTCGGTTCATCTCCTGCAACTGGTGCATAGTCATTAGATGACACCTCCAAATTTCGGGAAATAGGGCCATCGGGCTGAATGAGTCAATGGGTGCTGGCCTGTGTTTTGGAATTTACTCCTGGAAGAGACACAAGGTCTAAAAGCACAGCCCACCACAAAATTGTGTGTTTTAAGCAACGCCTTTCGTGCGTTCTAATACGAATACTCTAATGTACCCAGCTCTGTAATCACTGGTCGGTTCGCTTCACATAAAGTTGATAAAGGCAGAAACGTAAACAGTACAGTGTTAAAGATCACGTATTTCCGTGTAGTTTGCTTTCTTGGCGCAATTGCACGTATGTCAGTAGGCATTCAGCCACGGTAAGCAGAAGCCCCACGGCCGACCGAAGTCGGTCGTCGTTGGCCTGCGTACAGCTGTGCTCAGGCCAAAAACGACCGACGTCGACCTGAGGATATTCTTCATTTCTATCAATAGGCAAACAGTACCTATCAGTAACGTTCGGACATCTTATCACACACGTGTAGTGAATGTTGGTTTAACTGTGGCCTTTTGCGCATTGGGTAGACAGAGGGGGAGAGAGAGAGAGAGAGAGAGAGAGAGAGAGAGAGAGAGAGAGAGAGAGAGAGAGAGAGAGAGAGAGAAGGGTGGGACCGACGTGGTTTGGCAATATTACCGCCTCAGGGTATGGTACGGTCAGAGTATTTTTTATTAATTATTTTTTTTGGGCCACACTTTGTGTTTTATTTTGACCATACCTACCCTTAGCACGTCCCTGTGTTTATATACACAAGTATTCTGTTTTTGCTCAAGTGTGATATCAAAATTGATTCTGTATAACGAGCCAGCGGTCGTCCGTTTCAACGGCTGTCCGCCTTTGTGTGGAGTAAACTTTAACGCTAGCATTTTCTTGGAGACTATTCAAGCTACGGTCTTCAAACATGGCCGAACGATACATTTTGCCAAGTCCTTTCTAAACATACCAATTTCGGTGACGTCTCTAAGGTCAAGGGATCAGGAAACAGGTCCAATAATTATGTGCAAATTTTGACAAAATTTGTTTTTTTCTCATAATATGCTATTCACAACTTCAAACCCAAACTTGGTACACAGACACCTGATGGTAAGACCTTCCTGTAACACCGTTGGATGACCCTTAGGTAAGGTCAAGGGTCGCAAGAGATCAGGAAATAGGTCGAAAAATAGCCATATTTTGATTCTGTTTTCTCAAATACTATTAAAAACTTCAAACCCAAAGTTGGTACAGTGGTCGATGGTAAGACCGTCATATGCATACTGAACTGGAAGACCGCCTCGGAAAGGT
>BTPG01000004.1:15825871-15926763 GCA_036245525.1 Semisulcospira habei
TAAAACATCACTAAAAAACTAGACGAACATACCCTTCCGAACCTATGTACACATTCACACACCCGAGAGCACAGCAGCTAACTGAGGAAAATGGCATGAGTAAATACCTGTCACTGGTGAGTCCTCCGGCAGGACGAGACAAAACAAGGACGAAGACGAACCGGAGGGGTCTTCTGGTGAGCAGCAGCCGTGGTCACAAGTCTCTCGGGACACCCACACCCAGGAACACTGGCCGTGGTCTTGCAGGGAGGGTAAAACAACCCTCACACAGCTTGTCAAGGGCTCCAAACGAGGCCGCACCCTGACCCAGACTCTCACTTCGCTGGCTAACTCCGCTGACTGACTGTAATAACCTTCTGCTACCTTGCAGTTTAACTTTACTTCTGAACACTGTTCGGTTAAGCTACTTGACGAAAGCGTGCAACCGCTGTACTCGCTCACTGCTAAGCTTGCTGCACGGGCTTTACGATTACGCTCACACTACATTTATTAACTTCCCTAAACTAAGGCTATTTACAGAATTCGGCAACCTACATTTATTAACAAGAAAACGACTTGGCGAAAAAATAAAACAACATGTCACATCCGTTACGTGACAAGGACAAACACTTGTAGATAGTGTTAACCCGCTAGCTTATTTATCTACCTGACGCACACCCACACATGCCTGAATTCACCAAACTGGAAACATTGAGGGGGGATGGGGAGGGGGGCAGCATGGGACAACACTAAGTAGGCCCACAACCGATACTGATGAATTGAATTCAAACTGTGTTGTTTTTCGTTGGCTAAATTCACAAAATATACCCGAGTTGACCCCTCCAACAATGCTAATGTGCTGTCAAATCTTTAAAAAAAAAATAGTGTGCACTCAGTATGTTACAAGTTCCGTGTAAGCTTTGACAAAACACTCATATATCTCAAATGTGTAGAAGAAAATCATAAAACCACATGATGCTCCATCTGCTGACAAGTTTCTTCGAACACAATTCAATCAAGCTTCAATGCAAATGGCTGTGATTGGTTTACAAGGGACTGCTTTTTACATGTGGTCAGATATTTGCTAATGCTCCAAATATGGCATAACTCTAAGCCAGCTTCCAGTATCACTAGGCAGGCATTGTCATGGAACCCCCAGGGAAAGAGGAAAAGAGGTAGACCGAGAAACACCTGGCGTCGAGATCTCACCAAGCATCATCAAGAGACTGGGAACCACCTGGAGTAAAATCGAAGGAGAAGCACAGGACAGGAGTTGCTGGAGGTCTCTCGTCGACGGCCTATACCCGGGTAGGGGTGACAGGCGTAAGTAAAGTAAGTCTAAGGCCTCGACGTTCTGCGCTTTCACTCGCCATGTTGCTGTCGGGCGTCCAGCCCCAGTTAGCCTCGTTTTCGCGCACGCGACCTTTTGACCCCAAGCTCATTAAGAATCGTCCATGGGTGGGTGTAACTAACATTAAACGACCTTTCAGCTTTTGGCACTTCGCCATATCTACCGTATATTCTTTACGACTGTGTGCAGTTTTCTCCTCTTTGACGTCGAGTACATTATAAAGTTTACGACATATGTCTCGAATGTTAACTGCATTTGCCGCGTTTCCGTATGTGTCGCACGCAGTGAGTTAAATGCTCATGACAGCCATCAGCGCCAAGTGACTAAGACACTAATCGTGTCTTGAGACCCAGGCGTCCCAGGAAAATTAATTCAAACTGGTCTCAGCAAGAGGTACAGATCCTCATGGCCCCCTACCCCTTCCCCCGCAACTGCTGGGCCCTCGTCAGGATCTATGTCTCTTGCAGTTAGATCGTGTTCACCTTTTCTCAAAGTCACGGCAGCCAATGGGTTAATCAGGCACTCGCTTGGAACTTTCAAATACGCCCCTATCATCCATGAAAGTGAAAGTGGCGCGGGTGACTTACCCCATGATGGGCATCCCTTCTAGCCTGACGTCCTCCTATCACGCCCGCGTCAGCTGCCGTCCCGAAAACAGTAGCCCCCGGCTTATCTTGTCCAGGGAGTCGTTGGTTGATATTACTTATATCCCACACTGTACGTCTGGATGAATTTTATTAATGCTGCTCGGTAGTGTTAGGACGAAGCCGGCGCAGGCACTGTACAGCATGTTCTTAATTAAACGAACTTTAGTTCGCGAACTCTGACGAACTAGAGTTAACGATCTCGAACGAACCAGGTTGGTTCTTAATTGGACGATCAAAAGATACGGCGAACCTAGTTCGAAGTAGTTCACGAACCTCGGCAAACCATAGTTCGCGGTCGGAAAAGGTTCGCTAAACGTGTTGAGCAAACCAAGGCGAACCTTTTCTCTGATTGGTCAAAACTTTTACCCTCTTCTGCGTTGGAGATAAGAAGATAGTCACCGATTCAAAACAACTATGACAGACGGCGATATTTCACTCGTGCGAAGAACACGACCTATTTATATTGATTTGTGGGAGGCGGAACGCTGTTTGTGGGATCGCTACTGCAAGGAGTACAAAAACAAAAATCGTCCAAATCGCGAAGCGGCATAGCGGCAGCCATTTTGAACACCTTTGCAGACAGTAAGTACGCCGAATCAAGCACTTCAGTTAAGAAAGAGAACCATGGCAAAAGTGGTTTGCTGAAGTTTGCCTAGGTTCGTTCAACCTCAATTAAGAAACAAACCAAAAGATCGCCGATCTTCTCCGATCTAGGTTTGCCGATCAAAAGTTCGTTTAATTAAGAACATGCTTACTGCTAACCCATACCCCATTAAGTTCCAACACCCTACAGCAGGAGATGGACTGACCGTGATAATTCAAGGGTAGTGCCAGATAGCACTACCCTTGAATTATCATGGTCGGTCCATCTCCTTCAACATGTACATGGTCCTTAGGTAGCACCCTCCAAAATTTGCCCAATGTGGTCTTGGGGTTAAATGGGTTAACTTTCTACGCGCTTCGTGTTTGCATGTGTACACAACTAGGTGTGTACAAATAGACGATATGCGCACGAGGCGTGATAGAAAAGTTAGGGCTTGTTGTAGTCGAGCACATGTGGGTGGATGTATTCGATGTCCTGTCTTACTGCAAAGGTGGTCAATTGATTGAATGCAAGTGACGTCACACAGCCAGCGTCGTTGCGCGCGTCGTCTGCAGTCGGCCATTTTGTGCAGTAGACACAGTGAACACTAGTAACAGCGAAGTTAGAACTCGGCGAAATGGTTCCTGGATGCTCAATTTTCCGATGTGATAATAGGCCATTTTTAATAGGTCATTTCGTACCTGCCGCTGCTACAACTACGACTAAGTACTGACACAATGTACATGAAACAGGGACATCAAAGCACAGTGATACAAAACTGATATATAGTCCACTAAACACAAACCCACGCAGACATTCGCGCGTCCACACACACACACACACACACATACACACACACACACACACACACACACACACCATCACACACACACACACACACACACACACACACACACACACACACACACACACACACACACACACACACATGATTGTTAGAATATACACGTATTTTCGTGCGTCTACGTATAACTAGATATTGTTATTTGAGTCAGTGATGTCAGGTATCTATAAAGACTTGTCTTGAAACGAGACAAGGGAAGAAGAGGGAAGTTGAGGCGAAGAGAGAAGACGACTATCGCCAGATATCCGGCACTACAGATGTACTAGACTGACTAGACGCACAACCCGATTGTAAATTAAAACAGGTTTAACATAAAATTGTTCTATATAAAAGATGCTTTAGAACATTTTCAAAACTGCGGCACGACACACTTATAAAAACAGTTAGAAATTGTTGCTTAAACCCTTCTACCGCTCTATGGCATCGATTAAATAGAGTGGAGAGGGGGTTCCCCGAACTCTTCATTTCGCAAAGAAACATCCTTATAAAAGAGTAGGACAAAAGTTGACAACGCTGAATTGATGTCTTGAAATAATCTCTAGGTGCCAGTGGAAACGAAAATCAGACATGGACCGCAAACGTGTTCTTCCAGTGGGAATTCATGATGATTATTTTTAAGAAATAACAGAAATAAGTATGAAAGAATAAGACAGGCTAGCCAGCCATTCTAAAGACCTGTACCGCGAACAAACAAACAAACAGAAAGAGCGACACGATAAATATACAAAGAAAAAGTAAATAAATACAAAATAAATAAATAAAATGACCAAATAACACCGCGTCAGTGACGGCAACGGTCAAATCCTGCATGTGATTTAAGTCTGCGTGCGGGCAATACCTACTGAGCTAAGAGGAAATATCAATAATCTGGGGATATTAAAATTATATGCAAATCACGATCTTGTTAGTGTCTATCAGCTATCATCGCTTTGGACTGGTGCAATGATTTAGCGTCGGAGGACGGATTCCTTCATAACTGTGTACTCGGTATGTATTTTCAGTCCCCAAATCACTTGTTCTGTTGGAGTCACGGAGATCGCCTCAGTTTCGCTGACATTAAATTCAAGGTGACCTCCGATCTCTTAAAAAAAAAAAAAGAAAGAAAAAAAAAGCGGTTTTAATTCTAGTTATGCAGTTCTTTGACGTCTTTATCCTGTAAAAGACCGTGCAAGTTCACGATCGCTACTCGTTACCGAGGCCACCTCTGCTGCACAAAATGGCGGCTGCAGCAGACGAACCCAGTTGTGTATCATGTGATCGCTTCGTCCTGCATTCAATCAATAGCGCTGTTACGAAATCAAACACGTCAAGAGTTACTAGACCACGCAGTGTTACCTCACATAATTCCGCACTCCGCGGAGGACAAGAGTAGAGAGGGGAGTTGTGGGTGTTTTTCGACAATTTATATCTATCCCAAATTTCCGGGATTTTGAGACCACAAACTTCCACGCCTTTCCTCCGCCCAATTTTCTTGGTTTTCTCCTTTTTTTCAGTAAAATAAAGATATCCAAATTCAATGACATTAAAATTAATATTTTTTATTATAAAATGAATCAAGACGAATTACTTCTTCTAAACGATATTAATGCTGTAGAAAACAAAGACTTAGACTCGAAAAAACAGCGCCTTCTTTCTGTAGTTGTGTCAGGCAAGTCAAAGACTTATCTCGGTAAACAATACATGACAGATGATATTGAATCTCTTACGGCTGATGAACTAATCAAGCTTCATGCTAAATATGAAAACCACATTGCTTCACTAATGACTCGTGATTTGAGTCGATCTCTTGTATGTCTATACACAAAAGCAGTGAGTCACTTTCTACCTGTGGATAGTGACAGCCTATCACACGACCTTGAAAGCAATCCTATTGTTTCAAGTTCAATTGGTAAATTAGCATGTGTCATGTTTTACAAGTTTGGAAATTACCTTGCACCTGTCGTAACATTGCTTGTTACCGGGAGTCATATTGATTTTTCGAAAATAATTTTTACTGCAAAAGAAAATGGACGAAACCCAGACGACTCTACAACTGAACCCCGTCCCTGTTTTGACACAGGTTCAAACTGTGACGAAGACTAAAAGTCCAGGCAGGGTTGCGGCTGGAAAAAAATTAGCCGAATATAATAGGCAAAAAAAATTACAGCTTAAGGCACAAACAGAAAAGACTCATGTAACTGATCCACCGTCAGGATCGTCAGGACCGTCAGGACCTGTGTCAGTACCGTCAGGGCCGTCACACCTTCATGAAAGTGAGAGACAAACAACTAAGTCTGACCCTGACCCCGAACCTCAAACAACAAAATATGTAGTTGCCGGATTTGTTGTCGGATTTGGTTACGTAGGTTATCAATTATACAAAAAATACAAACCACAGACTCGTACAGTGACCAAAAAATCAGACACTCCAAAAACAAAACCAGAAGTCGCCACATTACCAGTAACACCCAAAGCCGTTGACCCATTTTTTATGCAGTAAATAAAAATATTATTTTAATTTTTCTTGCCTAAGAAATGAACGACACAAAGAACTTGATGAACCTTGTCTATCACTCTGCCGTGATAAGTGGACTAGCAGTAGCTTATTCTATGCTAGGAAAAAGTCTACTCAAAATGAAATCAGCAGACTTGAGTAGACTCGATTTCGAAGACAGCGCTAAGCTAATTGTAGTTGTTACAGCGTCGATTGCGACAAAAGACTTTCTTGTCAAGCAGGGAATTATTCCCGAAAATGTTTCTATGTAAATAAAAATAATATGGCGACGATAGCTATTATGATAGGAGGTGCTATGGTTAATGCTCTGGCATTTAGTGGCTCTAATTATCTCTTTTCAAAAATGGGTAGAGAAGAATCTGCAGAAGAATTAAAACGTCATAATGAAGCATCTGAAAAACTTGCTCAAGCCCAGCAAGATTATGAAAAGAATAGAATTGAGAAACTTGATTTCATCAATGAAAAACTCAGGCTTGAAGGTCACGCACAGCATACGTTTTCAAATACAGACGAAGCAATCAGGGAATATTTTCTTGTCACAGGTGAAGACATGTCTATCCCAAAACCAAAACTAAGTGACTATTACAAACCAAGCACACAACAAAGAAACGGGGAGATAATCTTTGTTCTAGTGGGAATGACATTTGTTTATTTTACAGGAGTTTTCATTGCTAGAAAAAATGGCAGCCGAAAATAAACTATCAAAAATATATTACTCTCCATCAGGCTATTGGAAAGGAGCAACAGCTATTCAGAAATTACATGCCGCTGTGGGCGGAGATATAACACTCAATCAAGTCAAGCAATGGTTACAGAGACAGGCAATTTGGCAGATATATCTTCCTGCTCCAAGAAAAATAACAAGACCCCATTTTGAAAACACTACCCCAAATGACACACACCAAATGGACCTTTTGTTCTTACCACATGACACAATAAGAAAGAAACGATACAAGTATGCATTAACTGTCGTAGACATAGCTTCAAGGTATAAAGACGCTGAACCCATATCTGACAAAACAGCCAGTACAGTTGCTACAGCATTAACAAAAATATATGGTCGAGGCCCTTTAAGATACCCCAGACTAGTGCAGGTTGATGATGGATCAGAATTCAAAGGTGCTGTTAATCAGTTATTTGCTAAGCATGGTGTATTGGTCAGAAGAGGCATTCCAGGTGTACACAGATCACAGGCAATTGTAGAAAACTTCAATAAACAGTTGTCAGAGAGACTTTTCAGTTACCAGTATTCTAAGGAACTCATGCATGACACCCGTAACACTGAGTGGGTTAAGAGATTACCACATGTGATAAAAGCAATGAACAATGAAGGACACCCTAAGCCTGCTGATGCTATTAAATTGAAAACAATTGCAGAGCCAAAAAAAGGGCCAACCCCACCTCCAGACACAAGTTTATTTACCAAACAGGTGAGATATTTATATCAACCAGGGGAAGCTGAAAATGACATAAGACGCAGGGCGACAGACCCCATCTGGTCAACGTCTGTACACAATATAAAAAAAATAATTCCCGGTCCAGACGCAACAATATATTACCTGTACGACCCTGCACCCCAGAGGGCATTTGTCAGAGAAGAATTACAGATTATTCCCCCAGACACCGTTACTCATTTCAGTAACTAAGTCGTCAATTAATTCATCAACCAGTTCATCACAAATGTCTTCAGATAACTTGAGCCTGTAATGACCTGGTGCATAAGCTTTTTCCTTACTGTGAAAAACACGTTTCGTGTCCCCAACTGCAAGTGATTTCTTATGTGTTTGAATTATTTCAAGATTATGTTTGTTTGATCTCAGTGACTTGTTTGGATAATCAGGCATCAATGCACCATCTAACACTTGCTTGTAATGTTCATGACGAATGTCTTTATTTTTTATTGCTGTTTTTTTAATTCCTTTGGCTTTTGACTGACTACCTTTCTGGTGCAGTATAGAATACATTTTTGACCTCAGTCCAACATACTCAACTATAGGCACACCATTCAGTTCATCTTTAAACTTACCAGGCACTTTCTTGTTTTGTGTGCTAAACAGTGGGTGATCTTTAGGGTAGTCTGATGTGTCATACATGTGTAACTCTGTTTTCATGTCTTCGTAAAAGTCTTCAGTAGGCACGTCTATGATCATAGAGTCAGTGTCAGTGTATAGCAGACGACACTCAGGATATTTTGGTTTGAAGTAATCATAATAAAATTCAAGCATCAACAGTTTTGACAACTCAAGAATTGCCATACCAATGAATACTGGCTTGTCCAGTTTAACAATCTTTTTTTTGAGTGACACTGCATACAATGATGAATGAAATTCTTTATACCCTGTGTACTGTGGCTTGCCTGTAAGTTTAATTGCGCTCGATTCAGTTGTGACCAGTCTCACATCTTTTCTGTGATGAGGATTTTCCATTGTCTTGCCAAAACAGGCATTGTTCATAAGCTTAAAGAAGTCTTTGTCAAATGCAGTGTTGCCGTCTCTGGCACGAAGGGTTGTGTTCTTCATTATGTAATCTTTCATGAAAGCACTCTGGTCAAATTGAATTCCTCTGTGAACTTTCTTTAGTACTAACCCGTGTCTGATGTAAAACTGCAGCAAGCGGTAGTGACAAACGTAATTAAATTTGTCATTCAAATTTGGTACAAGTTTGGTGTCTTCTTTTTTACCTGTCATACTCATTTTTTCAACAGCTAAGGGATAATCATTATGGTAATCGTGTAGGTGGTGTGGATACTCCAGGTCTACTTCAAAGATCCAACCCTTCGCGTCGTTTCGGTCAAGATTCATAATATTGTTTGTTAACCCTGACTCTGTTACATCATACTGTGACAAATCATGCAGACAAAAGTTTTTCAAGGGCAATAACTCACACATTGCCCAGCCATACAAGTTATTAGCGTCAAGGTACGTAATGAATGACCTTGACCTTGAGGGGTCAAAACCCTGGTCAAGGTCACCATGGGCGTCCATATATTTATTGTTGGCTCTGGCGTAGTTATTTGCTGCAATACTAATGCCTCCCCTCAATCCACGTTCTACCATTTCACCCATTGTACGATCAGACAACAGGTCAATAAATATCTTACTGGATTTCAAAAATGCATCCCATGTCATGCCAGGACTAGTTATGTAGCAAGCAGGGTCAAGACTGTAGTGCAACAAACCCTTTTCACGATAACTTTCAAATACATCTGCTAGCAAGCAAACATCAGCTTTCAAGTACTGGTCATGGTAATCACCAATTGTCTGACATCCTAATTTACCCCACGCATCAAGAGCGTGTTGATATTCAGAGTCAGAAATGCCTTTTCCAGTTAGTGTAGAATAAAATTTCTCTTTTGGTGGCAGTCTTGTTTCTTCAAACACAACCCAGTGATCAATGTACTCATACGGATACACACCTTTCTTAATCAAGTCTGGCTCAAAATATTTACTCGTTATTGGATACTCAGTCAGTCCTTCTGCCAGACTAGCAAGACCTAAAGACAAATGTTGCATGGAGTCATAAAATGCTAATTTGTTGTCCAATCTAAAAGTCAAGTATTTCTCAGTTGTCTGGGCAATGCAACTAATTTTTCTGTAAGACTCATCAACAGCCTGCATGATGATGTGTGAATCATATCCCTTCAGATTGTGAAAAAAGATTGGTAACTTGTATGTCTTAGGATCTATTTTTAATTTCAAGTTACAATCACCATGTGCAGCACCTCTGTAACGCCCAGTTATGTGATCGTGGTCACGAACTTTATCACCCCCTAAAGGTTGTTCACAAATCCAACACATCTCAGCTGTATCAAATTTCAGTTTGTCTTCTTCTGTCATCACCAAAGGCATCTGACATGTTGTGAGATATTGTACTACCTGACTATACAGATGTCTCATTTCTGTTAAAAACAAACATGCTGCATTTTCTCCCCTGTAGATAACAGGCTCTGAATGCTGTCCGTCTGACCTAACAAGAATGTATCCAAAAGAACACACCACTTGGTCACTCAGTTTTATAGTCTTTGGTAATGACTCTGGAACATGACCTTCATACGGAACAACCAATGATTCGAAATCTGCATACACTACAAATGGCAACTTTTGCTGATTCCCATAGTTCTTAAAATAAACCTTGCTGCCAGGATCTGGATACTTAAGTACAGTTTGTATGTCATCAGCTGATCTGCAGTGTAAAACATGTTTGTGCGCTACGTTTATGGAGGAGAATCTTTGTAAACATTTTTTACAAACTTCCTGTTTGCCATTGTGTTTTGTTGTATGTCCGTGAATTAGACGTGACATATTTCTGATAATTGTGTAGTGAAAGTTATCACCAGAGCTTATTAATAACATATCAACATGTCTATCTTCTGACTGACCGTAGGTTGGGGCAATTGGGGATACTCTTATTGGTTGTAACTTGTTCTCAGACACATTATCCCACACAAACACATTTACAGATATACCAGGATTTAGTTTTTCAAACAAGTCTATGTCCTCTATTTTAACAGGAAACTCAATGCCACTAAAATCGAGTTCATTTACAAATTTGGTGTAGTTAGATACACGTTCAGGTTTTGACTTTACAAAGTGTAGTTTAGCAAGCACACACCACATGAAACAATAGTTGTCATTGTTCTGTATGTTGACGACAGCCTTTTTGTTTGCAACCTCTGTTGGCAGTGGCAACCACGATTTACCTAATATAGGATGATACCTAGACTGCTTTAGTTGTAATTCATGTACATGTCCTTCATGCCAGCCAGACCCCTTCATTTTTGCACTGTCAATTGCCTGTAGAAAGTCTGGTAATAGTCTGTCTCTAAACACGTTCTCTACCTCCGGTTCTCTTCTTGTGTTAACTGTGTGTTGTCTTGTTGATATGTACGATACAATCACTTCACCGTCTACTCTAGTAAATTCTATTTTTGCAACAATCTGAATCTTCACACTGCCTGTGATAAGATTTTGCTGTATGACAGAAAAAGAGTTTTCTATTGATTCATAAACATTATTAGTATTGGATATAGGTAAGTTTGTTGTGTGAAACACGTTTCTTAAACTAGATGAGCCAGGGTTTGATGGGCCAGGGTTTTGAACATTGTCCGTCATTTTTATTTGACCGACAAAATAATAAATAAAAAATATTACCTCTGACTCTGCTTGTGTAATACCACTTTATTAACTGTAACACTGTCAATATAAACATTTAGTTTGCGTAGTTGTTTAAATATGCTATAACAAATTTCCCCTAACCAACCATAGTTGGTATCATCAACTTTAAAAGTAGGTGTCTTTAAATCAACTGTCATGTGCTCCACATTTGGATGCTCATCGACATAATCCAAAGTCACACTGTATGTAGCATATATTTCTGATGGTGCTGAAAGGCTTATGTAAGTCTGTTTGGGTGATATTAAGTCAGTAAAGTGCATAACATCTTTGAAAAGGTGTGTGAGATCAAGCACTTGTATGATTTGTCCGTCTGTCATTTTTATTGGACAAACAAATGTATAAATTAATTTACTAACCCATACCCTGTGGGCTGATCTGTCTTTAAAATGAGCTTTAGATGCTTAGTTGATTTCAGTTTATTTTTTACATCATCACGTTCATGCTTATTTGGGATGACATCATTCTCTCTGAGACAGTCTTCAAAGCTGTCACGATCCTTACAGTAAAACAAACAGATAAACTTTAACTGTTCTCGAAAATCTTTCAGTACAGCATTATATTTCTGAGTGAGAATCCATACACTTACATTAGCATGTCTGCCACTGAAGGCAAGTTCTGATAGAGTGTTTCTCTTTTTGACAATGTCTTTTTCTGCAGAACAGTCATCAACAATAAACAAGGTTGACTGTCCTTCAAATTGCTTGTAAAAATATTGTAGGTAGTCATTCAGTTTCTTTTCAGGGTCGACTAAGTATATGTTGCTGTCAGTCCAAATGAATAAACGGTTGTGATAAGCTTTGTTGTGTTTTATTGTAGGACAAAATATTACAATGTTTTCAAAATGGTGGATGTATCTTGTTTGTAAGAGGTTAAGTACAAATTCAGTTTTCCCACACCCTGTGGCGCCACAAAATAATCCACAGTGTGGGTCGAGTGTCATTAAGCTCAGGTTCATTTTAATACACAATATAATTTTAATATATGTGTCCACTCAGTCTGCTTTCTGTAATATTGAGTTGTGCGTCATATATCAGGTACAAATATATGTTAATGGCTGCAGCAGTTTCAACCTTCTTTTGTATCTGAATTGTTATTCCATCACTACCATTCTCGACAGTTCGTCCTGACCCATGAAGATAATCGTCATCTGTACTACGCAGGTCTAGCCACAGTGCATACTTGTTTGTCAGGTATTGTCCGATCCTAACATCATACAGATGTAGATCTTTGCACGCAATGTTTGCAGGTTTATCTCTAATCCTTCCTCCTGCAAAATACTTTGTGATCTCATCGTAGTGTTGATAAGGTAACAAACCTGAAGCGTACACTTGATTAGGGCGGCCTTCGATTGTGCAGGACAAATGTGTAATCTTAGGATTGTAGAATTTTTCTGAATCTCTTTTGTATGGACTCACCGGTTCAACAAACAACAAAAGAATACCTTTCAGTGACCTGGCTGGTGTGTTCAAGTTTATGTTCCACATTGGGTCGCTTTTGTCTTTGGGTATTAAACTATGCCTAATCACACGGTCATAATAAATTGGAAGTCTTGACTGGTACTGATTTTGTATGAGTCTGGCTAGTTCAATATGTGTGACAATTTCATATTCCAAGGAAATGTTAGAGATCTTATATGTTGCATCTGTGGCAGATGATTTTATAACTTTGGAGTAGTCATTGAAAGTTAGTTCAAAGCTCAGACGGTCATTCAGTGCCCCTTGATAATAAGGCAAATGTGCTGTTAGGATTTCAAACTCAAGTGGAATGTAGAATCTGGTTCCATATGTTTCAGCTATAATAACTTCCTTTGGTACCCCAGTAGTTGTTTTGTCTCCGGCATTGATTCGAAGTTTACCAACGTTATCAGACTGTATGCCTTGGTAAACACGGTCTTCTCGTTCTTCTCTTGTGAGCCAAAGATCCTTGTAACAGTAGAACACATCTGAGTCATCAAGACTAAACACTTCCTGTCCTTCAAGTTTTACTTTAATAGTCCTAACAATTGCTCTGCCAAGATTGTCAACCAGTGTTCTGTTTACGTCTGCGTCTGATGATAGTTCAATATTAAATGCTAGGCGTGCAGTGCCAGGAACAATAACGTCACTGGGACCTAGGTTTGGAAACTTGACTGTAAGTGTTTGGTTCTGGTCTATGGTACTTGGATTGTTCGTGATGACGATTGATTGTCTTATGCCCTTAACACCCAGAGGCTCACGTAGTTTTCTGTATGGGTCTAACTTTGATCCGTAAGATTGTGTCATTTTTATTATGCACAATAAAAAATAATAAATTAATAAAACAATGGCCGCGGGAGGATTTAATCATGAAAATTTTGAAATGGATGACACGTATGATTTTGGTAATACAACAGATATGGCAGATATGACTGGTACAAGAAATATTTACAGTTTACGTCATGAACTTTTAGAAACCAAAGTGAACTCATTTTATGATCATGTTGGTGGCCGCCCAGACAACGTAGACCCTAATCAGTTTGAACTTGATGGCAAGGGTCATTTATATTTAAACACTGTTGACAAAGGAAAAGTACTATTGACTAACAAAAAAGACCCTAGTTGGTTTAGGGCTTTAAGTACAATAAAAAATGAAGGTGGTGTTGGTGCCTTGCGTCAACTGGGTATTGGTGGGTCTCCTGTCACGCCAAGACTGGCTAGTGTTCTTCACGACACGCAAACAAAGTTGCCAACAGGGCAACAAATTGAAATGGCACCTGTAACAAGCCTACCAGAAATAGCAAACACTGTGATACAAGAAACCTCATTTACTGAAGGGCAAATAAATGACGCTTTGAAAACAATAGATGATCCACCTTTGACAATGAGGGAGATTATGGGATTGGATAAATCACTGCAGACGATAAGAGGTGAGATGGTAAATAATGTTGCCAAACTGGGTGAGCTTGATAAACACATAGAACGTGAAAAAGAGAAACTGGCTACAGCAGACAATGGAAATCTTGACACAGAAATGAAAGAAAGAATACAGCACAGATTAAATGATTTGCAGATAGAAAGATCAGCGAGGTTAGAAGCGATTAGTATTGGAAGACAAAAACTAAAATCACAGGTCAACAGAATTAGAGAAACTATTCAAAAAATACTTCACGAAGACACTACTCTGGCTGAGAGACTAAAAACACTTTTCAGAGAACAGGGTATCACAATTGCCAGTTTAATTACAGCTCTGGGGTTTATTATCAGTACAGTTGTGTTGGCTGTCTCCGGCAGTGGTGGTGGTGGTCCAGCCCCAGCACCGGGCCCACCGGCTCCCACAGATCCAAAAGATTTACAGACATGGGTAAAGAAACAACTGTCTCACATATCAGACTTGCTTAAAAAATTGGCTCTGAAAGCAGTGGACGCTTTGCCTGGCATAATTGGCACTGTTGTCAGTTGGTTGATTACTACTACAGCAAAGGCAGTAGGGTTTATGGCAGAACATGTGTGGGTCTTTTTGGTTACAGTAGGAGGGTTGATGGTGGGTTATTTAATGAAACAGATAAAGAAGTAAAACCCCTAATCCTGTTAGACCTATTACCAATGCAGTTCTTTCCGACTCATGTGTGTCAGGGGTTGGTGTTAGATCCGGGGTTGATTGTATGGGTGCCGGTGTTGGGGCTGGGGCCGGGACCGGGGGCGGGGTTGTTACCGTCTGTAATGGTTTTAACGGCTGTACATGTGTGGTTGTTGCTCCCAAGTTTACAGATTGATTGAGACCGAGTTTTTGACCAACACCTGCAACAATGATTTCATTATTATAATTTGTTATTGTCCCCATTTGGAGTTGAAGGTCAGATGGTAACATGTATAACCCGATGCCAACTACAAAGTCAACTTTTGATCTGGCATATCTGAGAACGTCTTGGTAGCGCTGTATGCTAGATGGGAGATCAACTGATGAATTAATTGAATCTTCAAGATTTGCAAGAAACTGTTTTTGTGCTTCAAATTTTCCACTTCCATTCAAAATGTTTGATTTTGTTAATGATTGTGCTCCTAGTATACACCAGACATATGTTCTGATAGACTCATTGACGCGCTCGACTCCTGCTTGAGTAAACCCGTCAGATTTATCTAAAATAAATGTGGTCCAGGCGTTAGACTGTTTCTGCTCTATTGATCCTAACCAGACTTGTGATTTTGATGAGAATGAAGTGTAACCAGGGTAATAATCTTGAGGGTATTGTCTGTGACTCAAAGCGTAATACAATGTACCAATGCCGTGGTGATCATCAAGTTTTTGTGTGAAGTCATACTTTGTACTGATGTTAAACTCATTACAGATGCGTTCAAATGCTTTCATATCCATAGGGTTATTAAACCTGTTGAAACTGGATTCAGTGGGCAGTGGTGTATGAAGTTCTGACAGTATACGTCTAAGCTGGTAATAAACATGGAAACGATACACAGATCTAATCAGTTTGTTTGAGTGATTCAAGTGGTCTGTAAATGAAACACCACAGCCTGTAGTAGAACACAGAATAGCAAAATTGAGTTGGTTTTGAAACATCTGTAGTGGGCTTGAAGACCACTTTCTTGCAGTAGAGTCATCTGTTATTGGAGGGTTTAGGTAATGGTCAAACGGATTCGGTACTTTGACTTGAAATAGATCTTGTTCAGACACAGCTATGTCAAACTGATTTAGTTGAATTATTTTCTGTTCATAAGTTGGTGCAACATTATATTTAGCATCCACATTAAATTGAAATGCGTTTGTAGTGGTAATGGTTGGTGATTTAAATTCCATCTTTTTTTATATGAGATAATAAAAATGTTTATTACCTTAACAAATCTTGACACAAGCAAACCAGTGTGGTTAACTAATGGGATTGATAATCGTGATGGTAGCAAGGCTGCAGCTATCCATGAATTGTTCTACACAGTAAAATGGTTTAATATTGAAGATAATATATATAATAAAGTAATTTTTGATGGTAAGACTGAAGCTTTACCACCCGGGTATTATGACTTTTGTACTATAGCTGAATGGTTTCAAAGTAATTTTAAAATTAAAGCAACTTTAAATCCAGCTAACCTACTTGTTACATTAGAATTTTTGACACAAAATTGGTTAAGGATCTCAGATAAATTTGCATATTTACTTGGATTTTATATTGACGAAGATTGGTTTAGATCAGATAATTTAGATGAATTTAAGTTTGGTATTATAACAATGAAGATCAAAAAACTAAAAATAACTGGAAAACGTCCTGTCAATTTGTCAGTACACACAGTGCTAAATGTTTATTTGAAAGAACTAAACACATCTGAGAATGTTCACAATGGAAAGCCTTCAACTTTGTTGAGATGCTTACCAACTGGAACTGCTCCGTATTGTGAAAGTGTAGTTGTTAGATTTCCTAATTTGCAGTTTAAGAAATTAGGTTCTAGTTTCTTTGAGTCACTGAGTATATCTGTAACTAATCAGGATGACAAACCAGTTCTTATGCATGATTTTAGTGTTGTGTTGGAAATTAAATAATTTTATTTTTGTTTATAAAAAATGAGTGGTGGTCCAAAGTCGAGAATCATACCAGTTGCATGTCCAGTAACAGAATTGAAAGATTTGGCAGACGTCCAGGATTTTGAGAAGGAGGGAGAAATTGGAGAAATATATGGTTTTGAACTTGATTCAAATGGCATGTACAAGAGGAAAGTAATTGTCGACATGAAAGACGGTGAAAAACAGATTCCTAAACTTGGTCAGCTTCGTGATGTTACTGTACCTACTCCACCTGTAAATAATGCGCCTTACAACTTAATACATGTGGGTAGTAAGTGGGTTGTTTTCACCTGTGCCTGCACCACCTCCAACAATTGACTGGGACATAAAGTTGGAATTTATTAGTCCTTATGTATACACTGATGATGAAGGCGCCTTAGTGTTTAGGAAGGTTGTTAATTCTGGGCCGCTTATTGTAAGCCTTGTTCCAAGTTTTGCCCCAGACAACAATAGCAGAGAAAAACTGAAAGTTGAAAATTATGAGAGACGGCGGTATCTTCTTACAGCTAGAAAGGGTAGATCAGATACTTCTGTTGTGTTTATGCCAGCAAGCTTAGTCGTGGCTAGAGAAGCGACAATAGTATTTGAAATTATCATGAAATCTGTTGCTTCTGCAAAAGAGGCAAATATAGCACAAGGAATTAAACTTACATGGGATGAAACAGTATCAGAATCAACAAAGGTTTTTATTGCTATTACAAAAAATAATGATGTTATTAATGTTTCGAGCAGTGTTCCAGCTGTCAAGGTGGTGGTCGACAAAACAACTTTTGTTCGTCTAACTTACATAAACCTTGAACACATTGATCTTGTTGCATTTTATTATGCCAGCAAATTGTATACTTTTGAAGAGTTGCAAAATGTAATTGCTGATTAAATAAAAAAAAATATTTGTCAATAAAAAAAATGGTAAACTTCTATCCGCAACTACCAACGCTTGATCCGACTGAAACAAATGTGATGACTAAAACAACACTTGCACCTGATCCACATATGCCAATTGCTTCAGATAAAACATTACAGGCAGACGCATTCAGATTAAATAATATTACAGAAGCTTTGAAATATTTGGAGAGTGAGGAGGCTAAGTACTCACGGTGCAAAAGGAGGTATAAGTCAGTATTTAATTCTGTTCAAAACACTTCTATGGCTATTGGTGCAGTTTCAGCTTCATGTTCTGTAGGGGGTATCGTTCTGTTCGCCACAGGAATTGGGAGTTTGGCTGGAATAGCAGTTGAGGCTGTTAGCGTTGCTACATGCCTGGCTTGCTTTGGTTTGGAGGCCTTGAACAAGAGGTTTCACACAAAATTACAGAAACATGAAGCATTGAGTACGCTTGCTGGTGCAAAGCTGAGCAGTATGAAACTTATTATCAGTAAGGCATTGAATGATAATTGTATTGATGACGAGGAATTTAAGAGAGTCCAGGATGATTTAAATAATTACAAGAAACAAAAATCTGAAATACAGAATAAGATGCGTAGTCAATCTCCCGTAAATGTTGAAGAACTGAAGGCTAGTTTTTTAGAGATGGGAAAACAGATCGGTGTTCAGGAAACCACAGAAAAACTACACAATCTTTTAAACAAATAAAAATCAGATTTGGTAATCGTTTATTAATGACATACACTTTACAGAAAAATGACATGCCACCTAACTATTTAACCCCATCAGCACCACCAGCACCACCTGACTATTACTAAAAAAAGTTTTTTCATTGTCCTTGTATCTTGACAAATCTGTCCGAGTAAGTTGTGACTTAAGTTGTGACTTGAGTCAAGAACTTACATTTTGTTAGTTTAAGTTCTTATAAGTTCTTGACTAAGTCACTTAATAACTAATTATAGGTTCTTAAAAGGTTACCTGTAAAGTTATCTGTCAGTTATAAGTGACTTTGGAAAATTTGTTAACAAGTATCTGCAGGTAACTTAAATAATTTGTTATCAAGTGCATATAGCAATGTTTTTTTTTTTTGTGTGTGTGTGTGTGGTTATTATTTAAATAACTGTTTTGGGGGGGGGGGGGGGGGTATTGGCACAGAGGCAATGAAAAAAAAATGTTCTTGGAATCTTATATTTTATATCTCTAACACACATATATACACGCACGCACGCAAACACGGACGCACACACACATACACACAAACACTCACACGCACTCACACGCACACACATGCACGCACACATGCACTCACACAGGCACACACACATACACACAAACACTCACACGCACACACACACACACATGCACTCACACACACACACAAACACTCGCACGCACACAAACAAACACGCACGCACGCAAACACGGACGCACACACACATACACACAAACACTCACACGCACACACATGCACTCACACACACACGCACATGCACTCATACACACACGCACTCACACATACATACGCATACACTCACACGCATAGACAAACAGACGAACAAACACAAAATCTTTATTCTGCATGAATATTGTAGACTCGTCCGCAAAACACCGTCAGGCTTCGCCACACCGTTGTATGACACGCGATACACAGATTGTTCACTCAAATCGAAACTGCGCTCATCGTCACGTTACTAAGACCGTATGACGTAGAACGTTAGAAACCGGTCCGACACCGTCGGACTCGTTTCTATCGTACTACGTAATTTGTTTACGTTGGATACCAGTCTGACTCGTTTCTAGCGTACTACGTCATGTGTTTACGTTGGATACCGGTCCCCCAGTGGGGGACGATTCGCTAAGGACATACGCCATTTGTTTACGTTGGATACCGGTCCCCCAGTGGGGGACGATTCGCTAAGGACATACGCCATTTGTTTACGTTGGATACCGGTCCCCCAGTGGGGGACGATTCGCTAAGGACATACGCCATTTGTTTACGTTAGATACCATGATTTTGAAGGCTTGACCAGGGCGCTGAGTAACTTATAAATCAATTATTCAGATACAATGCAAATAAACACATTTCTTTGACAGCGTGCTACAAGTGGGCTGACCAGGGTGCCGTTTTTGTAAATCAATTATTCAGATACAAAGCCAAAATCATCTTTCTTTGCCAGTGTGCTACAGGTATACCCCACCGTCAGTCCTGTTACTAAAACCTATGTAAAATCCGTTTTCAATTCACTTGCAAAAAGCAAGCTACTTGCATGAGGGTGGCAAAAACACCTCACACTTGGTCCACAACATTTAAGACGAGACAATACAAACATACAATCATTAGCTTCTCGTGCGGCTTGGTCATTATGGCGTTTGTCACACATCAGACAAAATATCGCTCCATCCATTTTATGACCTGACCGATGATTTTCTCACTCTCAGTCTTAAAGCCACTTTTACGTGTAACCTGTCCGATGATTTTCTCACTCTCAGACTTACAGCCTTTTTGTAGTACCGTGATTTCTCACTCTCAGACTTACAGCCTTTTTGTAGTATGTTCTGTGATTTCTCACTTAAAGACTTACAGTTACACATTTTCACTTGTCTTGTTTGTGATCTGCTAGGTAATAGATCACATAAAAAATTACAGTCAGATATTTTCATTTGTTATGTTTGTGATATAGTCAGGGATTTTTTTTTACTCAGATTTACAGTTACATTTTTCTTGTTTGTGGCCTGCTCGGTGATTAATCACTTTCACGGACTAATAGTTACACGTTTTCATTTTCCTTGTTAGTGCGGCCTGCTCGGTGATGATCACACGGGCTTAGTCAGTTAACAAAACGAAAGTGATAAAATATCTCAGATGTGATTCAAACAGAATTGTTAAGATGCACTAGAACCTTTGTACAAACAAACAAACAAGCAAACAATGTTACGGACCAGCGTTAGGTGTTTTCCAAAAATCGGCTATTTCCTGTACTTTTAACATTTGTTCAATTTGCTTCCGCAAACTGAACACCTTTCGGAAAGACAGTGAAAGATAATGAAATTTGTGGTACCCCTGTAGCAGCCTGGCTAGAACACTCAACTGGTGGGCATAAGACTTTGAAATTCCGACGTGTATTTTTAGCCAATCTGTCCAGTTCAAGTTTGTTTCATGTTGTAATTTTTGATTCTTATGGATTTCTGCACCCGCGATTAGCCACTCCCCATAGTAGATAGAAGATGACATATTTTTTCTTTCTGTTTGTTGTATTATCGCGTAGCCATTAACTAAATGCGGTTTTAAGGTTGCCAATGTAAGTCCCGGTAAATTACAGTCGGCTACTCTTTTACCATCTGGTGGCAATCCATCTGAAAGATTTTTTTTTAAAATACAAATGAATATCTTTTGGATCACTCATTTCTTTTTTCGTACTTCCTTCGAGTACATCAGTCAAATTACCGATTGGTTTTTTTGGCAATGGTTTTGCTGGGTGGTTTGCTAATATGGTCTCTAAAAGAGTCGTCATTTCTCTATGGTAATCTAAGTGTGATTGAAAGATCAATCTAGCTTCCTCAGACCAATTCATTTTCTAAAACACGCTAGGGCAAATTACACTAGACTTCTTTTCAGCGCACTGCTGGCTATCGCAAGGCCTTTTCTTCTTCCTATATATCACAAATTAAACACGCAAACTACCGACAAACTATTCGTCAGTGTCCTGTATACAGTCACTATGTATTTTTGTAACCTACGCTAGTCAGCGTTGACTCGGGCAAATCTACACTAGAAAATGTCAGAAACGGCGACACTTACCGATATTAAAGTAGTTTATTTTTACAAGATTTAGTGCTATCACCGGTTAAGAATTCTGCCACGTTTTGAAACACGTCTGCCTCGCTCAACACACAAGGTAGAAAAGACCGGTTAATGTTTGGCAAACGACACAGCGCTGCCCTAGGTGACAGGCAGTGCGCGCGCGCACAGTCAGTGGCGGGGCGTGAACAAACCGTGTCGCGCGTTTAGTACTAAGGGAAGTAATTACTGCTGTGTGTGTATAAGTGTGTGTTGTTAGCTCCCTGTAAGTGAGCGCGTATGTGACAGCGCCCCCGATCGTCTATCTGAAATACCCGTAATTGGCTAAGTAATCAATAAAATACGCGTTGCAAAATGAACACACTTGCATAACCGATGGATTAATTAGCTCAGGTGTTAATTTTGCTTTAGTCATAAATGTCATTGATTTTGGAAACCTTTATTTTACCAAAAAAAAAAGGAGAAAACCAAGAAAATTGGGCGGAGAAAAGGCGTGGAAGTTTGTGGTCTCAAAATCCCGGAAATTTGGGATAGATATAAATTGTCGAAAAACACCCACAACTCCCCTCTCTAGAGTTCATAGTGATTTAACACATTGTACCCCAAGACCATCCCCCATACATAGCAATGTCGTGGTAAATTAAACCGGACTTGGTACCCCACGACCGAAATCCCCAAAGTTTGAAGTTGCCCTCTGAAGGACTGTATTACAATTCTAGAGACTGATCGAGCATGATAGTTAAAGGGCGGTGCCAGAATAGCTTTGTTTACAGCCAGAGGCGTGGGTCAGTTAGGGTCGCTGGGGTCATTCGGGTCCGCGAACTTGAATGACCGAGGCACTACCATGAATTTATGAGAGGCGTAAATGGATCGACCAGGACAGTGTGGTAGTAGTGATAAATTAGTTTGGCGCCTGATGGAGCGACTGCGATAGCTCCAGGATTGTGCTTCCTTAGCTGACAAACTAAGCAAACGTGAACTTGGGGCTATCGCAATCGCTCCAGCAGGAGCTCCACCTGTCAGAGGGGAAGCTGGATGGCTCGGTGGTAGAGCGTTCGACTCTCGTCCGAAAGGTCGTGGATTCGAATCCAGCTGGGGTCAAAATCTGTACAGCCCTCTTTTCGGTGCCCCCGTCTTTTTAATTACCTTTGTGGTGGACAAAAGACGTTAAGCCCTAAACGTTTAACGTTTTCCACCTGTCAAGGGACCTCACTTTCATAGCTTTGCGTGTCTTGTGCCCTTTGTTTACAGTGGAGACACGGTCAGTTGGGTCTCCCCTGGGCGTCAAAAGTCCGTGTCAACGTTAATTTTGCTGTTCGCCTGGGCCTTTTGGTGCTTTAGGGGGTGTGGAGCGCGGCTGTTTTGGGGGGTTCTCTGTGCTTTTGTCTGTGAAAGCATACGTTGTTAACCCTTTCGCTGTCGGTAGCGCTTTTTCTCTAGGTGATTCCAGCAGGAGTTACCTGGACAAAACGCACTCCCGGCACACAAACGGTGAGCCGTTTGGCAGTCGGTAGCGCTTTTTGTCGCGATTGTTCCTACAGATCATCGCGGCAAAAAGCACTAGCGACAGCGAGAGGGTTAAGAACCACATGCACGCTTTTATCTCACGATTTTATGATAATTGGCGTAACGATTTCGGGACACAAATACGCAGAATCTCCAAAGTGAACATAAGCAGATGGCTTATGGGTGTCATTAACAGCTGACAGGCTGTTATGCAAATGACGTTTGGTTAAGCTGGCTATTTATGCAAATGGCAACACAAATAATATAGAGACTAGACACTCGCGCGTGTTCTAAGGTTTGCACGGCCACTTATTTGTGGATGGGATGAAGTTCTGACTGTCGTTCGGGGAAAGGGGAGGGGGGGTGCGGGTTGGTGGAAGGGAGGCGAAAGGGGGGGGGATGCTGGGGGTGGGGGGGTGGGGGGGGGGGAGCATTTTAGGTGTGAAATTGACAGCCTTGCAGCAGACTTTTCACGTTTTTAAAAAAAAAATAACCTGAACGTTTTAATGAACAATGATAATTAATAACAATAATAATAATAATAATAATAATAATAATTTTATTATTATCATCATCATCATGACTACCTGATTTAGTTATAACAGGTTGGACGGTTAAAGACTGTACGGTGCCTATACTCTCCCGTAGAGGCTATCGATGATAGCCTCCCCATCACCCGCACCCGTAACCCCTACGGCCGTCGTGGGCTTGAAGATGTTTTGCTACTGGGGAATCTACGTAACACTGACAAAGTATTCTGAATGCGATATCCTCACAGGTGACACATGGTGGCCAAAGGCGCACGTCACGTTGACGTAATGCAATACTGTGGTATCCTGGCGAACCGGTTGCGCGAGAACCCATAGTACCGTAATGTATTCTCTCTTGGCTTGACTTCGCGAACGAAGATTCTATAGGGGATGTCCACGACGTCTGCAGGCATGCTCGTGACTGCGGAGGCCAATCCGGGACAGGCAGGTTCGACCGCAGTGGCTGCAGAGGGAGGTCTGGCCAGGGTTCTGAGTTGCGGCATCTCTGTTTTTTCTCCTGAGCCGCTTGTCTTTAAGGCCAGCTCTGCGAGAGTCCTCAAAGGAGACAGCTGCCTTGTAAATGGTGGAGCGCCAGGTGTCACGGTCCGCAGCAAGTGAAGACCACTGGCGGTGGTCGATTTGGCAGGCACTAAGTGACTTCTTGAGACAGTGTTTGTATCTCTTCTTTGGTGCCCCTCTGTCTCTGTGTCCAGTGGCGAGCTCGCCGAACAGGGTGATCTTGGGTAGGCGATGATCCTCCACCCTGGAGACGTGCCCAGCCCAGCGGAGCTGTGTCCGCAGCAGCAAACCCTCGATGCTCACAGTTTCTGCCTGTTCAAGGACCTCGACGTTTGTGACATAGTCACTCCAGTGAATGCCAAGGATTGTACGCAGGCAGCGCTGGTGGAAGCGTTCGAGGAGTCGTAGTTGGCTGCGGTAGAGGGCCCAGGACTCGGAACCATACAACAGGGTGGTGAGGACGACAGCTCTGTACAAGCTGATCTTGGTGCCTGTTTTCAGCTGTTGATTATGCCACACCCGCTTGTATAGACTCCCGAAAGCGCTGTTTGCTTTTGCCAGCCTGCTGTCCAGCTCTTTGTCCAGCTTGGCGTCTGACGTGATGATGCAGCCAAGGTAGGTAAACTGGTGCACTGACTTCAGTTCAGACTCGCCGATGGTGATGTGGGGAGGGCGATGCTCTAACTTGGGTGCCGGCTGATGGAGAACCTCTGTCTTTTTCAGACTGACCTCGAGTCCAAAGAGCTGGGCAGCGTCTGCGAAGCAGGATGTGATGCGCTGCAGGGCTCTCTCTGTGTGTGCAGCGAGGGCAGCGTCGTCAGCAAAGAGCAGCTCACGAATCAGTTGGTCTAGGGTTTTGGTGTGGGCCTGCAGTCGTCTGAGGTTGAACAGGCTGCCATCGAGACGATACCTGATGTACACTGCATCGTCATCGTCGAGGTCCACTGTGGCCTGCTTCAACATCATGCTAAAAATGATGGTGAAGAGGGTCGGTGCCAGCACATAGCCCTGCTTCACACCGTTGAGAATGGGGAATGGTTTTGAGAGGTCATTGTTGAGTCTGACCTGGCCTTGCTGGTCCTCGTGTAGCTGGACGATCATGCTGAGGAACTTTGGGGGACAGCCAAGTCGCTCCAGGATCTGCCACATGCCTTGCCTGCTCACAGTGTCGAACACTTTTGTTAGGTCGACAAACGTTACGTACATCCCTTTGTTCTGCTCGCGGCACTTTTCCTGAAGCTGTCTCAGCACAAAGACCATGTCGGTGGTGCTCCTGTTGGCTCTGATGTCACACTGGCCCTCTGGGAGGTGGTCTTTTGCAATGGCAGGTACCAGCCGATTCAGAAGCAGCCTTGCGAGTATTTTCCCGGCAATGGACAGCAGGGTAATTCCACGGTAGTTGGAGCAGGCAGACTTCTCTCCTTTGTTCTTGTACAGGGTGATGACGACTGCATCGCGGAGATCCTTTGGTAGTGTTCCTTCCTCCCAGCAGCAGAGAAAGAGGTCATGGAGCTTGTTGTGCAGTGCTGGGCCTCCATGCTTCCAGATCTCTGGTGGGATTCCATCAATGCCTGCTGCTTTGCCACTCTTGAGCTGGTGGATGGCTGTGAGGTTCTCTTCAGCAGTGGGCGGTTCGTCCAATTCAACCTTTACTGGGAGGTGTGGGATTTGGAGAATGACTGCTTCTTGAACAGTGCGCTCAGCGCTGAAGAGGTCCTGAAAGTATTCCGTCCAGCGGTTCAAGATGGAGTTATTATCTGTGAGGAGTGCCTGTCCATCAGCACTTCGCAGGGGACTTTGTATCAGGTGCCTGGGGCCATACACTGCTTTCAGTGCTTCGTAGAAGCCCCTGGAGTCACCGTTGTCAGCACAAAGCTGGGTCCTCTGTGCGAGTCTGGTCCACCACTCGTTCTGGAGATCTCTGAGCTTGCGCTGGAGACTGCTGCAGACGAGGCGAAAATCAGACTTCTTCACAGGGCAGGAAGGCTGGGCTAGGTGGGCCTGATGGGCGGCTCTTTTTTTTTTTTTTGCTAGGAGTTCCTGGATCTCTACGTCGTTTTCGTCAAACCAGTCTTTGTTCCTCTTTCTAACGAAACCCGACTTCTGCAGAGGATTTTGCGATAGCAGTTTTCAGCCGTTCCCAGAGTGTTTCAGGTGAGGAGTTTGTTGGGTCAGCTGTGTCTGTGAGCCTGCGCTGTACATCTGTCTGAAAGGCAGCTTTTACGTCGTCACGCTGAAGGCTGGCAACATCAAGCTTTTTCTTAGGGTAATGTATTGCAACGTGATCAACGCCTTGGCTGCTGCCGATAGTCGAGCATGCTTGGGGTCCTCCGTAAACTAGCAACTGCGTCAATTTAGAATTGATAAACAGTCCAACTTGGTTTATTGGAGTGCGAATTGCAGGTTAACCCCAAAGTCTTTAAAAGGCCGAACACGAACTAATCTGCCTTACAGAGACATCATTTAAAAATGAAAGCTTTGCGGGGCACGAAGATACAAAACAGACGTTTCTGTTGAAATAATAATAACAATGAATGGTTTTTGTATAGCGCAAAATCTTTTTTGTGGCAAAAACTCATTGCGCTAACACATGCATTCAAACATGACATAGACGATATGAAAACATTACAAATAAATACAACAGGACCACGGATTTTACGACTGAGGAAAAGCAACCTGGAAGAAGTGAGTTTTCAACTGAACCTGAGCTTCTTTATTCCGTCCATCCATCATTTGTTTGCCGTCCGTCTGTCGTCCATGGTAGATTTTAACGTTGGCATTTCCCTGTTTAAACCTGCCCCAAGGTTACTTCGTGGCAGGACCATTCTAAACAAATACGAGGGTTCTCGCTCAAAGGTCAAGGTTACAGAGGGTCTATAACAATAAAAGAAATGACCATGCAAAACATTGTTTTCTCAAATACTATTTTCAAATTTAAAGCCAAACTTGGTACAGAGATATTTAATGAGAAGATCGTCTTATTCATGCTTATTTATGCTAATTTGGTTGACCACTCGTAAAGGTGGAGGGTAAAAGGAGGTCAAAACATGTTTTAAAGGTGCACATTTCTTGACAAAGCTAATAGTATTTCGCAAGTAGTAATTATGCCAAGACACAAGACTTGCTCAGTCGATTGATCATTTGGAGAGGTCAGGATCATAGAAGGTCAGAAAGTATGCAGATTAGTCATCAGCGTGAACCATGAAGGCTTTGCCGTTTTTCTTTTTAAAAAATAACCAAATCGGTCTAGTTAAATGTTTGGAGACAAAATCCAGGCAATCAAATATGGCCACCGTGACTTTAACTCATTCGAGACATGCTGCCTCCGGATTCGCGGCGTAAGCCGCGTATCCGGAGGCGGCACGTCTCGAATGAGTTAACCTTTACATAACGACGTGATTGCGGTTCATGACACTCTGAGTATCATCACATAAATTGTGTATCAATTCTGTGCTCAAATCCAGTCGTATCTGTATAAGTATGATTTTTTTCCCCCAATTTTTCTGCATCAGGCCTGTCGCCATTGCACAACGCAGTTTTGGAGGGGAACCTGGCCGCCGTGCAGCTGCTGGTCAGTCACGGGGCGGACGTCAACCGACGAGACACAGACACTTGGACGCCGCTACATGCTGCATGTGCCGAGGGACACTGTGACATAGTCAGGTACACATTGTTGCTTAACCCATTTAACCCCACGGCCGCATTTCCCAAAGTTAGGAGGTGTTACCTAACGATTATGTTCCCCTGGCAGGAGACGGATTGACCATGATAATTCAAGGGTAGTGCCAGATTAGCCTTCAGGCGCCAAGCTAGTCTGGCACTGCCCTTGAATTATCATGGTCAATACATCTCCTTTTGTATGGCGTTAAGGCTAAAAGGGTTGACCGTTTTACTGCCGACAAAAACAAAACAAAAAAACCCAAACACGACCCAGCAAGAGGTTATTCACTGAACACACGAGTGCGCAGACGACCCAGAGCTTGGCTGGCTTTGCTGAGGCGAGCTGCGATTTCCTTGTCGATAGTACCGTCAGAAGAGATGGAAGAAGGGTAATAAGAGGTCAGCAAAGGGTGAAAATGCCAATTCGTTGGTAGAATTTTAGTTTTCATCAGCATTTTTGAAAACTGTTCACTCAAACTTGGCACAAAGATAGCTAATGATAAGACCTTTCAGTGCATACTAATTCCGTTGGCCCCTAGCAGAGAGTCAAAAGTCACGGGGGTTGACACATTTGAGAAAAATGCATAGATTTTGAGAAAACGTGCATTTTGCTGTTACAAAGGCTTTATGCTAAGCCGCTTGATCACTTGCTTGTTTGTCAGTGACCTATGGGAAACGTCAAGGTCACAAAGGTCAGGCTAATTGTATGGATTGATCATTCTTGTTTTCTGAAACTTGTGCCTTTTTTAGGGTATTCCGTTGATACTTCTTTCGGCCTGACGTATACGGATCTGTCTGACGCTAGCAAAAGGTTCACATCCCCGTGGGCGCCCACATCAGCGGGTGGCACATGATAATGGGATGTTGTCAGTCATGCATGTAGGATCTGTTCACAGTGCTACGGCATTTCTGTTTGCACCCGCAGGTTTCTGTTGACAAACGGGGCACGCAAGGACTTGAAGACGTGCGAGGGAGAGCGGCCGCTAGACCTGGTGGACTCCTCAGATCTGCAGACGATAGGCGCCATGTTGGAAAGCGAGGTCACGCGGGCCATGCACCTCCAGATGGAGGTCCAATCGGAGGAGCACAGGTCAAGGACACCGTCGCCGGATGGGCGTCGCACCATCAGCAGAAGCCCGGAGAAAAAGCAAGGCGGAAGTTCGAGCAGCACCGGACACTCCAAACACTCCAGAACAGACCCGGAGTAAAGGAAGGCCCGAGGAAACGATGGTGTGAATTGCGAATTCGCACGTGCACTGTGATTGTGAGATTGGTGTGCTGGAGGACATGCACAGCCACTGAGATGGCAGCAACAAATGTGTGCTGGTCTGTGATTTTGAACCTTGCGGCCGATCGGCTGCAAGGTCCAAAATCATCGTCCAGCACGTACATGTGTTTCGCTTCGATCGAAGGAAACCCAGTTTCACAAAACGACGCGCAGAGGCGCAGAGGCAATAACAATATGCTTGTTAGTATCTATGATTGTCAGATAATGGCAGCCGAGGTAATACGGAATAGGTTCAGTAACACGGTTCATTGTGCTGGAAATGAGGGTGATCTGGTGGACTGCGGGGAGATCCCGAGACGTGAAACCTTTAGTCAGTTTTCAGATATACGCGCAGACAGTGTGTCGAGCTAGTCTGCGTAAAGGAACTCGACAACGTATCTGAGTGTGATCGGGGCAAGAACGTGAAAAATTACGTGTTGCACGTGCACCTAAGGCAAATATGTCATTGGCGTCGTGTATTAGAATGAACATTAGGGAGGAAGGAAAGAAATTCAGGAAATGATTAGAAGTTTTAATACACCGTGCGTATGGGCGGTAGATATTACTCTTGGGACATTTCATGGGATGCGGACCAAAGTAGGTTGCGCATTAAAGTAGGTTAGTGATTAGCTCTATCAGAACAAGCAAAGGTAATGTAGTTAGGCTTTTTCGGACCCTCTTTCTGATAGTTTTGAAATGAAATATTTTGTTGTTGTGTGTCTTGGTTGCCATTTTTCTGGACTTCGTCGCACATACACAGGACGATCTTGAAAATGCAGAAGACATTGTGTAATGTATGCATGTACTAGTGTGTGTGTGTGTGTGTGTGTGTGTGTGTGTGTGTGTGTGTGTGTGTGTGTGTGTGTGTGTGTGTGTGTGTGTTTGTGCGTGTGTGTAATAGTGTGTGTGGTGTAAGATACAGTAACGTGTTACTAACCTTTGAATTAGACAGCCAGTCCATCTCAAGGCAGCAGTCACCATTTTAGCCAGTCCAGTTACTGCAATAATCACTGTTTAACCCCCTATTGCGTGAGGCCACTGGTACTGTAAACAGTACCGGTGGATGTATGCACAAGGGGGTTAATATAGTCTTATGGGCAGCTTTGTTTGTAAGCTGTAGTCATGTACATACACTAATTAACATCATGCGTAATTTCTACGCTGTCCTTACGTAGTCGTCTGTCTTAAACCCTTCCACTGCCGAGAAAAGATGAACACCACCCAGCTGCAAGAGGTATAGATCCTCATGAGCCCCCGCATTTGCGGGGGCTCATGAGGATATATGCCTCTTGCTAAAAGCACTTCGTATGCATGTTCTTTTGACGGCTGAGGAACTTTCACTTTGAATTTATTTGCATTTAAAAAACGCTGTGTGCGTCCTCTGGCGCTGAGTGATGGGATTAAAGGTAGATTACGATGACTTTTGCTTGCAGTGTATTGCTTGAAAAAAATACTTTGCATATGACACTAAACATCTTAGTAATCGACAGACTGTACGTGTAATTTTGTTCTGATCTGTAATGGTATTATATGGTCATCTTTGCATGTCAGTTGTGAAGACGACACATACGTTGTACTTTCCACTTCTGTTTGCTTATAGGCTTAACGGTGGTTTTAGTAGCCTGGTGCCTTTGCCACCACTGATTTGTCATTAAAGTGCCTGATACACAATTTAAAAGACGAGTACCCCTTTTTGTATGAATAAGGAGCACAATTTAAGAATAAGGGGGAAAAAAATCGGAAACGCAGGAAATTGTGAAACAATTTAATGGTGTTCGCATGCAACCTCGTAGCTAAACAATTTTGTGTTGTGTGTGATACGAGGCTTTTTCACATGGCTGTTAGGACCTACATGTTCAGGATTTCATGAGAAAATGTTGGAAAACTGAAAGGAGGCAACCACAACATGATTTCATGCTTGCATGCGAACATCATCGATTTTCCTCTGACTGCAGTCGCGAATGAGTTTGTTACAATGTGTGTATCGATCGCAAAGCTTTTTCCCCCTCGTGATAAAGCAGTTAAGATATATCTACCTATTTTCTTCAGTGCAGAAGATTAATCTTTTTTTCTGCCCAGATAAATTGAAAATCCCAACTGCAAGAGACATAGATCCTCATCAGCCCCCGCCAATTGCGGGGGCTCATGAGGATCTATGCCTCTTGCTAACACCTCTTTCATGTTCTTGTGACTGATTAAATTCGGTGTTGAATTTAACGAAGAGCGCTAAAACACAATCTGCGTCTATTGGGAGTGAAGGGGTAACACTGTACACTGTGCATTGATACATGTCTGACAAAACACAAGACTTGACTGTAGCCTGTGTTTTGCAGCGTTATAGTTACCTGATTTAGTCAGGTAAATATTTGTTTGTCTGTTTCAAGCAAATGTGTGCTTTAAGTTTTATTTGGAAACAAGTTAATTATTTGTCAGTGTCTAACTGTCTATGCAATAATCAAGTGTCCTTTTAGTTCAGTAAGTGTCTTTTTTTAAATACATAAAGTGATGTGTTTCATGTATTCTGTGCCTTGAGCAATATAGTTCAAAGGTAGTGGCAGAATAGCTTGGCTGCTATGCTGGCACCATCTGTGAACTGTCATGTTTAATGTTTAGCAATAGAACTTTCACGTTGTAACAAAAGTAAATCAGATGTGTCTTGTGTATTCATTATTATTAAAAAAAAAAACAAAAAAAAAACTGTATTTCATTAGTGTATCTCTGTTTCTCATCCTTTCCGTTTTAGTCAAATAGACCATTTTTGTAATTAGATGTCAAACAGTGGATTAAAAAGCCCAGACAATCATGCGATGTCGCATGTTTGTCCGGGCTTTTTAATCCACTTAATTGCAGAAACACGAGCAGTTTTGACGTGCTTCCTAACGTCTGTTGTGCTCAGTTCGTATCGCGCTCAGTAGATACTTGTTCCTACGCATTCTTATACTTACAATCGGTGGTAAAGACAAGGATAATAGCCTCTGGCTGCAAGTTTTAACCCGTTCAGTGCCGAGAAAATGTGAACACCACCCAATTGCAAGAGGTATAGATCCTCATGAACCCCCGCAGTTGCGGGGGTTCATGAGGATCTATGCCTCTTGCTGACACCACTTTGAATCCGTGTTTTCCTGGGGCATCTAGGGTTTTTGGTGTTGAGTTAACAAAGTTTGCAGAAAAACGGTCTGGCACTAGACGGGTTAACACTAACATTATTTTCATGCATGTCGCATCAGGCCTTAGAGTGTTTCGTGTAACTACGTAGCAAATGAATGGCACAAACTACAAGCAGTCGGTCACCTTTTTATGATAGTAGCGTCCTCTCTCTTCTGTTCGTGGGTTTATAGTTTGTCCATCTTTGACAAACATCTCCTGACAACGTACGGTGCAAGTTCTAGACTGGAGGCTGCGTACACGTTTGCGACCATACTGATCTAGGCCGTAAGGTCCAAAATGACAGACCAGCACACACGTAGTTATGTTTTGTGTTTAGGCCATGCATACACAAAAATAAAATCTACTTACTTTCTTCATCAGTTACGGTCGGAATTGTACTGTGTGTCCCCGTAAAAAAAAACAACAAAGGATTATTGTCAACTCATTCGAGGCGCTCGACATCGATAGCTGCGGGAGTGTCGTATAGCGTAGCCACTAACAAACGCTGTACGGCACATGCGCAGCTATTGATGCTGGGCGCCTTGGATGAACTTGTCAACCTGTCCTTTCATTACGTAATTTCATGCCGGTCTCAGATTTTGGACCATGCGGTTTTGAATTGTAGGGTCCAAAATCAGTTAACTCATTCTACCCCAACACCGAAATCCCCAAGTTTTGCCCTTGTCCTCTGAAGACTGCACTCTAGTGCAGGACACAGATCGACCGTGATAGTTCAAGGGTGATGCCAGAATAGCTTGGCGCCCATAGGCGCCAAGCTATTCTGGCATCACCCTTGAACTATCATGGTCGATCCTTATCTTGCTGTGGTGTGTCTGGGGTAGAATGAGTTAAGTTAGTACATTCGCGACGTGCCGCGCACGGATACCCAGCAATTTGCCGCGTATCCGTATGCGCACGTCGCGAATGAGTTAACGTACTCATGGTAATATACGATGCATAATTTGTCAATCCGGTTTTTGTTGTTGTTGTGTATATAAATAGTGTGTAGCGCAATATGTGTTCCAAGCATGCTTAAACCGTTTAAGCTCACGGCCGCATTTCCTAAAAATTGGAGGTGCCACCTAACGACAGGAAATGGATCGACCATGATGATTCAAGGGTAGCGCTAGATTTGCTTGGCGCCTGATGGCTCCAAGCTAATCTGGTAGTACCCTTGAGTTATCATGGTCGATCCATCTCCTACTATGGTGTGTCCAGGCTAAATCTAGCATATGCTGTGTATTTGTATTTTGCATGTATTATTAGTAGTAGTTTCACTTTTATTCTTACCATATTCATTATCACTATAATAATTATTATTAGCATCGCTATTATTTTAACAGCGGCAACGCTTCGGGGCGGGCGCCTTGAACGAGTTCATGAGTGGTACTTGAATAGCTTGACAACTAGAATGAGGCATGCAATGGTTGTCACTTCCATTTTGGCGAATTCCTACCTTAGGGCACTGTGTTAACCCGTTCAGTGCCGAGAAAATGTGAACACCGCCCAACTGCAAGAGGTATAGAGCCTCATGAGCCCCAGCAGTTGCGGGGGCTCATGAGAATCTATGCCTCTTGCTGACGCCACTTTGGATCCTGCTCCTGAGACATGTAGGTTTTATTGTCTTAAATTGAAGAAAAATGAAGAAACACAATCTGCGTCAGCTGGCGCTGAACGGGTTAAAGGTACAGCCTCCGACAGTCGACTGTTGGGTTAACAGCCTGCCGACGGCGCGATACTTACGTGCTGACATGGCCAGGCACCAACTGCCGCTCTCGGTCTGCGCGTTCTTTTATACCCCTGTTGCGTCTTTAAATCTGCTTGCTTTATTTTATTTTATTTTTTAGCTCCCATATAAGGTGTTCTGTATTTCAGGTGTAATTTGTTTACAAACGTCAAATACCTTGTAATTACATGAACATGTAAGGTCTTTGCTAGTAAAACAAACTGCTTTGGGCGTTCTGAGTGTGACGTCATGAAGTCATAATGAATTATGTGCATCACTCTCAGTCATGATGATTATGCCAATGTGTGGATAACATACTTACATAATTTCTACATTTACATTTTGTCAGTACGCCTCTATGATATGCATGTTCAGCATTGTTTCCAATTCGATGTTCAATGTTGTCTTGCCTCAGCTAAGACTTTCCTACCATCCTTTTCACAATCGAATGTGAGTACGTATAGGTAACAGAGGTTTTCTACTGCCCCTGATGCGAGTCGGTGGAACTCTCCTACGTACATAGGAGGAAAAGAGCAGAAAATTCCTTCCTTTTACGACATTTAGACTTGGCAAGTAAAGTCAGCCATTTTGTCTACTAGCCATTTTGTCCAGCTTTATTGTAAGGCATACACAGAGAATTTATAATGGAAGTGCTGCGAATTGATATTCCTTTATTACCTGGAGCAGGTGGATTTAATCTTACGCAAGCCGCTAAGCAAGGTGTTCCGCTTTAGCGGAGCGCCGCCTTGATTAGTGGCTGGAGCAGCACTCAGCTCACTCATGCAACTGATCCCCGGAGTTTAGTCTTAGACACGAAATGTGATTTAGTGTTACTGAAGTGCCTTGGAACGTAACCCAACTTCCAGCAGTATTTTTATCACTGCGAGTGATACATGCCAGACCTCCATACAACTACTTTTATACCGGGAACAGTGAAATCGCACACATTTGAGGAGGACAATCAGAATTCCTCATCAAACGCCTGTTTGTGATATATGGACCACGGAGTTCTATGCGGCATGCGTGTGCTGAACCAATAACAATGTCTGCTCATGTCCGTGTTTTGGTTGACCAATGTTGTACAAAGATTGTTGACAGTACTGACCTTTGTGAATAAAATAAGTCATCTTGTGTCATGAGTTTGAGTGTTTTGGGTTTTACTAGTAGTAGTATTAGTAGCTAGCAGTATATGTGTGGAGGCACGGAGGTGCTGTGTGGTGGGTGGCGTAGTGTAGTGAGCAGTAGTGTGTGTGTGCGTGGTATAACGTGTGTGTGTGTGTGTGTGTGTGTGTGTGTGCGTGCGCGTGCGTGCGTGTGTGTGTGTGTGTGTGTGTGTGTGTGTGTGTGTGTGTGTGTGTGTGTGTGTGTGTGTGTGTGTGTGTGTGTGTGTGTGAGAGAGAGGGAGAGAGAGAATCAATGAATCAATGAATCTTTATTTTACAACGGTGAAGATATTAACACAGTCAGTGACTATGTCATTTTTTCGTTCCTGCCGTTGCTACAACTACGACTAAGTACAAAATATACATAAAAAAGAGACATCAAAGCACAGTAATACAAAATAGATAGTCCACTAAACACAAACGCGCATACGCCGCGCACAAACGCACTCACGCGTCCACACACACACACACACACACACACACACACACACACACACACACACACACACACACTTACACACGCACACACACACACACACACACACACACACACACACACACACACACACACTCACACACATGATTGTTAGAATATACACGTACATTCGTGTGTCTACGAATAACTAGATATTATTATTTGAGTAATGTAAGATACCTATAAAGACTTGCCTTAAAACGAGATAATGTCGGAGTGGCTTTAACGTGATGTGGGAGTGAGTTCCACAGTGTGGAACCCGCGAATGACAAAGTAGATTTAAATATATCTATTCGGGGTTTGGGAACAATATAAAGACCCCTCATGTTTCCATAGCAGGAATCTGATTTTTTTTAAAAACAACTCTGTTAGATATTCTGGAGCGCTATGGTTCCACACTTTAAACACCAGTACCCCTTTGTTATATTTAAAATGATTTTGAAGGGGCAGGAATCCAGCTTTACTGAGTTTTTCCTCGGTCGTCAAGTGCGGGTCGGGAAGAATTAATTTTGCCATTCTCCTATGTAAAGAATTTAGTCTTTTTAAGTGGACATCACTGCAACAATCCCACACCGTCGATGCGTAGTTTATAAGTGACATGATGTGTGCACTACTGAACAATTTTCTGGTTTCACTATATGTGTAATACTTTAATTTCGATAACATAAAGACATTGCTAGAGACCGTTTTACAGACATTGTCAATGTGCATCTGCCACCTCAGCTGATTATCAATTGTGACCCCCAATAGACGATGTTCGGCTACCTGTTCTATGATGTCGTCGCCGAGTGATAGATTAAGCTTTAAAGGTTTTAACTGGTTCTTTTGGCATGTTGCAATAACCATAGATTTTGTTTTAGTAGGATGCAGAATCATTGAGTTGACTTTACACCATGCTGATATATCGCCGAGACTTTTTTGAAGGCCGTTTTCAACTTCACGAATGTCTTTGTTAGCTGTGTGGATTGAGGTATCATCGGCGAACATATCACACTGTGTTGCTTCGTAGGCGAGACTTAGAGGCAGGTCATTGATGTAAATACAAAATAAAAGAGGACCTAAGATTGACCCCTGTGGAACCCCGAGTTTAACATCTTTAGTAGAAGAGTAGGCTCCATTAGCAATTACTTTCTGTTTTCTGTTTTCGAGGTATGACATAAAAAAGGAAACAGCCATGTCGTTTTGAAGATAATGCTTAAGTTTGGAAATCAATATTGTATGGTTCACTAAGTCGAAAGCCTTTTTAAAGTCAAGAGAGAGAGAGAGAGAGAGAGAGAGAGAGAGAGAGAGAGAGAGAGAGAGAGAGAGAGAGAGAGAGAGAGAGAGAGAGAGAGAGAGAGAGGTGGTGACAATAGATGCACAGGCCTTCTTTCATGTCTCCGTCTTTCCACACACAGGCCTGCTTTCATGTCTCCGTCTTTCCACAGCACATGGACATGCACATTATGCATGCGCACACACGCGGCAGGTCATGTTACATATTGAAATGAGGTAGGTGAGGCAGTAAGAGGCAGTAAGAGCGGGACCGGTGTTTTAAAAAAAAAAAATCTTTTGCCTTCTTTGGCATTTTCTACAGAGGTAGCATGCTGGAGTTTGCTTAAAATCTCTTGATAGATGAGTAGAGACATGTTTGGTGCTTTGATTCATACCAGCCTTGGCCGACCAGCGGACCATTGTCCTAGTTTGAGTTGCCAAGCGGATGGTGATTTGAGGTGTGTACGAGTTTTGGCTGCGCTTGGATGTAGGGTTGGTACAGAATCATGTTGATAGCCAGTAAATGAGACTGGTGATGTCCTTTTTTCTTCATTTTATTTTGTTCATGGCAAATGTGCTGCAGGTGGGCGGTAGTGTTGTTTAGGGGATTGAAAAATTAGGGGGTGACTGGGGCAGACTAAGGCTAGGGCATTTTAACAGATGGGACTGCAAAGGAGGCCCACTGTGTACTTTGGCCGTTAGAGGTAAGAACCAGCACACAGCTAAACAACCGGCGTGCTCTAAAGCATGTCGGTGAAAGGTCCACTGGGATACCAAAGTGGCACAGTTGCAGTTCGCCTGAAATAATCAGTATTCAGGTTGTGCTGTATAGGCAATAGGACCCCCATCACACGTCCTCTGTCATCTCTCACGTGCCATGGACGTTAAACCCTCAGATATTACTTCTGTAACCCTTGGATTGTCTGCAGCGGTTTTAGTTTTGATTCCTGGTTAATTTCAGCAGGGAACATATGAGTGAAATGCAGTCGTCGTCTGTCGAAACAGACTAGTGCTACAAAGACAGCCTATTCCGTTAAAAGGAGAAAAACAAAATCATACACACGCGTATAGTAAAAAAAATAATGCTTAGTTGGGCGTATGCTCATTTGCAGTCTTCAGTCTAAAAGGACAATTATATATATATATATAATTGTAACAAAGGCGTCGCCCAAAGCCAAAAATGCACTCAATCAGATTAGCTCCAAGGGACGTAATTTTTCATTCAATTCTGAGAATGCTCTTGCTGTGCTAATGCCATGGAATTCCAGGCTGGTAAGCTTGCATTGTGTCATCAGGACATCAGATGACCTTTCTGTGACTGCATCGCTCAAGAGATCTAGAAAAAAGGAGTAGTGGGAGAGAAGGAATGACAGACCTATCTTTTTTAGTCTTCCTCTGAACACCTACTGCATATTGCAATAGGGACTACCCCCAGGCGCCCCGCAATCAGCTGGAGAATATCCTGACCTCCCCCCGAAAGGGGAGTAGTACATGAATATTCCCAAACAGATCTTGGACCTGCTGGGTAGCCTATTTTTGTTTTTGCGGCCTACGACCGGTTTCGCCCCAAGGGGAGGGGGAATGGGTGGAGGGTTGGGGGGGGGGGGGGGGGAACTCTTCAGGCAGGCACACGGTGTAACCTGAAAATTGCAAACACAACGCATGTACTAGAAGCCGCCTCCAGAATTTACTGGTAAACGGGTCGTAGGCGGCAAAAACAAAAATCTACCCAGCAGGTTCAAGATTTTTTATAAGATAAATGACAAATATTCATGTACTACGCCTTTGTTAAAAGTTATATATATATATATATATATATATATATATATATATATATATATATATATATATATATATATATATATATATATATATATATATATATATATATATATATATATATATATATATATATATATATATAACTTTTAACAAAGGCGTAGTACATGAATCTTATATGAATATTATATGAATATATATATATATATATATATATATATATATATATATATATATATATATATATATATAAACTGAGCAACAGAGTGATAATCTAAGGGAAATCACCGCTGTAAACCGTGTCGGGGGGAAGAATCAAGTTGCTTCCCCTTACATGCCTGCCCCATTCTTAAACATCTTGCAAATACCCTTGACACATCAGATGATCCATTTGCGCTGTCCTCTAAAGACTATACATCACTTAAGGAGACAGAGTGACCATGATAGTTCAAGGTACCAGAATCGCTTGGCAGACCGTGATAGTTCAAGGATATTGCCAAATCGATTGGCGCCTAAACTTAGGTACCATCCTTGCGCTAAATATATACTGATCAACAAAAGAAACGCAAATTTTCAATCATAACGCTTTTCTTCGTAAATATGCTTTAATCCGGGTTAATTTGACCTCATTTATTAGAAAATGTTATGAAGAGTGTGTTATGTCGTGTGCAAATAGAATGTTTAGTCTTAAAAATCGCACATCAATGACTTAATATGACGTCGTCATTGACACTACCACCACAGGATATTGAAAGTGAAATGGAGAGCCAACCAATGTGCAGTGTCACTAGGGTCCGTGTGCATGAAAATCCGGCCTGTTTGGTCTTGACCCACTTTTCGTTTGTCAAAGGCACCTAAATAATGAACATGACCTACGAACATGAAAATCAAAATGTTCTTTATTTTTAGGTTAGCGGCCATATTTACCTGATAAATGGATACGGGTGTGATCTTTATCTCTGTGTCAGTCACTGGAGCATAAAAAAATGGTTTGAAGTAATTCACATTAAATCAAATAAGATTTATTAAGAAAATGATGTGCGGAAAGTTCTGGTTCTCTTATAAATTTTTCGAGTCAAATTTCTTTTGAGGCAGTTAATAACATCATAAGCAATCCACACAACTCACTTGTGTGTTAAAACATATCACAGGAAACTTGCTTTACAGAGTGTGTCCAGTTTTGCTTATTTTCACCACTAATGAAACCCTGTGTCCTCCAATGTAGCCATGGGCGATAATTCATCCAATTTTTGTGTGAAGATAGCTCAGACGGTAGGCTGAAATTCTGAAGTAAGCAACAAATAACATTTTCTTGTTTTGCTGTCAGGGTGGCTATTTGTTTGCGGGTACACTTACAGACACTTTTCGCGTTTTTAATGGAAGTCAGTATATAATGGTCGATTCATTTCCCTGATGTAGTGTTTCAGGGGATGAATGGGTTATAGCTAATGACTGTGTTTACAGTGGTCTTGCGTGGGTCGGTGTTACGTCGGTTAACGTTTGTTGTTGCGGGATTCAGTAGGATGCCCTGGGCCGTTACGAGTCGTAATCGTATATCGTTTATCCCTGAGTACCGTTGAACTAGCCGTTTTGTAGCACTCTATTTAGACAGATGAAACCTGAAACAGTGCCAGAACTACAGAACTATCAGTCTGATAAGTCACCCTAGCAAAGTAATGCTTAGAATCATTCTCAACCGCCTCAAAATTTTCGCCGAGGAACTGCTGGCAGAAGAACAGGCTGGCTTCAGAGTTGGAAGAAGCACTGTAGAGCAGATTTTCAACTGCCGCGTCCTGATCGAGAAACATCTGCAGCATCAGCGCGAACTCTACCACAACTTCATTGATTTCAGGAAAGCATTTGATCGCGTCTGGCACGACGGACTCTGGCAAGTCATGAGATCGTTCAACATAGAGGAGGGACTGATCCAAATGATAGAAGCGCTTTACAAGAACGCCTGCAGCGCAGTTCTACTTAACAATCAGTCAGGCGAGTTCTTCAGGACGACGATCGGTGTCCGTCAAGGATGCCTGCTCTCTCCTGTCCTTTTCAACATATTCCTGGAGAAGATCATGCAGGAAACCCTCCACGACCACCATACTTCAATCTCTATTGGTGGCAGATCCCTGTGCAATCTTCGATTCGCAGACGACATTGACCTCATGGCAGGCAGCAATAGTGAGCTCCAAAACCTGACAGACAAACTTTCAAGTATTGCAGGGTCTTATGGCATGGAGATCAGTACGGATAAAAGCAAAGTGATGATCAACACCACAAGCGACAGCAGCAGCAACATTCACATGAACGGCCAGAAGCTAGAAGAGGTCAATAGCTTCAAGTACTTGGGAGCCACCCTGTCCAAAGACGGTAGTTGCATAGCAGAGATCCGTATCAGGATAGGTACAGCAACATCCGCAATGGCCAGGCTGGACAGGATATGGCGAAGTAACTCCATCAGCTTCACCATCAAGTACAGGCTTTACAAGTCCCTCGTAGTGTCTATTCTACTCTACGGCTGTGAGACTTGGACACTGCTTGCAGACTCAGAAAAGAAAATCCAGGCCTTTGAGAACAAGTGCCTGAGGAAGTTGCTCCGCATCTCGTACCGCGAGCACAAGACCAACAAATATGTACGGAGCATCGTCACTTCCCTGGTGGGCCCACATGAACCCCTTCTGGCAACTGTGAAACGGCGCAAGCTTGCTTGGTTTGGCCACGTGACCCGACACAACACCTTGTCCAAGACTATCCTCCAAGGCACTCTCGAAGGAAGTCGTCGGCGAGGTCATCAGAGAAAGAGTTGGGTCGCAAACATAAAAGAATGGACCGAACTCGAGATGCCAGACTTGCTTGCCACCGCCCAAAATAGAACTCAGTGGAGAGCACTGTCTGTTGCTGCTGCCTTTCAGTCCCCCCAACGCCCAGTTCGGGCAAGGGACTGATGATGATGATGATTTAGACAGATGACGGATCTTTGAGCACTTGTGTTGTTAACCCTCCGCTGCCAGAGGTCGCAGATTTTGTTTAGGATGGGTTCAAACCCGACTGGAAGTGTGTTGGCCATACGAGATCCCATGTGCGATGAACCCAGCGCGTGTTCGCGCAGCACATCCTGAAGCTCGGCACCCACAACATGGGAGGACAACCCATCCCTGGAGGCCGACAGCGCCTGGACTGAATGAAGAGAGTCTTCATCGCGAGACTTGCGACCTCCCAGTTTGTGCGACCACGCGCTGAGCTTACTCTTCAACGTCCCAACAATGCTGTCGCTGGAGTTGCTGTTCTGACTTTCATAGGATGAGGTAGATATGGATGAGACTCCTGATAGGCGATTTGGGTTGGGGTCCTTCAAACCATGCACATGATGCACACCGGTGTATCCATCATTTGATGACGACGAAACTGATGAGACCCCTGACAGGCGATTCAACTGCAGATCCTCACAGCTGAGGAGAGGGTGGTGCTGCGGGTCAGCAGTGTGTGACGGGGAAACCTCTTCACCAAAAGGAAATCTTTGTTACTTAATAATAATAATAATAATACCGTTATTATATAGGCGCTTTTTCTCAATTTTGGGGAAATCGACTCAAAGCGCCGCGCCTGAAACCCAACACACACACTCACGAAACAGACACGGATTTACGCCATTTAAGACAAACACAGTACAAGACAAACGAAGGGCCAGTCAGCTACTGAAGTTACAGAGATTTTTTTTATCGCTTGTATTTGAAATTTTGTAAAGTGGCCTGAGACCGGTACCAAAGTGTGGGGGGTGGAAGAACCGGAGTACCCGGAGAAAGAACCCCCGACGGTCCGCCCGAATTAACGGTGACACTTACCAGAGGAGAAAAGTCCAACGCCGGAACCCGGTATCGAACCGCTCACCTCAATGGCAAAGACATCCCCGGCCGGCTGTTATTTTATTCAACTTCTACCTTATGATATATTTAACATTTTGATTTGTGTCGATTCTAAATCTGTTCTATATAGTCTAAAAAGCTGGGATTGTAACACTAGAAAAGACTTAATATATGAAATAAAACATATTATGAGCTGTATTATGTTCAGAGGAATAGGGATCGATTTTCTTTGGATACCCTCACACTGCGGAATTTATTGGAATGAAATTGGTGACAGACAAGCAAAAAAGGGAGCTATAAATAGAGAAAACTCAGCAGTTTGTAATATTTGTTGTTGTTGTTTGTCTAATATCACCAATGTGTGAAAAGACGTTAAATAAATTCCTGATCCGGCCGGCTGTACGGTTTACTCATTCAGTCCCGAAACGACACCACAGCCAGATATGGTACCATGATAGTTCAAGGGTGGTGCCAGAATAGCTTGGCGCCTATAGGCTATATAGCTATTCTGGCACCACCCTTGAACTATTATGGTCGATCTGTCTCCTGAACTGTAATGTAGTCCTTAGAGGACAACTCCAAAATGTGAGGATTTCGTACCTGGGACACAATGAGTCTAGGCCGGGTGACAAAGAGGCCGAGTCAGAAAGAGGCATGTATTATCATGGGCTGAAGAGGATCTATGTCTCTTGCAGGGGGGGGGGGGGGGTCGTCTTCAGTATTCTCGGCAGTGAAGTAGTTAACAATGGGTCAAATTATTTGTATTCAATTTTATTATGTGAGTAGGTTACGAATCAAAGGGTTACTCAAATAAGGGGAAGCGACTTAATCCTTACCACCCCTCCCGACACACGATAAGAGCGTTTGCCTCCCTTAGATTGAACGGGACCAAAGTTTCTCAGGGACTGGTGATTATATTTTGTGGTCCAGGCAAGAAGACGGGCTTCTTCTATATAACATGTCCATTGAAAGGTCCTGATAATTAAAAGTGGCACTGTTGCAGTGCGTCTGAATTGATCAGTGTTCAGGTCGTACTTCATAGGAAATTGCTGTATTTGTCTCCCAGTAACCTACTCGTCCATTGTCTTCTCTGTGTCGTGGGACTTAACACATTCGATACGTGCCGCATCCGGATACGCGGCTTTATGCCGCGTATCCGGATGCAGCACGTCTCGAATGAGTTAAACCCTGACTAAACATTTTTTTTTTTTTATTATCTGTGTTTCTCATCACTATATACACTGGTCTAGCTCTTGTAACACTCTTGAAACAGATGATGTGACATTTTGTAGTTAAGTACTGAGTAGAATAGTTTTCGCACCTGAACAAAACACACAAACAAACAAACAAATAAACATACAAACAATTAATTTTTTTTTTTTTTAAAAAGACAGGAAAGAAAGTTAGTCGTGTGTTTTCTGAAGCGGATTCACTAGTGACCCCACTATAGCTGATGTCACCAATTATGTCAATATAACAAGAGAACATGGAATGATCTTATGTGGTAGTGAATCGAGACAAATCCGTTGTTTAGATCCGCGACAAAATTAAGGCTTTTGGTCACATCTCTACATCGCTGAAGCCGCTTGTGTCTTCTAGCGGCATCTCGATGTGACAAAAAGCCATAATTTTGTCGTGAACCTAAACAACTAATAGTGAAGATGTTGGCCCAGGACAAATCACAGTTGAGTAAGTCAGCTGAACCATGGTTGGTGATGTTTTGCGATTCTCGACCATCATAGTACAAGAGTGGTGTCAAGCTATTCTGACACCACCCTTGAACTGTCGTGGCTTGACACACGTTTCTTGCTCATCGGCAGAGCCTCGGAGTAAAAAAAAAGACATTGACTCGACAATCATCACTGCCATTGCTATAACCCCTTCACGGCCGATCAAAATTAAACACCCCAAACGCAGCTGCGGGCGCTCACGAGGATCTATTGCTCTTGCTGAAACCGCTTGATCCATGTTCACGTGACGGCTTGGGATCTTTGAGGCTATTTCAATTGCACAGCCTTCTTCCGTTGGCAGTGAACGGGTTAACTCTTTCGAGACGTGCCGCATCCGGATTCGCGGCTTTACGCCGCGAATCCGGGTGCGGCACGTCTCGAAAGAGTTAACTTACACCTCTTTTTGTCTCTCATCAAATCCCTGTTTCGTTCCGGACACACCGACTATGTCGAGCCCGCCAAGATTATTACGACGGGGATCAAGTTTCACAGGAACCCTCAGCTACGCGAGTCTGTCATCAGACTCGTGTTTTGATAGTCCTGTAATCAGTCTTGCAAACTGTCCCCCCTCCTAACCCTAACCCCGACTACCGTGAAACTCGGATCCACTTTACAGAAATGCACTTGGTCTGAGAGCGGGGGGATGTCAGCTTGCCAGAACGGTTCGTAACAAGAGGCATAGGTTATCATGAACAGCTGCGACTGCAGGGGCTCATGAGAATGTATATCTCTTGTAGACGAGTAGGTCTGTGAGGGACTGCGCCGCGAAACGTGTCTCCACGGTAGCTGTTTGTTCTGTCTCGGATTGTGTTAAAATCCTCCACGGCTTGGTTTTATCATTTCAGACGGAGGGGACCACTCCACACGGAGCAGTCCTGCGCAAAGTCCCCCTGTGCACCTCTAGGATGACTGGAAGTCCTTCGCGGTTTGCCAAGATGTCATGATAAGTATCTATAAAGAACACAATACTTTTAGGTGCATTTTTCTGTGAATGTTCATTCATGAGCAGAATACAAATCAGTCATCTGCCGTTGCCCGCTTCGAAAATAAAATAGGGTAATCTCGATGATACCCCTAATTACGTCCATCTACTCCCTAAGTATTACCACGCGTAGATGATCGAAGAAGATACCCACACGCAGTGCGTACCAGAACATCACCCTTGCGGCAAACCTTGCAGGACACGTACCCCGGTACCACCAACAAGAAAAGTCCACATTAGAAGATTTGATTTCGAACTAATCCCATTCAGCGCAAACACTGGCTAATGCAAGCATAGTTCTCTTTAAACCCTTCGCTGCCAAGAAAAATCGAAAACAATCCAACTGCAACAGACGTAGAACCTCATGAGCCTCCGCAGTCGCGCGGGCTCACAAGGATCTACGTCTCTTGTTGAGAGCGATTTGTTTTTATGTTTCTTGGACTGTTTTATCTTTTGGTCGTTGAATGAAAAAAGATTTTAGAAACAAAGACGTACGTACAGTGGTAGGGAAGGGGTTAAACCCTCACTGCCAAGAACAATCTACAGCTACCCACCTGCAAGACACGTAGATACTCGTGAGCTCCCGAAACGCGGGGGCTCATGAGCATCTACGTCTCTTGCTGAGACCAATTTGTATCCAAGATCATTGGACGGCTGTGGCTCAGTTTTGGTCGTTAAACGGACAAAGATTTCAGGAACCAAGAATGCGTCCGCATGGCGGTGAAGAGGTTAAACCCATGACTGCCAAGCAAAACGTGAACACTATCCAACTGCAAGAAACATGAGGGTCTATATGACTCTTGCTGACAGCACTTTGTATCCACATCCCTTGTACAGCTGTAGTTAACCCACATCATACTGAGACAAAAAAAAAATCATTCAAATTTGTACACTGTCTTATGCAAGATAGGTTATAATACAGATAAGGATATAGACCAATGGCTGGAGTTCAAGGGTGGTGCCAGAATAGCTTGGCGCCTAGAGGCGCCAAGCTATTCTAGCACTACCCTTGAACTATTTTAGTCAAACTTATCTCACACACTGGTGTATTCCGAATGATAAGGGTTAATCAAGAACAACTTTCTCCATCTGAGCAAAAAAGATGCATAATAAATATAGGTTCAATCCTTAGCAACAAGAGGCATCGATTCTAGCACTACCCTTGAACTATTTTAGTCAAACTTATTTCACATACTGGTGTATTCCGAATGATAAGGGTTAAGTGGCGTTGAACTAACAAAGATTTCAGAAACAAAATGTGCGTCCACTGCATGTGATGACATCGAACTTTCAAGCATGAGACCGAGTTACTCAAATCAGGATCGACGAATACGCAACGGCTGTGGGATATGGCCCGAACACGATAGTTCAAGGGTGCCACCAGAGTAAAGTGCATCCATTTCTGGACCCCTGTATATTTGTGACGTGAGTGATGCCCTTTGAAAGCAGTTGGAACTGACAAAGATAGTTTGAGCTGCAGAAATTAAAACCAAAAAGGTACCTGCCAAGAGTGCAAAACGTAAAGAAAATCCCAACAAAGAAAGAAACACGCTTAGAAAGGGCAATAACATCGCATCATCTTTTGGATTTCCTTTGTGTTGGAATTAATGTTGTTTTCTGTGTTTTTCTTAGCAGGGGCTTGTTATGAAGACCCTGCTCAGAAAAAAAACACCCACAGAAAACAGCATGAATTCTAACGCACCATTAACACCAGAGAAACTTGGCACCACCGGGGCGCGCGGCTAACCTGGGGCCTTACTTGACCTAGCATCGTCCATCCCACCGCTGTACAGAGTCAGGCTATGTATTAATCTTACCCACTTCACTGTCAGTAGTCGCAGACTGCGTTATGAAAAAAAATGTTTCTTAATTCAATGCCAAAGAGACCCATCCCACCAAGGAACATGGCTACAAAGTGGTGCCAACAAAGAGACATAGAGTCTTAGGAGCCTCCGCAGCTAAGGAGGCTCATGAGGATCTATGTTTCTGGTATTTGGATAATGTTGGATGGCGTGAAAGCCAGGGTTTACTTTGTCCCCTGCACTATATGCTTGTTTCTTGTTTCACAGACGGAGTTCAGAAGCCCTCAAGTTTGAGATTAACCCGTTCAGCGCTAGTTGACTCAGATTGTGACTCTGCAATCTTCCTTAACATTCTACCAAACATACACAAGAAAGACGCCAGATATTTGTGCCGATGCTTGGTGGGCCAAGTATCGGATCACCTTCAATAAGTCGAGCGTGCTGCATGCAGCAGAGAGACAGGACGGATGGGATGAGTATGACCTACCCTTTCCGTAATGTTCGGGTCCAGAGGCTGTCTCGTAGTGGTTGTCATGTTTTCTCAGCACTGAACACGTTCAATTTCTGCTAATCGCGACTGACAATGACCTGAAATTGCAACAGCCGTAACGTTCAAAAACCACCACACCAACACACGCAGTGGTCTTAACCCTTTGGCTGTCGGTAGCGATTTTTGTAGAAATGATTCCTGCAGGAATCATCGCGACCCAAAAAAATAAACTACCGACAGCCAAATGGCAGATTCAGGATTCAGGATTCAAGATATTTTATTGTCCATAAGAAAGGGTATAAGTCTTTCCCCGCGGAGCGTACGCAAAAGTAAGCACAATATCACAACATAGTATCACAAATGTTACTAGAAATTGTATGGAGCAGAGTTTCATGAGAAGTTAGGTCTCGTGCAGGTGCCGGGAGAAACTAAGCGAGGGGCACATACACATCTATGCCGGTCCCTGAAAAGTGTCGGCTGAAGAACATACCGGCGTCTGACGTGAGTTTAATGAGGTCGATGGCGTCTTCCAGGAGCCGCCCTTCGTCTTCCAGTGTTGTTTTTCGCGGCCGTACATCCCTCAGCCAAAACTCTCCCCGTCTGCAAGGAGCAAAGATTCTCACGAGCTACTGATCATCGCAGGGGCTCGTGAGAATCTTCGCTCCTTGCTGGCAAGGATCGGAAACATGTATGTCTCTCTGGGACGGACGGTGTTCAGCCGGTTTTACTTGTTGTTTCTTTGCGTACATGTTAAAGGATTCGGCGCCGACCGTGGCGTCCACACGACAGCGAGACGCCACAGTCCTTGAAGGAAACTCGGCCTCCACCCGAAACTGCGGAGATCCTCAGGAGCCCTGTAGATCAAATAGGCTATGGATAATGTTCATCTATGCCATTTTTCGCTATTCGTCTTACTCAACGACATACATACTTCCCCGGACGAGATCGTCGTGGTTACACGCTTGAACTTGACAAAGCAATTACCTCCCTTGCCCTCCCTAAAGCTGTACACGGCACGGGTAAATAAGTCCAGCTTCCCTCCCCTTGTGACACGGGTGGAAGGTGGCTTCTCTCCCCTGCTGACACGGGTGGGGAAGAGGCTGTGTTTGCGGAGGGGTCTCCTACGAGACGCCAGTGAATGGCGAGTTTTGACCGGCATGTGTGGACCTAGTGTTGGGGCATGTCATTTGGGACGTTCTCTGACAACTTTGGTTTGTCCCCCTTGCTGGTTCAAATATTTGCTCGTTGCCGTTCGGGACTCCAGGAGCAGCCGGTCGTCTTCAGTCCATTTACAAGAGGCATAGATCTTCATGAGCCCTTGCGTTGCATAAAAAAATATTTTCCAAGAATACAGGTTTAGGAAAATTTAGGATAACATTTAACTCATTCAGTCCCGACGCACTTCAGCAGAAGATAGATCGACCATGATAATTCAAGGGTAGTGCCAGAATATCTTGGCGCCTATCGGCGCCAAGCTAATCTGGCACTACCCTTGAATTATCATGGTCGATCCATATCCTGCAACTGGTGCATAGTCGTTAGATGACGCCTCCAAAATTTGGGAAATACTGCCGTGGGGTTGAATGAGTTTTAAGACATAGGTGGACTGAAGACTGCCACACACGGGCTCGGTGCGGATCTATCTATACATGTGCATCTAGTGGTCATATCTGGTGAAGCCACGTTTATATTTGTTTCAATTCCCACATAATATTTTTTTGTTCAGTTTGTAAGAGACATAATAAAACTTGTATGCCTCTTCAGCCCGCAGTGGACTGTAACAGTCGTGAAGGTCAGCCTCATCTTGCAAACAGTCATCGTCAGCATTTACTTCAACTTCCCGCAAGACGAGGAGATTTCTAGGACTCTCCGTCTACGGACATTTTGCGGATGGGGAGGGGTGGGTCTGTCCATGGTGTCATCCAGCTTTGAGGCACGGCGTTATTTTCATCTGGATACCCTACACCCGACACGAGGCGCCTTGCTCCCACTGATATCAAATGATTCACTACAGCCGAGGAATCAGCAATATTTTACCACCCATTCCCCCCACCCACCCACCCCCAGACCCTTCACACCTTATTTGCGACTCCAGGGGTCAATTGTCTGATTGAACTTAAATACTGCCCACACCTCCAAGCAAGCTCCTGTAAGAAACACCTTGCTTAGTGGCGTAAGTAGGATTTAAGCCCACTGGTGAAACAGGCCCCAGATTCAAAGGTCTAAATAGCTTTGCGTCTTTATAGGCAGCTGAGGTTGAGACAGAAACAAGGCAACCGAAAGAGAGCATTGTATGGTGTACCCTGAACAGACCTTAGAGTTATAATTATTATAAGATAAGCGCATTATAAATACCGTAATTATTATTATTATTATAATGCTATACGTTCGAGATTGCTGTTTTTTTTTTCCTGAAATCTTTGTTCATTCAACGATCAAAAGCCAAACCCTCCAAGAAACATAGATACAAACTGGTCTCAGCAAGAGGCATAGATCCTCATGAGCCCCCGCGATAGCGGGGGTTCATGAGGATCTATGTCTCTTGCAGCTGGATCGTGTTCACTTTTTCTCCGCGTATCCGAATGCGTCACACCTCGAATGGGTTAACTCGAAGCACGAGACTTTTCGTACTCCGCTGTGTGCTTTACTAGTCTGTGACTTTTTACCTTAACGTTCAAGGCCGCCATGTCTAAAATCACAGATTGGCACATAAATCTCTCGCGACAAAAACCTTAAGCGTAAGCATATAATTCATCTTCAGAACTGACTGCAACGGGATTTGCTATAAATGCATCGGCAGTGTTATTGGTTGTCTCGTTGGCGCTAGTGTACATCGGTATCGAGTTTAATATCAACTTTGAGGTGGAAGTTGCTCTTACAGCTTTTCTTCGCAATCCGCGCGATTCCCTTAAAGTAAAAAAAAAAAAAAAAAAAAAAAAAAAAAAAAGAAATCAAAGCTGTTTGACCCATATCATACTGAGGCTAAAAGCTTCAAATTTGTACACTGCCATATGCAAGCTACATTATAGTACTTACAGATAAGGATAGAGACCAATGACTTTAGTTCAAGGGTGGTGTCAGAATATCTTGGCGCCTAGAGGCACCAAGCTATTCTGGCACTACCCTTGAACTATTTTAGTCAAACTTATTTGACACACTTATTTGGTGTATTCCAAATGATAAGGGTTAAAACACCGACACTGGCCTTTAAAAAGTGTAGTTCCTAGTGGATGCACTCTTCCAGTTAAAAAGAATAGAAAAAGAAAATTCTCGAGATTGATTCGCGTAACCGAAAAAAAAAAAACACAGAACAAAAACAAAAACAAAACAAAACCCCACCACCATCTCCAATTTACTGAACACCGTACAACTGCAAGAGGCATAGGTCCTCGTGTGCTCTCGCAGTCTGTGGGGGCTCAACATTATCCGTGCCGTTCGCTCAAACAATTTTCATCTGTGACATACAGTTCAAGACAAACGGGTGTCGAATCATGTGAAGTGAACTCGATAAAGACCTAAAACATCCATCAGCAAAAGAAGTAGATCCTCATGAGCCCTCGCATTCTGCGAGGGCTCATGAGGATCTACGCCTCTTACTCGAACAGTTCACATAGATCTGTGCTCTGCAGGCGGGGACATTGAAGAGTTGAGTCCTACTAAGCGTCGGCAACTCAACTGACAAGGAAGAACTTCGTTCGTCCTTTTAACGTGCGTTTTACAGCGTCGGGTACGTGGGAGGTTTAGTAAGGCACTGCCACTAGTGTCAGGCGCAAGGAAACATAAATCTACCACCCCGGTAATTAATCCTCGGCTTGGGTGACGGTTGAAAGGGGTATTGTTTTCGCCTGTCCGGGTAAGGTGGCAGGCGCAGCGCAGGGATGGTTCATCCGATACCGCCCAAAACTAAGGCTAGCGTCTAACCCTTTTGCTGCCAGTGAGCGGAAATAATATATTTGAAACTATGGTAATTCAAAGTTAAAAGAACCGTATCAATTAGCCCATTTAGTCCAGACGAATTAAAGCAGGAGATGGATCGACAATGATTCTTACTGTTCCACCGAACTCAAAATTGTAATTCTCCTTTAAGGGATAAATATGTGAATTGAATTGAACTGAATTGAATAATTCAAGGGTGGTGCCAGATTAGCTTGGCGCATGATGGCGCCAGGCTAATCTGGCACTACCCTTGAATTATCAGGGTGGATCCATCTCCTGCCACTGGCACATAATTTGTGTAAGTATGACCAGCCAAAGTACCCTCGTACGTTTACTGAATCTGTTTGGCAGTTTTTTTTTTAGTTTTTTTTTTTAATCCTGTGGTAATATGTCAGTTTGTTTAGCTGGTGATGATGAAGCCTGGCCTATTGCTGTGGGTGCCGCTCGGTTTCTGCAGGAATCACCTTTGCGAGGTTGAGCTTGACGCCCCCACCCCCCTCCCCAGCCGCCGCACCGCTAATCTGGCACTACCTTTGATTTATCATGGCTGACCCATCTCCTGCTGTAGTGTGTCGTGGTCATATGGGTTAAACTTGAAGTCATCTTGGAGCCAGTCTCTGTCAGCAATAAACACAGTCACGTAAGCCCCAGCGGATGCTGCCCTCTTTGCAAAAGGACACCCGCCCCGCACCCGAGCAGTGAAAGTAGGCACGAATATATATATCTACATAAAACCCACGCAACACCTAATCGTGAAAAAACACTGAAGCCTGTGCCTATCAGTAAAACGACGGGCTAGTTCAGATAGCATGTCCTTTATAAGGTCCTGGTAAATCAAAGTGGTACAGTTGCAGTGCGGCCGAACTGTGTTCAGGTCGTACTCCATAGGTAATAGATGTCCCCCCCCCCCCCCCCTAACCCGCCCACTAGGGCCGTCCACTATCGCTCCGATGCCCTGGACGTTAAACTCCGAACTAACAACATGGATCGACTGTGAAGTTTCAAGGGTGGTGCCAGAATAGCTTGGCGCCTGCCAAGCTATTTTGGCACCACCCTTGAACTGTAATGGTTGGGTCAGGGCAGAAAAGAGATGTGTCTGTCCACAAGAGGCTGATATAAACCTTTGTAGATTAAAGCGCCGCCCACCCAAAAACGTCACCGTCAAAGTAAGCTTGTACGCTCTCACTGACTACACACACACACACACACACACACACACACACACACACACACACACACACACACACACACAAGAAGAAGTGACTCATATTCTTATTTCAAATTTAAGGAAACACTCATCATTAACCGATTACAACCTGAGGCTGAATTTTAAAAAATGCTTACTGTCCTACATGAAGGCTACATTACAGATTACGGATTAGGAGATAGATCCACCAATTTAGTTCAAGGGTGGTGCCAGAATAGCTTGGCGCCTCAGGCGCCATGCTATTCTGGCACCACCCTTGGACTATCATAGTCACATTTATTTCAAACAGTGGTGTATCAGGATGAAAAGGGTTAAGCAAGTGGGCGAAGAATGAACAGGGCTCGTGTGAATCTACGCCTCTCGCAGATGGATGGACCATGTTCCCGAAACCGTCAAACGGTGGTTGTGCAGACAATGGGCCAGATCGGTGACGCCAGAGACTACCCGTATTTCGGGCCCGGGTATCTGGTGTCGGGTATCGGCCCGCCGCCACCCCGTAAAAAAAAAGGTCGACGTATGAGCGGAACGTTAGTCGGTGTGGGATTCAGTCGTAGTTGATGGCACACTGGTTGTTTAACTCAAATTGCCGCACACTGGTTGCTTCCCTCGATTCGCTACCGCCGATAGATTAGCGATAGCGAATGTAGGAAGAAAACCACAGTGTGTTGATAGGTGAATGTCAGTGATGTCGCTGTACTGACGTACGTGTATGCTGCCAGCTCACGAAAAGGGGAAGGGGACAGGAGGTACACGAGTGGGGGGGGGGGGGGGGGGTTGAGGACTGGAGGGGCGGGGGTAGGGGCTGGGATGAGGTTTTACCTAAACAGACGAGGGAAAGAAAATTCTAGCTCCGGTTATGCGAAGCTGTAAGGAAATAGTACTTTAACCTTTTGACTGCTACTGACGATACCGTTGAGCGGAAAAGACTCGTAGTTACGCCCTCAAAATCGTGATGCGTGATTGGCGTTTTTACACTTTTGTCCCTATTTGTGTCACTGTGTGTGTGTGTGTGTGTGTGTGAGAGAGAGAGAGAGAGAGAGAGAGAGAGAGAGAGAGAGAGAGAGAGAGAGAGAGAGAGAGAGAGAGATGGTCTTTGCGCACTGGGGGGGGGGGGGGAGAGAGAGAGAGAGAGAGAGAGAGAGAGAGACAGACAGACAGACAGACAGACAGAGAGAGAGAGAGAGAGAGAGAGAGAGAGAGAGAGAGAGAGGCATTTACCTCCCTTTGACCACAGTAAGCTCTGTACCAGCGGTACCGAAGACGCCGCTATCTTCTCACGAACCGCTGCACTATGAGAATATTATAATTGTGCCGCTTGCTCGCATGGAGTTTCCTCACTGACATACGCATTTTAATACGACCTATTCCAGGCAGTTCGCAATATCTCCTTTACAAATCCTCTTAAATTCAAATTATGTCGTTTGAATTTCGTAAAATATGTAATACTGACTGAGACATGATGCTTCATTGGCGCAGGTTCACAATGATGCAACCAGTCTATGACATGCTCAGTGTGTGCAAATAGTTTAGAAGGTTAAGCTAGAACATCGTGAAAGGAACTAGCAATCTACATCTGCTGTTTCTGACGACAAGTAGCGAAGATTTCTGCTTTCTCAGAGGACCATGTTGTTTTTGTCTTCTGCTTGATCTTTAGAGCACGCGGCGGTGCACCGTGAAACAGTATCAATTAGGAGTTATTCCTTTGAACAATGAATTATCCCACCTCATCTCCGTCTTGTTTGCCGCCAGGCGCCGCTGCCGATTGGTGTGGGGGAGAAGTCATTAAGCAAAACTGGAGGGGAGAAGTAATTAACCAAACTGGCATGACCGACCCACCAACAGTTTCCTTGCACTTCATTGCTAAGCAAACCACCTTCATCTGCAAGAGGCACAGATGCTCATGCGTCCCTGCGGCTGCAGGGGCTCATGAGCATCTATGCCTCTTTCCTAACCGTTGATCTCAGCCCTAATTACCTCTGAAATTTGATCTTTTTTGAAAGGTTTGACTTTGAGACAGGAGAGTTAATTAAGGAACACCCTCATCTATTTGCAGAAAGAAACAGACGCTCATGTGCGCGGTTTGAAAGCAGGGGCCCAGCAGCGGATACGCCTCCTGCACTCCGTTTGTGTTGGTTTAATTTACGTCTGTGAATGTTTCTTACATGTATCGGGGTTTCGGCCATCACGGCGAACCAGTTTATGCCAAGACAGCAGGATTAATTACTGATCATTAGTTCGTTTTTCCATCATCGCCCCTACCGCCTTTCACGTTTTTCTCGGACGGAACCCCAAGGCTGGTTCGGTTTTTTAAAAGACATTCGTGGCGTGTTGCCTGCGCATGCGCGGCTTAACCCCTTAAATGCTGAGAAAACGTGAACACGATCCAACTGCAAGAGACATAGATCCTCATGAGCCCCCGCGACTGCGGTGGCTCATGAGAATCTATGTCTCTTGCTGAGACCTATTTGTAATGATTCACGTTTTTTGCACGGTGTAGACTTTTGATAGTTGAATGAACAAAGATTTCAGAAAGAAAAAATGTGCGTAGAGTGGCAGGGAAGGGGTTAATGCCGCGTATCTGGATGCGGCATGTCTCGAAAGAGTTAACCACATCACTGCCAGTGACCGGAAATTTCGTTTCTAAAATCGGTGTCAAAAAGTCAACGCCAAAGAACCCCAGCCGTCCTAGGAAGATGGAGACATGGTGGCTTTAGCAAGAGGCATAATTATATGTTCATGAGCCCCAGCCACCACCCACCCCCCCCCCCTCCCTTAAGATGTTCTATACCTCTTGCAGTTGGATCTTGTTCAGTGAAGGGGTTAATTAGCTGAAAGGTCAGTCCACGCGGGAGACACACAGACTTAGAGAAGTGACTACCTTACATCATTCCAGATATCAAGATTCAAGATATCTGCGTGTATAAAGAGATTTCGGACAAAGAAATAAACGTGCTTATCAGTGGAGACACATCACTACCCTGCATGCCGGTATAGACACAAGTTCCACTGTCTGTGATGAAGCAATGAATCGATGAAACTTTATTTTACAACGGTTGAGGCTTTGATATCGTCATCGACATAGGCATTTTGTAAACCTGCCGTTGCTAACAACCAAGGAATAGCTACAAACACACACTCGACACTCTGCCTTCTCCGCCTTGCCCTCCCGACACCCCCTTTTCCGGCACCCCCCCCCCCCCCCCTCTCGTCCTTCCGGCCCGTCTCTCAGGACGAAGTCCTCAAGACCATAAAGTCCATGCTTATGAAAACCTGCGAACTAGACCCTCTCCCAGCATCTCTCTATCGGGACGGCCTTCCAAAACTTCTGCCATTCATTACCGACATCATCAACACATCTCTAGAGAACGGCTCCGTCCCTCCTCGACCCAAACGAACTCAAAAACTATCGCCCAGTCTCCAATCTCTCTTTCCTGCCCGAGCTTCTTGAGAAGGTCGTTCTCAACCAGCTCAAGCTCCACCTCGCCGAAAACAACCTCCTCAGTCCCTTCCAGTCTGCCTATCGCAAACATCACTGCACTGAAACAGCCCTTCTACATATCTTAAACGACCTGCTTCTATCCACCGACTCGGGCAACATCTCCCTTCTTACTCTACTCGACCTCTCTGCCGCCTTCGACACTATAGACCACTCTATCGTCCTCCACCGCCTTCACCACTCCTTTGGCATCACTGACTCTGCTAACTCCTGGTTTCTCTCCTGCCTCTCCGACAGACAGCAGTCCGTCACCATCGACGGCGTCTCCTCCAACCCTGTCACGCTCTCATGCTGAGTTCCACAAGGGTCCGTCCTGGGCCCGGTCCTTTTCACACTCTACACCTCCCCTGTCCAACATCATCCAGTCTCACCACATACACCACCACCTCTACGCTGACGACTCACAACTACTAGACAAAGACAAACTCGACAACACTCAGTCACTACTGACTCGTACGGCTGACTGCTACGAAGACGTGAAAAACAGGATGACAGCAAACAAGCTTAAACTGAATGACGACAAAACGGAAGCCATGCTGGTAGGCACTCGCCAGAAACTTTCTCAGCTCCCTCCCTTCCTCCACCTTCAACTCGACAGCACCCCCATCTCCCTCTCTGACTCGGCCAAAAACCTCGGCGTTATCCTCGATTCCTCTCTTTCCATGACCAGCTTCGCCCGCCACGGCCCAGGCATGCTACATCAACCTCCGCCGCATCAGTCAGTTCAGAAAATACCTCACTACCGAAGCTGCCACCAAACTTGCTGTCTCTCTCATCCTATCTCGCATCGACTACTGCAACTCTCTCCTTTCCAGCCTCCCTCACTCCACCACTTTCACTCTCCAGCGCGTCCAGAACAATGCTGCCCGCCTCGTCCTCAGAAAAGAAAAAATCCGATCACATCACTCCCCTGCTCAAACTCCTTCACTGGCTTCCCATCCCCCAACGCATCCAATACAAGATTCTGTCTTTCTGCTACAAATCCCTGAACAACTGCGCTCCCGCCTATCTCTCAAACTTACTTCACCCCTACACTCCTCCCCGCTCCCTCCGCTCCGCCTCCGACCCTCTCCGCCTCCACATCCCCCGCACCAAACTCAGCACTTTCGGCCCCCGCTCCTTCTCAGTATACGGCCCATCCACCTGGAACGCTCTCCCACTCTCCCTCCGTCAGAAACACTCTCTCTCCTCCTTCCAGTCCGCCCTCAAAACTCACCTCTTTCAACAGTTCTAGCATTATACCACCACACTCCCCACCCTAAGCAGGCTGTCGTAATGTATTTCACTGTTTGTGGTACGTGAGTCGTTGTCTAAAGCGTGCGCATGCGTGCGCGAGTTGTGAATGCGCGCTTAGAGTTATAATTATTATAAGATAAGCGCATTATAAATACCGTAATTATTATTATTATTAAACATGAAGATACACTTAGACTTTATATTGACTATCTATTGATGTACATGAATATCTATGTAAAACGAAATACGTTCGACAAAAATGTTCGTCTCTTGGCTTGACTTCGCGAACGAAGATTTTATAGGAGTTGCCCACGACGTCTGCAGGCTTGTTCGTGGCTGCGGAGGCCAATCCGAGACAGGCAGGTTCGACCGCAGTGGCTGCAGGGGAAGGTATGGCCAGGGTTCTGAGCTGCGGCATCTCTGTTTTTTCTCCTGAGCCGCTTGTCCTTAAGGCTAGATCTGTGAGAGTCCTCAAAGGAGACAGCTGCCTTGTAAATGGTGGAGCGCCAGGTGTCACGGTCGGCAGCAAGCGAAGACCACTGGTGGGAGTTGGTCTTCAGCGATGGCAGGTACCAGCCGATTCAGGAGCAGCCTTGCAAGGATTTTCCCAGCAATGGACAGCAGGGTAATTCCCCGATAGTTGGAACAGTCAGACTTCTCGCCTTTGTTCTTGTACAGGGTGATAACGACTGCATCACGGAGATCTTTTGGTAGTGTTCCTTCCTCCCAGCAGCAGAGAAAGAGGTCATGGAGCTTGTTGTGCAGTGCTGTGCCTCCATGTTTCCAGATCTCTGGCGGTATTCAAACAGACATAATCATAGACACACTACATCCGTCCACACACACACACACACACACACACACACACACACACACACACACACACACAACACACACACACACACACACACACACACACATATACACACGCACACATATACACACGCACACACACCATCACACACACACCATCACACACACACACACCACCACCACCACCACAGCACACACACACACACACACACACACACACACACACACACACACACACACACACACACACAGAGATCAGTCATAGAAAGAGACATACAATACATCCTACGACTGACCCACCATACACTTGCGATGGGCATTATCGGCTCATTGTCAGTCTCACTGTTGGTTCACTTTGAAACTTTAACCCCTCGACGAAGCAGTTTGGCTGCGCTCTTTACCGACGAACAGCATCATCATCAGCAGTAAAAGGGTTACTTGGCTTTTCTGCCCAGAGGTATTGTCAGTAGCAGTCAAAGTGTTAACAGACGTTCTTCGGAAATCAGAAGTAGGTAAAAATTGCAAATGTTTCGACGAAAACAGTGGATTAAAAGCCCGGACAAACACGCGATATCGCGTGTTTGCCCGGGCTTTTAATCCACTGTGACTGTTTCCGTCGAAACACTGCTTCTGATTTTCGGAAATAGTTTATAAACTGTAATGAAAAATGTTATCAATGAGCTACACTACCACCCGCTAATCAGGCCGAACTACCCTTGTGCTGTCTGTCTTGCGGTCGATCTATCTCCTGGAATAAAGACGATTCCAAACACGATTCATGACTTGCTTGTTGGCAGTGAATGCACTAGTCTCAACTGGACCCCCATCTTCTGTTAGCGAGATGTTTTACTGCAGGGCCCAGCTTTCAGGGGATGGGTTTGCAGGAAATTTAATGAAAGCTGACAACCGGTGTTTGATTCGCTGTGCGCGCCGACATACGGGTACTCGTCACGCCCTCTGGCGGCAAAATTAGCGGGCAGAGTGGCAGAGAAATTAGCGGGCCCGTTGATCAGGGCTTCCACACTCAGGCTCTAGACTGACGCAGAGTCAAACCCCCAGGACTGATACCGTGAAATGAGGCAGAAATAAACCCAGTTTAACTCTTTTAGCCCCAAGGTCCCATTTTCTCAATTTTTTGGAGGTGTTGCGGCCCAGCGACTATGTACCAGTTGCAGGAGATGGCTTGACCATGATAATTCAAGGGTTGTGCCAGATTAGCTTGGCGCTCATGGTCAAGCCATCTCCTGCAACTGGGATCCGGGGCTAAAAGGGTTAACACATTTCCGCCTGCAAGAGGCATGGATTCTCATGAGCCCCTGCGTTCGCAGGGGCTCATGAGAATCCCATGCCTCTTGCGGAGATACGCTTCTTTATGCCGTGTATTAGGCCAAACGTAACTCAATCTGTACTTCTCTGACTCTTGAACTGCAAATACAAACAGGCGCCAAGCTAATTTGACACTACCCTTGAATTATCATGGTCGATCCATCTTCTGCAACGGGTACATAGTCGTTATGTGACACCTCTAAACTTGGGACATGCGGCTGTTGGGTTAAATGGGTTAAAGACGGTAAGCCCCTGTAAGTTTATTATTATGTAACTAAAATACAGCGACGGTCAGGGCTTTTGTTTTTGTTTTTTATAACCTTAGCTCGAATTTTTGGGGGTACGGTTTTCTGTCTGACAAAGGAGAGTACAGGTGAGGCTGCACTGTGGCATGGTGTCAGTACTGAAAATCCATTGAACCTCAGTTTGTTTTTAGTCGGCATTAGGAAGGCGAATAAAGCAATGACACACGTATGCACGCGCGCACACACAGACACGCGCAGACAGTCGTGCACGTGCGCCACACGCACGCGCCCCCACACACGAGCACATAATATATATATATAATATATATATATATATATATATATATATATATATATATATATATATATATAATATATATATATATATATATATATATAGAACAAAAAACAAAAATAATTATAGAAAACACGCGCGCGCGCGCGCGCACACACACACACACACACACACACACACACACACACACACACACACAACCGGCCTATGGGGAAAAAGGAGTGGGGTTGGTGGGTGGGGGTGGGGGGCTGGAGATTGGGGGGAGGGGGAGGAGAGGAAATGCTGGCCAGGTGGTAAGGACGCAGGAGTGATCTTCTCCTGTCAAAGCATGACGCGACCACCCCACACTCCCATCATGCCTTAGTAATCTTCAAATCTCCTGTCGACTCTGTCTCGTCTTCCTACGTTTCTACCGACAACCATTTTACACGAGTTCATAACGAGAGTTCACAACTGAACTTGATTCGTTTGCCACGGTTTCAGACATTGCATCTTCAGAACCTACTGTGAGCCCAAATTACATCCTATGAAGGCTGCATTATAGGTTAGGATACAAATCAACCATATTAGTTCAAGGGTGGTGCCCGAATAGATTGGCGCCTCAAGCGCCAAAATATTCTGGCACTACTCTTGAACTATCATAGTCAAATTAATTTCAAGCAGTAGTGTATCAGTGGCGCACGAAGACATTTTTCATTGGGAGGAGGAAGGGGGTCAGCGTGCCTTGATTAGTTACTTTTTCAACCTCCTTTTATGGCTATATTTTATATTTTTACTTTATTTTTCATATTCAATTTAATTTTTTTTTTTACTTTTTTAAATTTTTAACTTATGCAGTCTCGACGCGTGTGAAAAGTTCGAAAGGAGACATGCCTAGCGTAGCCTCTCTCTTGTTCTACGCTATGTTGTATGTAGAGCTAGTTTCACTCCACCTTACCACCAACTAAAAACTAAATTAACTATTAAAACTCTACCAAATACACACAAAAAAATCACAAACTAAATAAAAACCATAAATCAAAAAAAACTAAAAAAAATATTTTTTATGATTTTTTTTCTTTTTCTTTTTTATTAATCTCCAACACATACCCCACCATTATTATTTTTTATTTTTTATTCTCTTTTATCTTTTCTCTTTCTTTTTACCTCCAAAAACACAAAACAAAACAAAACAAAAACATAACAAAAAATAAATTCTCTTCCTCACCCCTCACAACATAAACTTACATATAATCACTCCCCAAACCCCCACATTCTCCCCAACATCCCACATTAATCTCTCACCATAAAAAAAAAAATAATCTCTCACTCCCCCCATCAACATCCTACACAAACTAACATCCCTATTCTAACTCAACACCATTACCTCATCCCCATCCCTTTAACTCTCCACCACATCCCCAATCATACTACTCATACCAATCCCCATTAAACACCTTACCAATTTCCAATCCTCTATCTTTATCACCATCATATTCACAATAACTCCTCTTAAATCCCACCCCATCCAAATATTACTCTCCTACCCCTCATTCATCTTATAGAACAACCTGTCTCCAGAAACTGTGTGTCGCAACCACCTCTAAGACGTCCGTGACACCTGCCGCGCTCACTGATGTTGCCCCGCCCTGTTATAGTGAAATGTGCTTCCTTGTAAGAAGGTTATGGTTGCAGTTAAAAATACGAGTGCGTATTAAAATGAACCACTATAATACCACCCACATCCAGTCGCTCCAATATGTGTGTATCCAACGATCTAAGTCCTCATGTTGCTGTATACTCAACAACCCAAAATAATAAAACACTAACCCACACCAGCCAACCCCTACCTCCCATACTCCTTCATCTCACCCCTCCCCTCTCCCACCCAAAACCTCCTACCATGCATAATGCGCGCGCGCTAGCGTGTCCTCCTTAAATAAGTTGACTCTTTCATTTTATGTTGTGCCCCACCTATAATATCTCATACACAACCCAATCCACTCACTACCCGCCCTTGCATGTGTGATGTCGCATGACTCGAGAAACTGTACATGTGTGATCAGAAACTCTACTCGTCTAGACCCCCCTCTTGTGCACACACTTAAAATAAAAGAACTCCACCGTGTCCCCAGTGCGACATATAGCTTGTCTTAATCATTCCTCTCTACTCTCATCGCATGTCCATAGTCTCATGCCCGCGTACGATCTCCACAATGTTTACTCCATTTTGATCCGTATGAGACTACCGAATCTCAAAGAGTATAAAGCTACCACACACTGTCTCTATTACTGTTTGCCCTGTACACTGAAGTCACATGCTACAACATTGATCTACGTCCTGTGTCATCCTGCCACTGAGCAACTCATCCCATGTGCACGCTGTCTCCTGTGTTGTGTGTAATAACCTCTTGTCTCACACAAGATCATACAGTGAGCTCCCTGTCCTTTTCTCAGATCTCCACTCTCACACATGATTGCAATGAGATCATACTAGTACCACTCTTTATGACTACTATCCGATGACTTCCTATGTGTGTACTTAGCCGTTCTTCATCTCACTGAGCCTTTTTGCCGTCTTTGTCGTGCTCCCTACACCACCTCCGCTGCTCATATCGCTCTATCCTCTCTCATAACCTAAGCACCCTGTGCTCATCTATCTGTATATATGGTGTGTCTCCATCGCTAGAGAACCACATCACCTCTCGACTCCTCTGGAAGCGCTATATCTCAACATATCAACCAAATAATCAGAACGCAGTACTTATCCTCTCCTCCCTGTACTGCCAGTGACATCTATTCGTGCCTGCTCATAGAAGTGCATACAGAAAGCTTGCGCCATGTTGAACTCCTAAAACGCTGTGTGATCATCTCTACTCAAATTTGCTATGTGAGCGTGCTCTGTCACTCCTCTGTGCATATGTCCAAGATCTTCCTACATCTCTACCAGCACATATCTGAATAACACCAGCGCCGCACTACTACCTCCAATCAAATTGTGTCCATGAGTGATGTGACAGTGTCCTCGCATCTCCGTTCACGCCGTACCATTTCATACAAATCTGCAATCTGTCCCTAGAGATCTTACTATAATATCACCTCTTCAATGAATCCTGTCTTGTTGTCTCTAAAAGATACCCCAACCATGTATGTTGCTGCTGTATTTACCAATATACCAATCCCTACTATCTCCACAAGCGTCACTACTTCGTGCTGAATTGACGCTGCAACATAAAACACTCTAATACGCTAGTAACTGCTCGTCACTCATCCACTCTTGCGACACCCATCACCACCTAGACTCTCCTTCCACCACCCTCCCTACTGCCACCCCCCGTTATGTATAATAAATCTATAACTGTTCAATCTGCAATTGCCTGCTATCCTCAACACTCTATCAGTCCATCTCGCTCTTAATGCACATGAACTATATGAGTCTAAATGTGCCTCTATATGCTCGCCCACACTTTGCTCCTAATCTCAATCAACAGAATAAAAAAATAAATGTAGTGTGTCAACAATGCTCATTCACACTACAGAAACGTAGATCCTCAGAAGTTGTCTCTAGATGACCGAGTCCAGTACATAGGAAGTATCGACGCTTACTAGATCAAGATTATTGTGCCACATAAATTCACAACCGAACGCTTGTACCACATGTGTGAGAATGCCTAGATCTCCAAGTCGATAAATGAAATAGTAATCTACAACACTGTAGAACAAGATCCGCATAGAGAGAGTCATCTGAGAGTACATAGAGATCGCTTATCTCTCGTGTGAATTTAGCATCACATAATTTCATAATGACCGAATAGAGAGGAACTCCTCTTGGACTAAGCTACACGTCACCATCCTAAACTTTCATTCTCAACAACCAACAACCAATAATAGAGACCTCTTTAAATGTCTGCTTACACTCTAGAAATTTCGCACAATCTAGAGACAAAAGTCTAATTTAAACAATACACTGTGTAACTGTCAGTCTGTAGTACGAAGCTTCAATCATACAATATTGTGACCACTGCTCTAATCAGAGCCCATTCTCTTCTATGTCTGTTCTAACTCGTGTTCAATCGTTCTAACTCTACTATAACTGCTCTCATCTCAAAAGTCCAAACACTCCAGATATAAGAGATATCTCTTGTGTCATAAGATTCCATTAGATCCACTGTCCAATAAACAACCATCTAGGTGGCCTTATCAAGCCATATCTGTCTTACAACTCGCACCTACCATACCCCAACCCCCCACTCCCCACCACTCTCCTAGTAGATAGAGAGATATATCATAGTCTATAGATTATAGACCTAACACCAAACCACCACCCACCATAAAATTTGAAAGAGTATATAGATGAAATGATAATTCTTACGCATACACAAGAAAAGCCAAACTCAATAAAGATATCCGCTGTCAAAGATTAAGTTCATGTTAATTACACTACACCAAACCCATCACTACTGTAGAAAAAACGCTATACGATTCTGTGTAAGACAAGTACTATTTGAGCTGCACAATAAAACTAAACATCTTCCAAGAGTGAATCCAACACTTTGATCACAGAATTAGTGACACGAATAAAGAGTGTGCAATAACACTGTGCGCACACTGTGACTCTCCATAACGTAAAGTACTGTATTACTATTGTTCCAGACAAATTGATATAGTCCTAATACATCTCTCACTATCCAATAAGTACGCACTCAATTAGTTGACGCAGAGTTGTCTGTCCTATAAGTAGATTTGGTGCAATCAAAAACAATAAAAAATTATAAATCTCTTCCAACATAAATTCCAAATCCAAACCTAAGCTACATTAAAAACTTTAAGATAGTCTGTCACTCTTTGTCAAACTAACTAATTCCAGTGCAACTCTCTAAATATGAATAGATAAAGAGATGATGTAACTATTCCGTCATCACATTACATTACGAGCTGACACAATGTGTCACTACCAAGAGCCAATGTATATTATATACTTGTACGTGGTTGTTGTATCACCATAAAGTTGTGCAAGACAGTGGTCAATATAGCATATAAACACTCTTACCCCCTCCACCTAAAACCCCCCCCCCTTTACTCATTCTCGCACACTACGTCTCTAATGGCTCATCTTAAACACAACACTCTCGTAAAAAGTCTGCTTCTCTTTCATAAGCGCATTCCCACTCTCTAAAGATTCTACAACGCAGCAAGCAACAGAATATCTCTCACTGTGCTTGCTAAGTTCACGTGTTCTCACGTATGTGAGTACCCTAAAATAATGACAACCAACGCTAGTGCTAGGCCTTCTCGCACTAGGAGGAGTCCTTCCACATTAATGTTTCTCACACAGTGAAACCTCACACCAATAAGAAATACGCTTGTAGACACACTGTTCCTGCGCCATCATATACTAGCACCCCACCTCCCATAATCCAATTTCTCCATACAAACCTTTTAAATTCTTCTCTACTTCTACTATTCAAAATCACAACTCTCCAAAACCTCATGTATAATCTACCCCGGCACTTCAATTTCTTCCAACTTTACCACTCGAACAAACCCACAACCCCCTAAATAATTGTAAAACTGATGACATCTTGCGCGGTCCAAACTACAAAAATCGCAACTCTTACATAGTCAACCAATCTGAGAATATCCCTCTTTGTACAACGTTCAGTGTCTACAAGACTTAAAGTTCAAATGACTAGAGACCAAGAATACCGCAGTTTCTCCCAATAAAATGAATACTTAATATCTCAATTTCTGTTATGACCATGCTATTGAATTCACAACAAATCCGAAGACATATATGTGAACGTTCTCTAAATCTGTCTAGTCCTGAGTGTTAATTCCACTCACTCCGATACACATACCAATGTGCTAAAACCGCTCTATACATCTTCTAATGAAACGTGTTCTATGACATGATCGAAGACGTCAACCTTGTGTGTTAGAACCACGTGTATTAGTGAAATTCGTGTCTGCAGTTCATTAAAATTCAGTCTTACAATGATCTGACAAATGATAAAACCCTCTATTACCACAAGTGTCGTGTGTGTGTTAAAAAAGTAATCTCCAATTATATCTGCTTATATCTATATGTCACTAATGTACTATTTTACAAGACCTTGTGAAACCCTCTATAATGTGAAAAATTCATATCGTGATACAAGATGTTTCGTGCCTCACTCTGTAAGAATCACGATTCCACAATCAAACCAACAATGTAACAGAACTTGTGGTGTATCTTTCTAATATACAGAGTCCGCTCATAAATGAAAGATACATACTAATGACATACTAATATAGGACACACCTCTATGCAAGAAAGTTGTCCCACTGATAAAGGTCGTACAACCAGAGTATGAAAAATAGTATATGTATGTGTACCGTGTTGTGACAAGATTCTCTGACCATTGTCTGTGTCTAATAATGTCTGTGACCTATAGAGACCAACAATCTGATGTGTGTGCATCCCCACACGAATCCTCCCACCCTCCACCTCACCACTGATATATGTCTCTGAAGAGATCTCATCTGTCTCATCTATAGTCCGTAATCTATAACCTGCTTCCATTATAGTCGTACTTGACTTGATAGATAAATTGTCAAAGTGCCATCTGTCAACCTCCCTCCCCAAACCCTCTCATCTCCCCGCCTGCGTACCCCTGCCCCGAGCCTGCGCTCTCCTAAGCTTGTTTGTCACTATCTTGTATACCTCCCACTCTAGTAAATGTAATGTCCAATCTCCCCCCTCATGTGCTGTCCCTAGATGTGTCCTAGATGGTCCAATAAATGTGAGATATACTAATAACTCTTATCTAGCATCTGTGTAGATTGCTAGACTATATCACTCTCGTACATCAACTACCATGCTGCTACTATCCTGTACTCTGAGCCCCTCACTCCAACCTTCAATACATATAGTACCCCTCGAACCACAAATGTGCTCAATCTCATGGTGAGAAATAACTACACCAATGTCTACACTCAGTGCAGTGTCTTATGTCTCTCACAGACTTCAGTTGTCAAATAGTCTCTTGTGTGAATACACATGAAGATGATGTACCTATTTAACACCACATATGTTATTAACACTGCCTCCACATCTCTCTTGCTACAGTCCATTTCTCCCATATCGTCATCATCTCTATCATCCAGCTCACCAAAAGCTAAGTGTCACCACTATATGTGCACCGCCTCTGCCCCCTCTCTCAGAGCCAGATTGTCACAGCATGTACTGATTCTCTTGTAAACCATGCCACATCTCGCTGTGATCATGTGCTTACCAACTGATATATATCTCACATGATGATATCAGTTTACCTCCATTCTATGTATCTATCTCTGACCTCGTTCTACATCTCTCCCCCCCTTGCCTAGCACATTTGTGCCCACTATGAGAACCTCAGTTGTTTTAGTCCTGTGTTCTGATCTAGCCAGACCTAATCACCCTCATCCAAAACAATTGCAATCCATAGTCTCAGTAGACAATGCCTGTCTAGAGCGGTAATTCCATTCCGCCTAACTTTCTGATAGTATTCATGTGATACATAGAATTCCTATGTGTGTGTGTGAATCAGCCTTTAAACTACATATAATTATCCATCTCACTGTCCCATATCCTCATTCTGTGTCTATCTACAACATATCTAAAGTCGCCACACGTCTATCTATCGTCTATGTATCTCCCGTCCCGTGTACCTCTCTCTCTCTTCACACAACTTCCACGCATCACTCACGTCTTGTGTGCGCTCCTACCTCTAAACCTACCACTCTGTGTGTCTTCCCGCCACTCTCTCCCCTACTATAGATGTCATGTTCCGATGTTTTGTATAATAATCCCTCCCATGTAGTGGTCTGTGACATCAACTGTCTCATATAGTCTGATCTCTCATATATAGCTCTCTGCTATATATTCATGTGCTACACATATTACTACCTACACCCGTCTGCCCCTCTTAATACTCGTGTCAGTCACCCCTACCTTGTGTCGCCCACTTCTCACTCTTCCTCGATCCTCAATAACAATCTCAACATCTTCTCTAACAAATCTGACCAACTAACCTATGTACCCAAGTTTCTATACACGCTCATGTTCTGTGTATCCTTTACCCTCTCAAACAGATACCCACATCCATGTTTACAACAACCATCCTCCCTAATATCTTCGTTACCAAAATTTTCCTGTCTCTTGCTCTACATACGTGTGCTAAGTCTAGCGTGCCTCTACATGACTTCCGCCTACTCACATCATCAGATCAGAATAACCCACTGAATCCACCCCACCACGCCCTTAGTATCTCTACCGACATCACTCTACCTCTGTCATTCACAATCGTCCGTCACTGCGTATGTGCATAGATGTACTCCTTATCACAGTCATAACTATCATTGATCACCAATATCCCATGATCGTTGTCCACTGTGTACTCATTGCTCTCTCTTGACTATTTACCTACCCACTCTCGGCGTGGTTAATGTCCGTGTCTGTTATCTGTATACTTCATCCCCAAACTCGAGTCGTGTGCACAATGTTGAACAACTTCTTACGCCTGTTATCACGTGCAATCTGTTTACTAACTAGTATGCAGCATCTCTGTTGTTAGACAGTCTGTCTCCTTGAGAGTTAGTTATCCCAAGTCACTCTCACCAACTCACTCAGTGTATAGCACCATCACTATTAGTTGCTATCACACTCTATTCATAAGAAGAAAACATGTACTAGAACAATCGTGTCATACTACATCTGTGTGTGAGTTGCTGCACGAATACAGGACACTCTCGCACTGTAGATGTTGTCCGACATGACTGTACTCCAACCCTCTGTGTATCTCACAGTTGTACCATGTCCCACTGAAACATACCTAATCGTGCGTGTCCACACGTGCACTGTTCACACACTCAGACTATCTACTACAATGCGTCCTACTTCTCGCCACGTCATGAATTAGTGTTACCTAATAGACAATGTCAAACGTAATACTAAGTTCATTTCCTAAGTATACTAATGTCACTAGATTACTACACAAACCTCCTGTACACTTGCATAGTGACACATCCTAGAGTAACTGAGATCATCACACCGAAGATCTATAGAGATAGAGAACTGTCGCGAGGTCAGCATGATCCTTGACCAACATACAATACTCCATCTGTTTTAGCAATTACACACCCCCAATTCTACCTCCTGTTCCTCGACAAACCCTCAACCACCACCTCTAAATAAAACCACACCTCCACCTCTTCAATAACCCTGATAACACGCCCTGTTATCTCGCCACACATCTCTGACCACCACGTCATATCCCCTCCTCCAATTCTCCTCATCACTCACACTCTGTACATCACACCCCCTACACACACCAACCTGCTACATCACATTCCACTACAAACCCACCATCCCACTATTCTCTAATCCTAACCACTCTCAAATCTATATGAGTGGATATCTTCTTCTCCTGACTAATCACCACCACCCATCCACTTCTACACCACAGTGAGAAACAAAAAACATAGAATACCTCATGTCATATCTCTACCTCCTCCCACAGCATCCCATGAATCGTCGACGCACCTAGCTCTCGCCTCACACCCACCACTCCTGTATGTGTTTCACTGCCACTCGTGTCCTCAACAAATGAAACTGTCCATTGTAATAAAACCACTAAGATATAACCATCGCTACGTACTCTGAGTTAGACGTCAATCAACGCCATGAGTCGTAGTGTCTACTATTATTCCTAATTGCTGTGTGTCTCCACCCCACCCCTATGATCCGAGAATAGAGCTCATGTCTAGAGTCTCAACAGCCACAGCTTATATAAAATATATCGCACACCAATGTGACCCAACTTACCGTACTCCCACCCCGTGATCTCATACCATCTGACCGTTCCTGTCTTATTGTCAATCTGCACCTATTAACCTCACTGATTGCCAAGCTTGTGAACACCAAGTCTAGTCCCCCTATCTCCCACCATCTTGTCCTCCTGTTGATATGTGTATTCAACTAACCCAAATCCTCTCTTAATGTTAACCCTACCCGTGTGCCAACAGTTCCGATCATCTCATGATCACCTACGATGCTCAGTTCTGTGATACTTCCCAATAGATCTCAGACCAGAACTTACCAGAACTTATACTCAAATACCACTGTCTGCGAAGTTTTATGTGTGCGCTTGATCTGTTAATCATACAAATCGCTCATCTCTCGCTCTCCTGGAATCATAAAAGTAAGAAAGTATTAAAATGACAGCCTAGGTCCACATCCCAAACCCTAACAACCATCATATCTCATACCAACACCAAAATAAATCTATTACATATCCACCCTTAACCCCCCCAAAACACTCTCCTTTTCTAACCCCACACCCCAACTAACACCTCCAACCCAACCCACATTTATCCACCACTTCCCCTACTATAACAACCGTATATACATCACTGTTCTCCGAGATCCATACTAGTGTGTCACAGCCCTATCTCGCTGCACCCCAAAATCCTGTCACTTCTCCTTTCTCTCTCCTCACATCCCTTGATCCTCTGTCAACATAGTTAGACGCACCAACGTCTGTCTCACCCACACTGCACATAGATACAGTCCTTCGCACACATATTAGAACCCTACACAAACTTCTACACACTTTATATGTGTGTCCTGCTTGTGTGTCGCGAAAGACTTATAGAGACGTGTGTTGTCTGCCCACACTCAGTATGTAAGTCTGTGTCTGTGTGACCATGTACTAAGATTCTCACCTGTTCTCGCCCCTCAATCCGCCATTATATCCTAACCTCCCCTCTCTTGCTCTCTCGTAGTGCATCTCGTTACTGTACAAGAATATTTGCTCCCCCCACCTGTACCACCTGCACGCCTTTTTTATTCCGTTCCATCAGTCTAGACGCTGAACTAAACACACCTCGAAAACATCTGTTCATATCTCCGTCTATCCGCCCACTTATACACCTTGTTCAGTGCTGCACTTTCTCCATTCACATGCAACCTTGTTCAATACTGTCGCACATGTCTATCTGTAGGTAGTGTCCGTGGCATCCACACTTCTACTTGACTGCAACCAGTGTTCTACGTAGATTTGCATCTAGTTGTCACTATGTGTTTTGTTTCGAGGTGATGTATGTTTATGTTAGTAAGAATGGAGGTAATCATATTGAATGTTTGTGAGTGTCTCTGGCAGTGTTACTTCTATGTGAACGTGTGCTAGACTCTAGTATATCCGATCGCAATACCGTGTATCGTACTACACTCGAATCTACCCACACTAAGCACGTCAGTACATAGAGAGAGAACTCCGACTCCCCAGCCTTAGCCGGATTCCGCTACATCTCCTCGCTGAGAAGTAGAAGCTCAGTTAGAGGTCAGTGTCAGATCTAGGTACTACATTCATCTGCTACATGATGGTATATTTAGGGGTCGAGGCTGTGAGAACTTAGCAGATTTGTTCACATGTCAGCGGCCTATCTATATGATACAGTGGAACGATCACACACAAGAGAAAGTGTAGATAGTAACTAGAGGCAAGAGAGGATAACCCGTTAAGCTTTTTGTCTTGTGTGAGGAGCTCGGACTGTCTCTCTCTTTCTTACGAGCTCATACGCTATAGATAGAGTCGCAGAGAAGAGTCTCTCGTACTGAATACACTCGTCTCCGCTAGTCTGCCTCATGTATGGGCTGCGTTACATAGAATAGACATCTGTGAGAAGTGTGCTTAAAGCCATTGTGTCTACTCCTTTGTTCAACTAGCGCTAACGCAGACGCCAGCCTAGACTCATCAGTGGTGCAATATATGGATACAGACAAGGTGTTGCCTGATGACTCTCAGCAAGCTATGGCGATAGATCCTCACTGCTCAGCCCCGTGTGGAGACTCATATACGTGTTAGGGCTTCGATTGTATTCTCAATCCTTGTGTTGCTCTACTTAGTGGTGGTGACGAACGATGTAACGCTGATCACATAGACAGTGGTGTCAACTGGTATAGATACAGATATGAACGCAGCTCAAAGAGTATAGTGTAGTGGTTCGCTCTCTTGCCACGCTAATGGTAATTCTTGCGTCCTGGCTCGAACGAGAAGTCTCTTACCGTGAACCGTCGTTCACACACGCCTAATACCGCGCACACGAAATGTGTACTCACATCTAGTGTGATGTGGTACTACGTTGATGCGTAGAGCAGAGGCGGAGGAGCGATCACATGGAGAAGCTAGAGACCAATGATGTCTCGTTAGCTTGACTCGGTGATGTGTCCAGCTTGTGTAGCTGCTGGCGGGTAGGACGGTCTAGACGGTATTTGTTGGGCCGAGTATCATCTCTGGATATGACCTATCTCAGGGTGAGACACGCGCGCGCGCACGTGTGGGTCTGTTGAGTGGGACGCGAAGATTGGTTTATTAACGCGCTTGATTAGACTAAGGATAGAGCTAGGTTCAGGTGGCTCGATGCCGCTTGATTGCTGCAGGACTCACCTCGAGCCGCTGAGAGACACTGTGCTGTACACGCACCAGACTCTAATCCGCAGGCGGAGTCTAACACTATAATTGCTGAGAGACCGCAGTAAGCAGATCGCGCTTACACGAAGATAAAGATCGACACGGAGAGTTTTGTCAAAGGGTGTGTGTACTTGCCAGAATGTTCGCGCGCTGCGACGCCTATATCGGGCCGCCCAAGGCCACTATATTCCTCTTCCCGCCCTGTCACCTTGAACTCACTATTCCATTTCGTGTGTCCTGTTTGCCGGTGGTGCCTGCACAGGTCAACCGCACCGAGGACTGTTCTGAGTGTCTGCTCGAGCATGCATAAAATTCGAGGTGATTTGTCGGCGCTGTGCGCGGTCGCATCGCTCGTTTCTTGAGAGATGAAGCGCACGCTGCTATCGCGCTCACTCAGGTCCGACGCACGTCCGCGCTCTCGTGATCAAGACGCCATACGTTCTGCACTTATCGTTTAGTGTTGTAGTGCTACCTCTAGGTGTTCAGTGGTAGTGTTGCCGTTTAGATGTTGTACACTCCGCACACGCTCGCTTTGCTGGAAAGAACTATTGTGTATTAAGTTAGCAACTACAAGTTCTTCTGTGATACGTGTAATCTGTACAACCATCTCTCTCTCTCTCTCTCTCTCTCTCTCTCTCTCTCTCTCTCTCTATCTATGCAAAATCCATTATACTTTTTATATTTGCTGTAGTATAGTTTTAAGCGAAAGAATGTATGTGTACATGATATACTGATGTGTGTGTATGTGTGTGTCAGTGTGTGTGTGTGTGTGTGTGTGTGTGTGTGTGTGTGTGTGGAGGGTTGTGCAGGCTTGGCTTGGCGCCTGTAGGCTACAAGCTAATCTGGCACAAGCCTGTGCACGCGGCAATTGCACACCGGCGCGCGTGTGTGTGTGTGTACGTTATTTTGTTTTGTAGTGTGTAGCAAGGACAAGAATGAAAACAGGTCTGCGCACCTATTCTTTTATCCTTGGAAAATAAAGTTTCATTTCATTTCATTTCATTTCTCTCTCTCTCTCTCTCTCTCTCTCTCTCTCTCTCTCTCTCTCTCTCTCTCTCTCTCTCTCAAGTAAAGTACGCGTTTGGGTGAGTGCTTGCTTACTTTGTTCCAGTCAAAGTTTACTGTCCCACTGGCACTAAAAGCCTGATCGAGGACTATCAGTTTTGGGTGATTGAGTGAGTGCGCACGTATACTATGTGTGAGCTTCTCTGTCATGTATTAGTGTCCATTGTCTAGCTTATGACCATTTGTATTGAAGCGTGCTGTTTAGTTGTAGCGGCAACGATACATTTGAAAATTAGTCTTGTAACCAAATACCTTTACCGTTGTAAAATAAACTTTTTCTTCTAACCAAGTGGTTTTCCTTCACAAGTCTATGCAAATTTACCTTTCGCTCACCGGGTATGAAGACCCTTCTGAGCCAGAGAACTGTGCGGGTTATATTTGAAGTCTTGCAGCTGGGTGGTTTTCATTTTTTGGTCGGCAGTGAACGGGTTACAAAAAAGAAAAAAAAAAAGAAAGAGTGAGAAAGAAAGATCAAAGAAACATAAAAGAAAGATCAAAACAACTGTGGCAGAAAAGAAAATCCTGGCAATCATACGGGAAAGTTGCAATGACTAGAGTGGGAAAATCCCTCCTGCCTTCCCTCCCAGAGAAAATTAAATTTGGTCGTGCTTTAATGCGACGTTAAATCGCTCTCAAAGCCATACACCATCATCTTGTCACGAGCCCTGCGATTGGCTGACGGCACAGCAGGCAGCGCCATCTCAGTGGGAGGGGGGCGTCTCTCTCAATCACTTCTCCAGGGTGGCGGGCGCCATCTTGAAATGCGGCCCCAGATTTTCACCAGAAGATACATCGTCGGCGGCTGCAAGCAGAAAGAACTTATGCATAAGCAGCCTCAGATCAACTTAAAAAAAAAAAAAACTGCAAGAGGCATAGATTCTCATGAACCCCTGCAGTCGCAGGGGTTCATGAGATTCTATACCTCTTGCTGGAAGGAATAGGTGCCGGTCTGCCAGAACTAAAATTGAAGGAGTTGTTTGAGGTTTTGGTTGACTTGATAAGCGCCCACACACAGCGTATTTATGATGTATCAGTTGAAACAGCACTCTCCAGGTTATTGGACAAGGTTCCGGCGAGCAGTTATGATACGGGCGCCCCTTGAAGTCTATTAGGGGCTGCTTCGGTGTGTTACTGTATATTTGCCTACTTCTTGTCGCATAAACTTCGGCACAGTTAGACTCTTGGTGTGTGTTTACTTTTTCTCCTTACCTCTGATGTTCTGCCTGCTTTTTAACTTCCTATAAGTAAAACATTTTTTAATCGTTATTTTGATATGATTTGCTTTAAGCCCTTCCCTGACACTGGACGCATATTGTGTTTCTAAAGCTTTGTTAATTCAACGACAGAAATTCAAAACCGTCGGCTATGGGAGATGTGTACACTGACGTTGGTCTCGAGTCAGCAAGAGGCATAGATCCTCATGAGCCCCCGCAGTCGCGGGGGCTCATGAAGATCTATGTCTCTTGCAATTGCATCGCGTTCACTTTTTCTCGGCAGTCAGAGGGGTAAGTTAATGAATTCATTTCTATTTGTTAATTGTTAAATTTCTTCTTACCTCTGAATCTCTTCCCGCCCCTTATTTTTTTTTTTAAATATAAAAATGTTTATATCGTTATTTATTTTTGTTTGCATACAATTTTATTTCGTCGAATTTATTTACACTTTTATCAACCATGAATATTGTAATGGGTGCCTCTGGAACCATTTGGATGAGCATTGCGCAGAAACCGCACTCGAAACCCAGGCCCACAGACGCAAGTGAGACCGATCTCTGCCGACAAGAGGGAATGATTTTTATGGACCCCTGAGGTTGCAGGCGCCTATGAAAATCTGGGGCCAGTTGCATGAGTGAGCTTAGTCCTACGCCAGCCACTAAACAAGGTGCTCTGCTATAACTATGGCTGGCGCAGGACTAAGCTCACTCATGCAACTGGTACCTGGGCCTCTTGCACTTCAAGTTCAATTCGGCTTGCATTCTGAAAACTGAAGAAAGTGGTTCGGTTCATAGGTTTGTTCTGCTTGCCGTTTCTTTTATTTACAACTGTTTTCTGTCTGTCTGTCCGTGTTTCACTACACTCACCTTTTCACCGCTAGATACTTTTTTCCTAAACAGCTTACAACCTTCCGCACTCGAGCATGGCTGGAGTAGCCTCCCTTTGATCATGGCCAGCAGGGGAATCTACTCTGACAGCTACAGTCACGGCAGGAACGAGGCTAATTTCTCTTTGAGTTATGTTTCATTCAAGCAGAAGACGTTTTCACTTCAGAACCTCCGCGCGAGTACATTACTTCTGAAAGTATTCAGACTATTTCAGCGTCGGATCCGCAGACACTTGGGCGGCTATAGCTGAGCTCATGAGTTTTTGTACCTTGTTGTTGACACCTTCAAGGCGTGCTGCATTCGGATACGCTCATTCATTTCATGCCGCGTATCCGTCTGCGGGACGTCTCGAATGTGTTAACTTGCCCATAAAACCATGACACACTACGGCATGATGTGGATTGACCATGATAGTTCAAGGGTGGTGTCTGAATAGCTTGGCGCCTAAAGGCGCCAAGCTATTCTGACACAACTCTTGAACTGTCATGGTCGATCTGTCTTCAGAACTGTGATGTAGACCTATGATAAAAATAATTTCACCCTCAGAATATAATAAAGAGTTTTGAAATCCAGACCAAATAGGTGACTGACATGCGAGTAAATGCAAAAGAAAATCTCACGAAAGAAAACAAGCTCAGTTACAAAGGACAATTGTAACACAATTTATTTCCAATAAACTGCGTTGTAATTGTCCTTTTTAAACGTGTTTATTTTTCTTTTGTGAGTTCTAAAGCTTGATAACAGATCAACATCATTGAAGGCAGCATCTGGGACCATAAATCTGTCTTTTATCTATTTCACCCTTTGGTGGTAGCGGTTTTAGTCGCGATGATTCCTGCTGGAATCACCGCGACTAAAACCGCTACCGACACCCAAAGGGTTAGATGGTAGGCTTAAGCTGGGATCCATACGATTCAACATCAAAAATGAAAAGAGTGGTTAACGTCACTTTAGTGCATTACATCGGCTACGAAAGGTATCTATTGCATTATCTGCATATCTTGTCTGTATGTTAATTTTGACAACACACACACACACACACACACACACACCACACACACACACACACACACACACACACACACACACACACACACACCATATAAACCAGACATGGATATAGAACCAAGCAAGCAAGCACGCACGCAAGCACATGACCAAAATCAACCCAAACCACTTACAACTCTCTCTCAGTCGTACAACACCCCAAAACACTACAATCCAAAATCATACACATGATGATAATACTACTAATAACAACCTCAACAATAATAACAAAAATAACAGAAGCGAGGGGGGAAAAAACAACACCAACAACAATAGAAACAGACAAGTAATATAATTATACAAGTTCACTGGTCAGGACTTATAGGAAGCTGACTGGGGTGAGACAGTTAACATCCGTTTTGATGTATTATACTTTCAGGCGATAAAAACGTAACATCCACATGAAGTGTATTGGGTTTCTTCTGTTGCTGCTTATACCTTATCGTGTAGTTGATTTTGCTGTTCTCATTCGGCTGCTTCGTCGACGTGATTCTGCCTGTCCCCTCCCACCCACCCCCCCACCCCCCTAACTCACACCTCCACCCCTCCCTTCCCCCTCCCCTCACTCCCGTCCCCGTCAGATACGTGTGAAAGTCACGCGAACTTTAAATAAATGCAACATGTATCGAGTTCCTTCTGTTGCTGTTTGTACCTTGTTGTTGATACGTTCAAGACGTGCTGATTTCGGATATGCGGATTTTCACGCAGCGTATCCGTGTGCGGCACGTCTCGAATGTGTTAACTTGCCCATAAAGCTCTGACACACTACGGCAGGATGTAGACTGACCATGATAGTTCAAGGGTGGTGTCAGAATAGCTTGGCGCCTGTAGGCGCCAAGCTATTCTGACACAACCCTTGATTTATCATGATCGAGGTATCTTCAGAACTGTGATGTAGACCTCAGATGATGTCTAAAAAAAAAAAATGGGTTCAGTTGTTGCTGCTTCGGGTACGTTTTATTTTGGCCCCTTCTTCAAATACCCCCAAGCTATTCTGGACCACCCTTGAGCTATCATGGTCAATCTGTCTTCAGAAATGTGATGCAGACCTCTGAGGGTATGTAAAACAAATTATAATTTCATCCTCAGGATGTAATGGGTGAAGTTGTTACTGTTTCGGTTACGTTTTTTGGGCCCCTCATATACCCCCAAGCCCCTCACCCCCCCCCCCCCCCCCCCCCGTAGATCCCCCCCCCACACACACACACACACCATCCTCACCCCACCGCTGCCTCTTCCTTGCTGATTTGTATACAACAGAGGGAAAAAATAAGGGTAATGAAATAAGATGCAGTCATCAGGCGCTGGGCCAGAAATTAGTTTAGACAGCTTGACCCACCCACCACCTCACCGCTGCCCTCTCTCTTCCCTTGTCGTTGGACCTAAGGCTGGAGTAAGACTTTCTCCAATAAGCTGAAATGAGGGGGTGGGGGTGGGTGGAGAGATGGGAGAAAATAAAAACAAACGACATGAGCACCTCCTCAACTACATGTGAAAGTTGTTAGTTATGCGCGGTCTACAGCTGTGTGAAATACCCACAAGAGTATCTGCTGTGCGTTATTACGTGACACCATCAATCGTTCTATTGTCTTGACTAGCGGCTGATGTCTGCCGGTCGTTCTAGCAACCGCAGGCCGTAAACTCCCCATAACATCCTCCTGTTGAGAGGGGCACAGGTGGAAGTTCACAGTACATAAGCTGCTGAAACGACGCACAGAGCGTCAGCAAGGGCCCGACTTTTAGAGCTTAGAAAAAGATGCACGATGCAGTCAACAATCGAACAGCCTTTGATACGCATCGAGAGAGGGAGGATCAGTGACAGAGACAGCCGGGAATCGATCTCGAATGCCAAGAGGCAGAGATTCTTATGAGCCCCTGATTCCGCAGGAGTTTATGAGAATCTATGCCTCTTGCAGATGAGAGGGTGGGGAGAGGGGGAGGGGGGGGGGGGAGGCGGGTGTTGAAGGGCGGTTGTCCTGGACGGAGTAAGTTACCTCTCAAAACAGACTGTGTGATCTTCCCCGCTGTGTTTCCACTGACGCAGACATAGGCCGTATGGTCGCCATCTCCAGACTAGGGAAACACTTGCGCGTGAATAGCGAGCTCTGTTTTAGTCTGACGACGTTCCCCGTAAGCAAAGATCTTTGGGCCCACGGCGGCCGCAGTGGGCCCGCGCACGTCTGTACTGCAGCCGTCGTGGGCCCGAAGACGTTTTGCTACCCGGGTTGTAGTATTTATCCAATGGGCTGAATTTAGTGTGCTTTAGTATTCAGTTGTTTTTGTTTGATTGATGATATTTTTTTTCGTCCACGTTCAATAGTAAAAGAGAATCTATTTGCTGAGCTGTCCGCCGTCATCCGTCCGTCCGTTCGTCCGTCCGCCCGTCTGCCCTTCGTCCGTCCGCTTGTAGCACACTGTAATGTTCGCGTTTACTCCGGGAGACTACTTGAGTCACATTCTTCAAACTTGACACAATGATACTTTATGGTCAGTCCTTTTCACATGCAAACGGTAGGCTCTCAAGGGTAAAGGTCACAGAGTGTCAATTTAACTCATTCTACCCCAAGACCGAAATCCCCAAATTGTCCCTTTGCCCTCTGAAGACTGCATTGCAGTGCAGGACACAGATCGACCATGATAGTTCAAGGGTGATGCCAGAATAGCTTGGCGCCCATAGGCGCCAAGCAATTCTGGCATCACCCTTGAACTATCATGGACGATCCTTATCTTGCTGTGGTTGGTCTGGGGTAGAATGAGTTAAAGGTAAAGCTTGCCGTATTTTGACAAACATGGAGATAAATACTGTTTTGAATTTCAAAGCCAAATTTGGTACAGCGATACCTGTTGACTGTTCGTCTAATTCATACTAATCTGTGCGACCCTTAAGAAAGGTCAAGGTTCACATTAGGTGTACTAAGGTGCCAGTTTTAAAATAAAATGTTTAGTTTGTATTGGTGCTTTTGCACGCTTGTCAAAAAGGGCAGAAAGGCAACTGATGATAAGACAAAGATGCATATATACTGATTTAATTTTTTTTTTATATATCTACAAAACGTTCAAGGGCCGAGGAAGTCAACAAATGTGTGAAAATTGTACATAAGCTGACATCCCTCCTCCTTCCCCCAACACACACACACACACACACACACACACACACACACACACACACACACACACACACACACACACACACACACACACACACACACACATACCGGCACTCAAAAGAAAGGAAAAGCGATTTTGTAGAACTATACTATCTCCCTCAAAACACACAAATAAATGACCGGTCGGAAAGGTCAAGGTCAAAGAAGGTCACACACATTACATGCAGATTAGTGATGCACGTGGGCCGCGTACGCTTTGCCGCTCTTGTTATAATATGGAACAAATCATGACGACAGTTTTCATGTCCTCAGCATGAGTCACGCGGTCGTCACAGGTTGTCAACATCGGATGAAAACAGCAACATTGAACGCCCCGACCATACCCTTCCGCTAGACGAAGACAGGCATAGATCCTCATGAGCCCCAGAGGCTCACGAGGATCTACGCCTTTTGCTATCATGCATCGGCCTCACTCTAGTGTCTGTGGTACCAGAGTAAAAGCCGTCGAATTCTGAGCGAGAGATGTGCAGGTCCCGCTGTTCTTAATTTGCCAACATCCTGTTCAAAACTCTGTGTATGGGTTGAGGGTTGACGTGACATTTTGCCTGACCGTCAGTCTTGTGTGCAGATGGTCATTGTTTGTCGCTTGTGCAATGTTGCCTTACTCTCTCTCTCTCTCTCTCTCTCTCTCTCTCTCTCCTCCCTTTCCTCCCCCCCCCCCCCACACACCCTTCCATCATAGACATAGGGATTGCGCTCTTGTTTCAGCGTTTTGCGTTCGTGTGCGCACCCGGTCGGAAAAAAAAGCGAGTGACACGAGAAAACGAAGCGTGCCAGTTTCTTGACCATTTTCTACCCTCCTTTTCCAGACTCTTTTATTTCCTGAGTTAACCCATTACATCCTGAGGTTGATTTGTTTTCTTCAGATTAGTTAGTTGTCCTATGAAGTCTACATTACAGTTCAGGAGATAGATTGACCATGGTAGTTCAAGGTGGTGCCAGGACAGCTTGGCGCCCGTAGGCGTCAAGCTGTTCTGGCACCACCCTTGAACTATCATGGTCAAATTGATCTCATGTAAGCGTGTATCATGACTTAAAGGGTTAAAAGAAAAAGCTGGCCAACGTTGCATGACATTATCACGGCATCTGTCGATTTTTCTTCTGCGACCTGCTTCGAAAACAGTCAGAGACGAAGGTGACGGTGAAATGTGTAGCTGACCTATCTCTGGCCCCAGTCACACATTATAAGTTATTGGTCGGAGGGGTTCGCTACACGGACCTTTGTAGGCCTGAGGGAGGTCAAAGGAATGTACCCCGAAGCCCGAAGGCCTGAGGGGTACAATGATTCCTTTGACCCCCCTTTGTTGTCGTGCATGGTGTGTTAGCATACTTAAACAAATCCGAGATGTACCGCGGGGTTTTGGATATGCGGACTTTAAACATTAACACTCCCTTATTAAACAGAAAGAGGTTACGTAACGGAAGCATGTCAAGGGCCCTGAGTCGCTCGTCAGTGATGTCCTTGCTATTAGCAAGGATTACTGGAGGGAATTAAGCCTCTTTAAACACACATCTCTATACCCGTTCCAGGCTGTGATACGTAATCAATGTGGGACTGGATGTGAGCGCAGAAGAAGAGTTTTCTAGTTGGTGAATTCGTAAAATAAATAAGTTTTGAGCGGAGAAATAGATTTCTGAACACAATTTTGCACACTCTGTTTACATGCGCATTCCCTGTCAATTGACCGTCTATAATTTTTATTTATTATTATTTATCAGTGCATTATATTGGCGCTTTATCCCAATTCAAAATTGGCTCAAAGCCCCGCCGCGACTGAACTGAACCCAACAAGCACGCTCACGTGAATCACGCGCATTCACTCTCATACTGTACATAAATACAGAACATTCACGTGGTGCTAAGGGCAAGCTCAAGCGAACTACTGAAGTTTTGAAAATTCAAATCGTTTTTTATATTTGAAATTTGATTAAGTGGACAAATTGATACCAAAGTCGTGTGGGAGGAAGAGCCGGAGTACCCGGAGAAAGAACCCACGACTGTCCGCTCGAATTAACGGTGACACTAGCTTACTAGAGGAGGAAAACCCGCCGCCGGAACCGGGTATGGACCTCGCACCTCTAGCATTGGTGGCAGGCGCTTTTACCGCTGCGCCACCGCCTAACAGAGAGAGAGAGAAAGAGAGAGCGAGAGAGAGAGAGAGAGAGAGAGAGAGAGAGAGAGAGAGAGGAGAGAGAGAGGAGAGAGAGAGAGAGAGAGAGAGAGAGAGAGAGAGAGAGAGAGAGAGAGAGAGAGAGAGAGAGAGAGAGTTTGTGTGTGTCTAGTATCAGCTTGTTTTCAGTTGTCATTTTTGTTATTGTATTCTTCTGTATATGTCTCAGTATTTTATTAGTGTAACATGTAAAGCGCCTGGAGCACTTACGGTGATTAGGCACGATAAAAATTGACATTATTATTATTATTGTTGTTATTATTATTATTATTATTATTATTATTATTATTATTATTATTATTATTATTATTATTATTATTATTATTATTATTATTATTATTATTGCGATTCCGATAGAAATAAGACGTGAAACATTATTTCAAAAGTGTAAGTGACGTAATTTAGCCGTGTTTCATGTAATCTTTGCTGGACTGAACCATAATTTATAGTAACCAGATTATAACCAACAGTGAAGGTATACCCGCTCTCGATTTCAACCCTTTTGCTGCGCTTGTTCTGCTACTGTCTTCCTTTGCAGAATTCCCCCGAGACCTCTGTTCCCATTCCCGAAAGATCAAACCCACCAAATGTTTCCATCAGTCACTCCTTGCACCCATCTCATCCACCGACCACCCTGAGTTGGGTGAGAGAGGGTTAACGAGATGCAAGTGGACTCCGCAATCATGTCAGCATATGATTCGCGTTGTGCGTAACACATCTGTTAACCATCTCAACGCCTAGGAAGCAATCACACCAAGGAGAGCGTCGTCCCGTCTGCCATCACTCACAACGAGAGAGCATGATCCTGTAAGCATGATCCTGTATTTTGCTTTCGAGATGTGCCGTATACGGATACGCGGCAGTTTTGCCGCGTATCCGTATGCGACACGTCTACAATGATTGAAGGCACTACAGCAGGAGTTGGATTGACCGTGGTAGTTCAAGGGTGGTGCCAAGCTAAGATGGCACCACCATTGGAGTATAATGTTCGACCCATGTCCCCAGACCAGTACGCAAAGGCCACGGGCCATGGTCGGCTGCGGTGGGCACGCGCACTAAAGGGGCCCACTACGACCCGGGCCCACTACGACCCGGGCCCACTACGACCCGGGCCCACTACGATCGACTTCGGCCCGATGGCCTTTTACGTGCTGGATGGCAACACCTCGGTATTCAATTTTTTTTTTCTTTTTTTTTCACATCCACTTTGCAAGTTCAACGCCAAACAGCCCAGACGATCCAGAGAACATGGACACAACGTGGTGTCAGCAAGAGTCATAGGTCTTCATAAGTCCCCGCAATTGCGGGGTCGCTTGAGGGTCTATGCCTCTTGCAGTTGGATGATGCTCACTTTTCTCTCGCCAGTGAAGGATCTAGGGAGTCAACGTGATTTCTAACCCCGCCGTCTGCCGTCAACAGCAATCTGCATCTATCATCCTCATTCAACACTCACTATGTCCAAATGTGCCCATTCTTAAACGGTTTAATCCAGACATATCCATGGCCTAACAGCCGGGGTGCTCAACTCCTTGGTTATCAACTCCTACCACGAAGACTCGAGCAGTCAGCCGGAAGGAGAAAAAAAAAATCACATGGACTACCCGGATGATTTTGTCTCACTTCGGGTCCTCTGGGCTTCCAGGGAGGTCGATCTGCAAGAGGCATAGATTCTCATGAGCCCTTGTGACAGAGGGACTCATGAGAATCTACGCATCTTGCTAGTTCACGTACATCTGTGCCCCTCAAACTGGGTGAGTTGTTGATGGTTTTATGCGTGCGACATTTTTTTCGGTCCTCTGGGATTTCAACGTGGCCTCAAATGTTTTTCTCAGATGTTGGAAGTCCAAAGAAATATTCATGAAAAAGAAAACCGTGTCGTTTCCTTTAACTCTGCTGTTGTGTTGCTGTGCGATTGATGTCTTGTGACAAAACTGAAACAATGCGAGATTGTATAATTTTTTAACAATGGTTGTTTACATGTGACATGAATTACGATATGTGACTTGCCGCACGCATCGGAACACGCGTACACACGGAGGAAATATTTTGCTGATAGTCACACTGTGATTTTATGTGATCTGACTTTTTGTTTGTTTGTTTTAACTTAGAAAGTTTTCTCTCCGAGTACGATAAACTGATTAGCACGACGGTGCAGCGTCCCTAGCATGACTTAGGTTTATTTAGCATGTTAGACCGGCTGTCTACAACCATTTACAAATCCGTTTAGTTTCATTCGCAGCTGTCGGGACGTTAAGCAATATACGACCAACAACAAGTCTGGGTTTAATAAGTTATCTTTAATCTTTTCCTGATGTGACTGCTCTACTTTGACTTCAAGTTTTGACTGCCGAAATTATCTCTAATGCTGTTTCTGATATCTCAGTTAACCCATGTATCCCGACACCCTACAGCAGGAGAGTGATTGAATATGCTAATTAAAGGGTAGTGCCAGATCAGCTTGGCGCCATCAAGCACCAATCTAATCTGGCACTACGCTTAAATTATTATGGTAGTCTATCTTCTGAAAATGGTACATAGTCGTAAGGCGACACCTCCCAAATTTAGGACTGAAATGCGGTCTCGGGGTTAAAAATGAATTAACTCATTCGAAACGTGCCGCCTCCGGATACGCGGCATAAGCCGCGTATCCGGAGGCGGCACGTCTCGAATGAGTTAATTCCATGCCACAGGGCCTTGGCCGTCCAAGGAACGTGGATACACAGTGGTTTATGCAAGAGGTAAGGAACTTCCAAAGCCCCCGCAGTGGCGCGGGCACACGCCATGAAGATCTATACTTGTTACAGATGGATGGCGTGCAGTTTTTCAGTGAGCGGGTTAAAAACGAATTTGTCCTCGATCTGTTTCCCCCATACATACCGTCTACACGTGGCAGGAAAAAAACATGACACTCAAATGTGTGACAATACGACTAACAGTTGGGGCAATATTTCTTCTTACGCTGATTCACGACAAATCGCCTGGGAGCTGTAACAAACCTACTCTTCCGGAGAAAACAGAGAGAGAGAGAGAGAGAGAGAGAGAGAGAGAGAGAGGTGCTCAGAAATGGTACAGACAAAAAAAAAAGCCCTCTCAAGTAAGTATAACCTCAGAGCAACTTATCTCCAGAAAGCTGCTTTTGTGTCTCAACCGTCTGCAAGAGTCGTAGATTCGCATAAGCCTCTGCAATGCAGGGGCTTATGAGAATCTGTGCCTCTTGCTGGCTGCCGACTGACCCCGTTTCCACCCTCAGACGGAGAAAGTTCAGTTGCTTTGCTTGAAACCTGCAGGCTGTCAGACCTTTTTGATTGCTGGAGGCGGCAACACCTTCTTGTCGTTTTATCACTGTCTCGTTCCCGCGGGTAGCCCATCGCTTTTTGTTCTTCAGTTTCTTGTTTGGCCTACCGCATAGACTAACAGTAACACGTGCACAGTCTTTACAGCAGAACTGTAACTGCTTAACTCGTTGGAGACGCGCCGCCTACGGATACGCGGCGAATTGCCGCGTATCCGTAGGCGGCCCGTCTCCAATGAGTTAACCTCGATGACGAAGTACAGGTCAGCATCAGTATCACGTGCACCAGAATATCGCGAAATCGATACAGGACGGGCAGATCTGTGGTCGCGCTCCAAAGTATACTGTATACGATATCCAATAAGCAACACGACCTCTGGTCGACTCCAGCGTTAGCTGGCCTGCGCGCGGCTGTGCGCTGGCGAACTAAGGCTGTAGTCGGATACAGGAGATTTAGCTTACTGTGTGTTTTTTCTTCCTACGCCTAATTAGTATAGACCACATTATAACTCGAGCGCCCATGCAATCTATATTGCGCTTACAAAATCTATACAATTAAAATTAAAAGTAACGGTAATATTCTTTTCTTTTTTTTCAAGAACTTAGCAACTCTAATAATTATAAAAACTAGGATTAAAGTCATGGAAAACAAAATTTTCTGAAGATATCATTCGTGAATGTTCCGAATCTCTCTCTATTCATCATATAATGCTCGAATGTCCTATGACAACACATTTTTTTTTCAGACAAAATGCTAAAAAAGAAATTAACGTTGCCGATCTGGAAACGTCAATGATATTTTACATACCAGTATAGCAACAACTTTAGTTAAATTAATGTCAGACCCCTATAGGTAGACGTTTGTAATACATGTATAGTTTAGATTATTAAGTTTCAAGTTTAACCCATTGTGTCCGAGGTATGAAATCCCCACATTTTGGAGTTGCCCTCTGAAGACTGCATTACAATTCAGGGGACAAATCGACCATGATAGTTTAAGGGTGGTGCCAAAATAGCTTGGCGCCTACGGGCGCCAAGCTATTCTGGTACCACCCTTGAACTATCATGGTCTATCCATGTCTTGCTGTGGCGTGAGGGAGCTTTATATGCATTGCTTTCATAACTTTCTTAACGCCCCCTCTCTTTCCTATCTCTTTTTTTTTTTTTTTTTTTTTTTTTAGTGCTTTGGCCTCAGTAGATCTATGATCACTGGTTGATCATGCACATTTCTCTCCCCTGACAGTGCTATAACATACTTTACTTTGTAACCTTCCTAAAATATTAGCACTGGCAGTCTCCCCTTTTCTTTTCATTTATTACTAAGTAAAGTTTGTACAATTTCCCCGAAACATGTAGTGAACTTCCGATGTAAGAAAATAGCAGCGGACCTCGTGGTTGGGACGTATGGAATAGGGTTCGTACGTCCGATATTGTTGTAAGCAACTGCGTGTGTGCGGAATGGGGGCCTGGGCAGCTCAGGTGGTAGTGTCCTGTTACAGGAAACTTTGGATATAACAAAATGTCAAGGGACTCAGAATGTCACGAATTCGAAACGTGACTTTGTGAGGTCAAACTTTGTTGAAACATTTCCGGTGGCATGTCTTCGAAATCATCTTTATGTTGGCCAGATGTTGGGGGATGGGGGGGGGGGGGGGTGGAAACATGTAGAAAAGAGATTAACGCTTTTGTTTTCGGCCACTTGGGGTGAGGGATTCCCCCACCCCCAGTAGCCAAAAACAGAAGCGTGTTGTGTGGTGTCGGAGTTGGGGTGAAATGGATCTTTTGTGACTGAAATCGTTGTGGATTCCCCAGTTGCCGAAAAGTGTGGGAGTGGGGTGGGAATTGGGGTGGAATGGATCTTTCGTGAATTTTCAAAGGTAGTGCTTGGTCTTCTTGACATCGTCTTCAAATGTAATGATCAATCCATTTCTGGCATCTGGGGCATGTACTAGTAAATACCAATGACTAGAATCTGCATCATCTCAACTTGACAATAATATCAGATTGTATAATAATCCAACAAAACTTTGAACATAAAAACTGTGATTACGATCGGTGTCTGTGTTGAATAGCTAATGATCGATCAATAATAACACAATACGTCAGTACTGTATCCCATCGTCAAATATTACTCTTTAATGAGTTTAACGTCAACATTTCGGCGTTAATCAGCGAGATTTGAAATTGTCATGCGACTGTGATGCTACCACCCCTTTGGCTCCATTAAACTTCATTCTTTATTATCACGAAACACTTAAAAACGCCATAAATCGTCTGTGAAAAGCCGGTTCGCAGCTGGTGCCGGTCTTGTACGCCGCCATGTTAGTTAGGGCCCGCAACTCTCGGTGCGCATCTAGAGTTACTTCCATGCAGTAAGACACACCTTTATGTTGCCATTTTTCGCCCGTTAGACTTCAAACGCGCCACCCTTGCCCAGCTGTTGTCGATTTGGGAGATCTAATTGTGGGAGGAAAACACAAGGCGGTGGCTGGAACTTTCTTGAAGTCACAGTCTGGGCCCAGATGATCACCTCCGTCTGAGGAACACACATAGAGACGCACAAGTAAATTAGGCTATTTCTTCAAAGATCTAGAAGCAAAAACGCTACCGACACGCAAAGGGTTAGGAGATTTGTTCAAGTACGATTTCACAGTAAGAGGCATACTTTATTATTATTATTCTTTTAATATATAGCCCGTTTAGCCTCAGAAAGTCGAAGTCGTTTTACTCACATCTGAGCAAGCTTAGGCTTGTCCTTTTTTTTTTTAAAGGAAATTCTCTTCCACTGCAGAGGCTCATGAAAATCTGTGCCTTTTGTGGGACGGTTGAGGGTGGCTGCAGGACTGCTGAAAACTTGCTCTCTTTCGTTTTTCCTCCCCGAGAAACAAAAACACTCTTTTTCGTTGAATGTTTCCAACTTTGTTGCTGTCTGTCCAGGAACCTTTTGGGGTCGCTGTTCTCCGGGACGTGAGAAAATATCTATTTTAACTCCCTCACTGCACGTGGGCGTAGATTATATTTCAGTTTTAAATCACTGTAAACTGAACGTGAAGAACATGAATACAAAGTGGTTTCAGCAAGGGGGCTCATGAAGATAATGTACCTCTTGCACTTGGGTAATGTTCTCTTTTTCTCGAACCAGGAAATGGGCCTAAATTCGTGAGCCCCATTTTTCGCGTTTCCAATCGTACGTAAATACCTCCCACGAGGTTTTGGTCGACCTCTGATGTTTAACGGTAGTGCCTGATTCGTGTTGGAATATCGTAGTCAGTCTTCATTTCAAGCGCCAAGTTAATCAGGCAGCCTACATGAGAAACTTAGGACTAGGCATACGCGTGCTGCTCTGTGGTTTTGGGTCTTACGGTTCTGGGGGCCAGTTGCATGCGTGAGATTACTCACGCAACTGGCCCCAAGAGCTACATCATTTATGTGAGGCTCCAACCAACGCCTAAGGTATTTGGACAACGTCAAATGACAGATTATCATTTCTTCAAGGCACGAACGCCATGAAAGATTTACTTTTTGAAAGCGACGTCAACCGCCCTTCACTCCTCCACCTCAACCCCTATCTAATTCAGTCCCGTTATCTGCCTACGGTTCACCCCATTCCAACATCCCACTAACTATCCACCAACCCCCTCCGCGTCCCCGTTTATAATGATATGATTTAACAGCGACATTTCAAATCATAGGCATGGACATATAAAATACATGTATGTTTTTTTAATGTAATTCAGTCCACTATACTAGGAAGCCTTTTCTCGTATCTTTCTGATCTGCCCGCCCCCCCCCCCCCACCCCCCCACCCTCTGTCACTACACCTTTGACCTCCCCCCCCCCCACCACCACCACCACCACTGTCATCTCAGATCATCTCAATCTCTTCTGAAACAAAAGAACAAAATCCGACCCACCCAGCAAGCTTTCCAACCACCCGTGACCGTCCTCAAGTCTCGCCGTGACATGGGTCACGTTACCCACGATGTGACACACCCGATTCGCGTTGTGACGGAAAACTAAGTCTGAATGACATTTGTACGCTACGCACAACCTGCGGGACACCCCTCTGCTTGAGGAAGTACGACGTAGATGAAGCACACATCGACTCAAATCGGCGCGGAGTGTATGTCCCAGCCAGCAAAAGATCCTGGGGCCGCTGTCTGCCGTAGTGGGCCCGCGCACAGCAGTGCGTGGGCCTTCTGGGGTGGATGGTCGGCCCGATGACCTTTTGCTTTCTGGGTTGATGGATACAGCATATCCCTAAAGGACACCCACTACTGCTTATTCTCTTCTCTTCCACTGGACGCACATATTTATTGTGTCTGAAATCTTTGTTCATTTAACGACCAAAAAAGTCCAACCACAACCTGTCCAAGGAACAAAGATACAAATTGGTCTCAGCAAGAGGCATCGATCTTCATGAGCCCCCCCCCCCCCCAGTCGCGGGGGCTCACGAAGATCTATGTCTCTTGCAGCTTTTTTTTCTCAGCAGTATTTATATTCGAAGTTTCTTAGAAGCGAAATAGGTATAATACAAAGGTGATTTCAGTCCTGAGTTGTCAAGTCGCCGTGTACCTCTCCGACTTTTGTTATTTTTAATAATTATGACCTTGTTTTTAGCAAAGTCGACTGTAAACCAAGTGAAATTCAGTTTCTTGTCTGTTGTTACTTTGCGTGTATTGATTTTTCCCCCCTGTTTTGCGATTTGAGCCTTTTTGTTAAGGGATACTGAACAATATAAGAGTGATTTATTATTATTATCATCATCATCTTATTATTATTATTATTATTATTATTATTATTATTATTATTATTATTATTATTATTATTATTATTATTATCTTGTTAGCAAGTCTGAGTTCTGAGTTAATCTTCATAGCTCATAGGTGTGCCGGTCGGTGATTTTGGGTCTTACGGCTGGAAGCCGTTAAGTCCAAAATCACAGACTCGCACACATATCAAAACAAAACCTCCTTTACATTAAACAAAACAAACAAACAAACAAACAAACAAAAACACGGAAGCCCAGGTTTTGCCGCTGTGAGGCGATTCACTGATCAGTTTCAGATGGCGACTCACATGCTATACATGAGTATATGTGAACCTATGCTACTTGAAGATTAAAGAATTTCCCTGCATGGCGAATCATGTCTGCAGGGTTTTTGTGGTGACAGTGGCCGGGTAGGGGGTGTCTAGGAACGGGTGCCCAGAAGACTTACTGGAACCACCCCGAATAGAGCGTTGTTTGGGTGGCGGCGCGAACTGTCGGGTGTGAGTGACAGGGCCAGTCGCCGGCGAAATCAAGCTGATATCATATCCGCTGACTAGACCGCTCAGTCGCAGCCTGAACCCTCAACTCATTCAGCTCGACGGCCGTATTTCCCAAATTTTGGAGGCGTCATGTAACGACTATGCACCTGTTGCAGGAGATGGATCGACCATGATAATTCAAGGGTAGTGCCAGATTAGCTTGGTGCCGACAGGCTAATCTGGCACTACCTTTGAATTATCATAGTTGACCAGTCTCTCCTGCTGTAGTGCGTCAGGGCTGAATGGGTTAAACTTGTTTCATAAGAGCAGTATTCAGACCTTCATTTGGGCGTTCTTTGGATCATTGGTTGCTTTGGACGCTCAGAGAAAATGCTAAAACCGAGAGAAGGTGAACATGGTCTAATTGCAAGAGACCTAGATCCTCATGAGCCCCCGCAGTTGCGGAGGCTCATGAGGATCTATGCCTCTTGCTGACACCACTTTTAACTGACACGTACTTTGGACGAATGGGACTGTGGCGTTGAATTAATACAGATGTTAGAAGCACAATCTGCGACCGCGTGCAGTGATAAAGGTTAAGAAAAAATGGGAAATACCTGTCAGAGGAACACGTCACGAGTGAATAAGTGTGTCGGACGGTCCGTGGCGCAGAGGTAAAAGAGCCTGTCACCAATGCTAGAGGTGCGAGGTTTGATACCCGGTTCCGGCGTCGGACTTTTCTCCTCTAGTAAGTGTCACCGTTAACTCGGGGGGACCGTCGGGGGTTCCGCTTTCTGTGGGTACTTCGGCTCTTCCTTCCCCCGCCCCCACACTATTTTGGTATCAATTTTAGTCCACTTAATCAAATTTCAAATATAAACGATCTGAATTTCCGAAACTTCAGTAGGCGGCTCGCTTGAGCTTGCCCTTAGCACCAGGTGAATGTTCTGTGTTTATGTACAGTGTCAGTGTGAGTGAATGCGCGCGATTCACGTTCGCGGCGGCGCTTTGAGCAGATTTTCAATTGGGATAAAGCGCCTATTTAATGCGTTGATTGATTGATTTATTTATTTTATGGTTGCCAGCAGTTATTGCGTAGATTCTCAGTAGAGAGACGCAGTCGTACAAGTCAGGGTATGGTCACAGAGGGTCACACGCATGACTTACAAGCCCGTGTCTGTCGAGAAAAAGTGATCGCGATCTAATTGCGAGACTGAGGCATAGATACTCAGCCCCCCCCCCCCCCGACTGTGGGGGCTCATGGAGATCTATGCCTTTTGCTGAGACCAGTTTGTGTCCATGTTCTCTGGACAGTTTGGCTTTTGGTCCGTGTTCAGTGAACACAGATTTAAGAAACAAACGGTTAGTTTAGGTTAAAACTGGGACAGCTTTAATCAGTTGTATCTGCCGACTTGCACATATATATATTTTTTTTAAAAGTTGCCGTGACTGCCGGGACGCCAGAATCATTCAACCGCAAGAGGCGTTGGGCAGCAAGAGACATAGAACCTCGTGAGGGCAGCATAGGAGATAGGGCAGCAAGAGACATAGAACCTCATGAGGGCAGCATAGGAGATAGGGCAGCAAGAGACATAGAACCTCGTGAGGGCAGCATAGGAGATAGGGCAGCAAGAGACACAGAACCTCGTGAGGGCAGCATAGGAGATAGGGCAGCAAGAGACATAGAACCTCGTGAGGGCAGCATAGGAGATAGGGCAGCAAGAGACATAGAACCTCGTGAGGGCAGCATAGGAGATAGGGCAGCAAGAGACATAGAACCTCGTGAGGGCAGCATAGGAGATAGGGCAGCAAGAGACATAGAACCTCGTGAGGGCAGCATAGGAGATAGGGCAGCAAGAGACATAGAACCTCATGAGGGCAGCATAGGAGATAGGGCAGCAAGAGACATAGAACCTCGTGAGGGCAGCATAGGAGATAGGGCAGCAAGAGACATAGAACCTCGTGAGGGCAGCATAGGAGATAGGGCAGCAAGAGACATAGAACCTCGTGAGGGCAGCATAGGAGATAGGGCAGCAAGAGACATAGAACCTCGTGAGGGCAGCATAGGAGATAGGGCAGCAAGAGACATAGAACCTCATGAGGGCAGCATAGGAGATAGGGCAGCAAGAGACATAGAACCTCGTGAGGGCAGCATAGGAGATAGGGCAGCAAGAGACATAGAACCTCATGAGGGCAGCATAGGAGATAGGGCAGCAAGAGACATAGAACCTCGTGAGGGCAGCAAGAGACATAGAACCTCGTGAGGGCAGCAAGAGACATAGAACCTCGTGAGGGCAGCAAGAGACATAGAACCTCGTGAGGGCAGCATAGGAGATAGGGCAGCAAGAGACATAGAACCTCGTGAGGGCAGCATAGGAGATAGGGCAGCAAGAGACATAGAACCTCGTGAGCCACCGCATTCGCGGGGGCTCATATGTCTCTTGCTGCCCTTATGTTGTATCAGTTTAGTTGGACGGCTGGGCTGTTTTCGCTTTGGATTTTTAATGGATTAACAAGACAAATTGTAGCCGCGGGATGGGAAGTGGTTAACTTGAAAGAAAATGAATCCTATTTCTGTATGTTGTTAATTGCATTCATATTGTCGCGCTTGTAACCCCTTCGCTATCACTGATCACGGATTTCGCGTTAGAAACCACTACTCACGCTGATCGACATTCGCGTGAGGAATACCCCCAAAAATGTGGCCAGAAACGGGCATAAAGAACATAGGACAAACAAGAGACAGAAATTTTCATGAGCCCCCGCGACTGCGCCCGCACCCTCACCCCAGGTGACTGAGACGGCCTACAGATTTCGTTCTTAATGTTTGCTGCTCTGTGATTTTGGACCTTACAGCGTAAGGCCGTAAGGTCCAAAATTTACAGACCAGAACAGACATTTGTATCTTTTCCCACCGAAAAGACAATTACTTTCTTGATGAGTGAGAGAAGTAATTAGTTTGCACTCTACCCCTGATGGATTAGTTCGGGGTGATAATGGACGGCCCTAACGGGCGGGTTATGAGGAACAGGGGCAGCTATTGCCCATGCACTACGACCTGAACACTGATCAAGTTGGGCGCACTGCCACTGTACCACTGGACCGTTCAACGGACATGCTATTGAACAATGCCGTCTATTTTGTCCCTTGGATTGCGAGCCTAGCTGCCGAAGCCGAGATGGGGACTCGAACCCACCACCCTTTGCACCTTTTCGCTCCGACGATTAACCGCCTAAGCTATTTTGGACTCGGCACTCTACCCTTGTAAGAGCACAAGGCTATAATTATTATTTAGAGAATATGCAGAGGCAGATAACGAAGGAACAAGTAAATACTACGAACTTGAAGCGACGCAATCGCCAAACGGATACAAACTACGAACTAATATGCACACACACACACAAAGTAATTACAATGTACACTGATATAAATCGTTCAGTTCATTGAACCAACAAATAATTGCTTGTATGTGCACTTGTCTTCACTTTGGTCAGTTAACTATGACATCACTTGTATGACATCATAGCTACTTGTAATATTTCTGAAGAACATTGACATTACAAATTACGTCATCCTTTGTTTACATTGTGATGTGATTTTTGTTTACATTTTGTCATATGACAACATTAGCTACAGAAGGTTAGTAAAACTGACGTACTCTCAATATGGTGTTGGGTGTGTTGTTGTTATTTTTTTTTTTCAACATAATTATTGTCTCCTGCACTTCCGCTGATTTCCTGCTCAAACAGGCATTTTTTATTTCTATTTGTTTTTCGCGCTCTTGATTCCACTAAACCCAGTTGGCAAAAGGTCGTCGGGCTGATTTTGGCTGCCGTTGACGCGCTCACGGAAGTGCGCGGGCCAACGTCAGCCGATGCCAGCCCTATGATCTATTGCTCGTTGGGAAGCGTCGACCTCTCCGTTCGGTTTTTATTGTCGTCTGCCTGCGGGATATATCAAGACGCTTCATCTCTCCCTGTGAAGAGAGCTTCGCGGAAACGAGTAACGGGCCTTGGGCCGCGGACAGGCAAATGATGATCGACTGCAGTCCTCCTGGGAAACTCCTTCCATCTGCAAGAGGCTCATAGATCTACAAAGATTCACAAACCTCTGTAGGGTGTCCTTTATGGAAGTCTCATTTGTCGCATAGTGCTAGACAGAATGTACAGATTCGCACAGTCGATTCTTTGCCAGTCTGCAGAAGCCCAGATCTATCAATGACGTTTTCCTGCCACGACTTTTTGTTGAAGTCTGTGTTCCTCCTGCTGACGGGAAACAATATTTGCATCCGTTGTGCTCAAATCATCATCATCATCATCAGTCCCTTGCCCGAACTGGGCGTTGGGGGGACTGAAAGGCAGCAGCAACAGACAGTGCTCTCCACTGAGTTCTATTTTGGGCGGTGGCAAGCAAGTCTGGCATCTCGAGTTCGGTCCATTCTTTTATGTTTGCGACCCAACTCTTTCTCTGACGACCTCGCCGACGACTTCCTTCGAGAGTGCCTTGGAGGATAGTCTTGGACAAGGTGTTGTGTCGGGTCACGTGGCCAAACCAAGCAAGCTTGCGCCGTTTCACGGTTGCCAGAAGGGGTTCATGTGGGCCCACCAGGGAAGTGACGATGCTCCGTACATATTCGTTGGTCTTGTGCTCGCGGTACGAGATGCGGAGCAACTTCCTCAGGCACTTGTTCTCAAAGGCCTGGATTTTCTTTTCTGAGTCTGCAAGCAGTGTCCAAGTCTCACAGCCGTAGAGTAGAATAGACACTACGAGGGACTTGTAAAGCCTGTACTTGATGGTGAAGCTGATGGAGTTACTTCGCCATATCCTGTCCAGCCTGGCCATTGCGGATGTTGCTGTACCTATCCTGATACGGATCTCTGCTATGCAACTACCGTCTTTGGACAGGGTGGCTCCCAAGTACTTGAAGCTATTGACCTCTTCTAGCTTCTGGCCGTTCATGTGAATGTTGCTGCTGCTGTCGCTTGTGGTGTTGATCATCACTTTGCTTTTATCCGTACTGATCTCCATGCCATAAGACCCTGCGCTACTTGAAAGTTTGTCTGTCAGGTTTTGGAGCTCACTATTGCTGCCTGCCATGAGGTCAATGTCGTCTGCGAATCGAAGATTGCACAGGGATCTGCCACCAATAGAGATTGAAGTATGGTGGTCGTGGAGGGTTTCCTGCATGATCTTCTCCAGGAATATGTTGAAAAGGACAGGAGAGAGCAGGCATCCTTGACGGACACCGATCGTCGTCCTGAAGAACTCGCCTGACTGATTGTTAAGTAGAACCGCGCTGCAGGCGTTCTTGTAAAGCGCTTCTATCATTTGGATCAAATGATAGAATGTGCTCAAAAGGAGGAGGTTAAAGAAGGTATAGTCGAGAAATGGATCATGGCTTGATAAGGCGACTCACGCCTCGGAAATAATGACGCTTGCCTGCACCGACCCTATCTTCGCTAGGATCTATACAGCCCTGGGTTCAAACCCCCTCCAGTTTTCTCCACCCGAGGCGCCGAGACGTAACAGGGCGACATATCCTTATTACATCAACAGTAAAGTCTTGGAAATAATTCTTGGGCGAGAGGCGACGATCCTCATATAATGGTCTCTTACACATGGGGTATTTATATGTGCGGGGTAGATGCGTCGAAAGAAATCTTTAGCAAGAGGCGTGGATTCTCATGAACCCCTGCATCCGTAGGGGTTCATGTGAATCTACGCCTATTGAAAGAGTTAATTTTCTGGCCGTTTCAGATCCGGGCCTGCAAGAGCACTTGACAATCTGCGCCTCTTGTGGATGTTAAGGAGATGGTTCACGGGCTTTACTGTTCTCGGCATTCTCGGCGAAATTGAGTTTTGATTATGAGGAGTATCATCCCCCTAGCCAATGCTTATCAGATATTACGGGTCAATTGTCAGCGAGGGCGACACTAAATTTCTCTCTGTCGTCCACAACTAAGCCCGACCTGGGTCCACACTTCGCGGCTACGACTAATTGGATTCCCTGCCCCTTGTGTCTTCTTCTGGTGGGTTGCCTGCCCCTGGCGTCTTCCGCCGGGCCGGCTTCGGCTCGCGTCCGATGTGAGTTTTTGATGCCGGCCACGATAGCTGAGAACAAATTGGGGTACGATGGGGTCCGTTTTCCCGCCCTGTCCGTCATTTGGCGGGAATATATTGCCCAAGTCTCAAGGCGGCGCGATCCATCTTGGTTTTTTTGTCACGTGGGTCCCTCGGCCGTCTTTCTTTCGTCTGCAATAGGCACAGATTCTCATGAGCCACTGCATCCTATCGGAGACGCGCCCTCGAAGTCGACATGATGATCAGGACGTGAGGTACAGCGCTTACAGTATTTATTTAAGGAGTAATTCCCCTTGGTTTGTTGTAGTATTTATTTAGAATATTCTACTGGGCCGGTCAGCTGCATGAGTGAGCTTAGACCTGCGCAAGCCACTAAGTAAGGTGCTCCTCGACATGCAAATGAGGCTTGGAGCTCATGAGAAAACCAAACCGAAGACAATCCGGCTGGAACTCATGAGAATCCACGCTAGATACACATTTTTAAAGTCTTTGATACCTTTTTCTCATTGAGTCTGTGCCTCCAGCTGGTGGAGATTGTTGAATTCCTGCACCTCAGACGTCGGAGTACGTAGAGAGCTAGACGTGAGACTGACAAGGGAGGTCACTCAGGGGTCCGGAAGTGTTCCTCTGTGTGTGATAGAGGTTTCTGGGTGTCAGATATTTCAGCCCTCTACTGATTGTTTTTGGTGGCCCGGGCTTGCTGAATGTGTTCTTTCACTGATTTTTTCCTTCAAATTACAAATGATTTCTCTGCTCGTCCTCCCCATGAGAGTGGGTAATAAAGTGTCGTTTGGTTTGAGAGACAGATAAAGGAAGGAACTGTCTCGCGTAGATCTATGACCCCCTGATCATTTTCTTTTGAATCGCAAAATAAATTTCTCCGCCCTTTCCGTGCATGAGGTTTGTTAAGCCCTCCGCTGCCAGTGATTGCAAATCGACATTCGCGTCACGTAAAAGGACCCGAGAATAGGTATAAAGAACATATTTATATTCTGTCTGTTTGTTTGTTTGTCCATTTTGACAAAGGGTATTTACCCGAAATATTAAATAAATTGTGTTGTACCCGTCTTTTCTAAGCGTGTTTCTTTCTCCGTTGGGTACTTCTTTGCATATTACACGCTTGGCAGTCACCTTTTTGGTCTGGATTGCTTAAAGAACATATGACTAACAAGAGACATAAATCGTCATGAGCCCCCGCGATTTGCAGCTGGGCAGCGTTCACCTTGCCCCGGTAGTTAAGGGGTTAATAAGGTGTGCCCTAAGGTTGAAGGCGGACAGAAAAGGAAAGCAAGAAAAATCTAGTAGTGAAAAGAGTGTAGATAAATAACTTTAGATATAAAGCTGCAGGCCCAAGCGTCGCAGATCTCCCTCTGTCTCTGTCTCTCTGTCTCTGTCTCTCTGTCTCTGTCTCTCTGTCTCTGTCTTTCTGTCTCTGTCTCTCTGTCTCTCTCTGTCTCTCTCTGTCTCTCTGTCTCTGTCTCTGTCTCTCTCTCTCTCTCTCTCTCTCTCTCTCTCTCTCTCTCTCTCTCTCTCTCTCTGTGTGTGTGTGTGTGTGTGTGTGTGTGTGTGAGTGTGTGCGTGCGTGCATGCGTAATTGCGGGGTGCATGTGTGCATGTGTGCATGTGTGTGTGTGTGTGTGTGTGTGCGCGTGCGTGCATGCGCGAGTTGTGGTGTGCATGCGTGCGTACATGAGTGCGTGTGTGTGTGTGGGTATGTGTGTGTGTGTGTGTGTGTGTGTATGAGCGTGCGTGTGCGTGCATGAGTATGTGCGTGCGTGCGTGAGCGAATGCATGCATGCGGCAGTGTGTGGTATGTGTATGTTTACTTGTCTTTGTCATTTATGTAGTAGATGTAGCAACGGCAAGTTTGAACACTGGTCCTGTTACCAATAACTTCTACCGTTGGAAAATAAAGGTTCATTGTTCATTGTTCATTGTCATTCTCTCTCTCTCTCTCTCTCTCTCTCTCTCTCTCTCTCTCTCTCTCTCTCTCTCTCTCTCTCTCTCTCTCTCTCTCTCTCTCTCTCTCTCTCTCTCTCTCTTTCTCTCTCGATTCCTCTTTCTGTGAGCTTTTATTTGGCTACATATCCCACTGACAACGACCAAAGAAAGTAGGGAGAAAACACTTTAGCAAGACCACCAACAAGCAAAGCAAACGATCCACGATTTGACAATGCTGACAGCCTAATAACCTACTCTGCCTAATGAACGTGTAAGTTTGATAAGCAGCAAGTGTAGATCTTCAAGTACCCCCATAGCCTGTGGGGGCTTATGAGGATCTATGCCCCGTGCAGAGTATCGGCTTTCACTAAGAGAAAGAAAACATCACAGTGGAATCCTCATTTCCAATGTCTTAGTTCTCCGAGATTCTCACCTTTGCTCAGAACCTTCATCCAGTGCAATGATCTGTCTGCCTGACGCCTTCTCAAGGGCCAGAATCGAGTGGGAAGGGAGACTACCCAGACACGCAGCCTCGGGCTATAGTGCTTGACTCAGCAGTTGAAAACGGACCGTTCAGAATAAGAAAGGTGAACAAATCGCCGAAACCTTTTGGTCAGAGACAAAAAAAACAAAACAAAAAAAAACGTGGATGCCTTTCCTTTAGAGCTTCAGTCAAACGACGCCAAATGAGAAACGACTGAAAGACTGATGGCTTGCACTTAACTACCGAGGACTTGCTCTTAACCCCTGAACCACACAGTTGCAAAGACATAAGCCTCATGAGCCCCAGCAGTCGAGGGGGCTCATGAGGATTTATGTCTCTTGTTGGTCCTATATTCTTTACGCCTAATTTGTCCCGTTCATAACTGTGTTTTTCACGCGGTTGTCGGTCAGTGTGTAGCCATGTTTTAGACGCGCAATTCGTGACTACTGGTAGAGAAGGGGTTAACAACCTTCAGCCGATGAAGACTGTATTTGTGATGGTATGTGATTTTGGGCTTTGTGGTCAGAGGCCGCAAGGTCCAAAATCACAGACCAGCACACACAGCTGAGTTCTTTGAGCATAAAAATGCACCATGACCCATTCTGGATGACTTCATCGTCACTGAACCCAGACTGACGTGTTTATGTACTCAAACAGCAAATGATCGTGCAGGGTCGCATGAAAATAGGCATAAATTCGTGAAATAGTTATCCGTGTGACTGATTTATCCTAGGATGACTCAATTGCCGGAGCGATTAGCCATATCTTCCTCGAGCTGATTTATACGACTTTACGGACGCATGTATCCCGAAACGGCTATCGCATAAATGTGTTGGAATCACAACCCCGAGGAGGTTCTGACCCGCAGGATACAGGTACCATAATTATAGCCTTCACTGACGGACCCGGTGAGCATCACCCTTGCTAGCTCATTTCATTCATATCCGCGTCAGTGTTGTCGGGTTGTCTTGGTTATACAACAATTTTCAACGATGACTTAGCAAGTACATCACTGAGTCGGCGTATCAGTCCTGCGGATGGCAACAAAGGGGTTAACCCCATCTCCACAGGCCCACTTTCTCTCTCTCTCTCTCTTTCTCTCTCTTATTTTGTGCCCCCCCCCCCCACACACACACACATATGATCTTCCTTTCCCCACCCCCTTCCACCCCCACCTCCCCGGCCTCCCTTGACGAAACCACGGCTCCGACCTCCACCGTATCAGCGGGAAACGTATAGCCTATAATTCACCCAGGTAACGGGTTCCTGTGACAGGGCACCCGCTCGGCTGCACGTGAAGTCACGTCTCGCGGATAAGATGCGAGATCACGTGGGTACATTAAGAAATTTGGGATCACGCTCCTGACCAGTAAATTGAAGTGTGCGGCATTTAAGGGGTCCGTGCGCGAACTATCTTCATTAGTCTAAAACTAATGCCACGACTACCCTCCCACCCCCTCCCGCCCCTCTCCCCTCCTTCCCCCCATCCGCCACCCCCCCCCCCTCCCCCCAACACACACACCCGGCCACCCTCTTCTTCCCCCACCCTCTCCAAAAAGTGTGTGTTGGGTGGAAGGGGCACTGCAATACATATCAGCTGACGTTTTGAGGACAGACGCCGTTTGATGTAAGAGTTTAGCTCCTTCTCTGATTGTAGACGCAGATTATGTTCTGAAATCTATGTTAACCCTTTCCCTGCTAATGTACATAAATTTTGTTTGTGAAGTCTGTGTTCACTGAACGACTAAGAGCCACAACCGTCCAAAGTGCATGGACACACATTGGTCTCAGCAAGAGGCATAGATCCTCATGAACACGCTACAAGAGACATAGATCCTCATGCGTCCCCGCCGTTGAGGGGGCTCATGATTATCTGTGCCTCTTGCAGTTAGATCGCGTTCACCTCTCTCGGCAGTGAATGGGTTAATTCACGAGCCACAGCCGTCAAAGAAACATAGATGCAAAGTCGTGTCAGCAAGAGGCTTAGAGCCTCATGAGCGCCAGCGAATGATCAACTCATGAGGATCTATGTCTCTTGCAGCGTGTTCAGTTTTTCTCGCCAGTGAAAGAGTTAATGTG
>BTPG01000004.1:15927263-15942263 GCA_036245525.1 Semisulcospira habei
TATTAAAGCTGAGGTGCAATGAGAAAAACCCGCCCAGCGCGTGTTCTAAAAGGACTACAGGACCCAGCTTGGGCCCTGCCCCTAAGTGGGTCAAATCGGTTCGTAACTCAGTTGACGGAGTTGGCAACTGCGTATCCCGAGCTTGCAAAACTCTCGGAAAACGACAGACCACTTCCTGTTGCACGGAAACATCGCGATTAGCAGATCGGACAACAGCAGACGATTCTGTGACACTTTGAAACTGACCGACAGCCACGGATTTTACGCGCTGGGGACTATGATGGCAGAATGTACGGCTGTACATGCTGTAAGTATGAGTCCTGCCACTTTGTAGTTGTGAACGGATTTATTCAACACGTACCTCCAGTCCAATATAGGCTAATATAAATAAATAAAGAAGCATTGTGATGTACAACCAATACAGTAAATTGGATGAGAGAGAGAGAGAGGGGGAGAGAATCGACTGTTTACATAGATGCCAAAAGATACAAGGTCGCCATGGGTCAAGCTGATTTTTAGTAGCTGCCCTTCGTATGGAGAAAAACATTTGCTGTAGGCCACTCCAGATGAAAAGATATAACAACAAACACTAAACGACAAATAACCCCTCCTTCCTCACCCTTCCGATATCAAATAAGCTTCAGGCTGTACTGTGTAACTTACGGATAGCTCGGCCTGGTCCATATCCAGTGTGCGTCCAGGCAAGGCACATATGGCCTGCTCTGTCCGTCGGGTGGTCGAGTGTCGTCTGCTACTGTTGATATCAGTAAAATTATCGCTGGTTTAGATCAGTGATCGCGGTGCCCACTCGCTGCAAACAGGAAGTGGCCTGTCTTTTTCACGGGAGTTTTGCCAGCACGGCAAACGCAGTTGAAAACTCAGTCAACTGAGTCAGTTGCAAACCGGTTTGCCGAAGTTAGCCGAACGTTCACGAAGACAGGGCCCTCGCTGGGTCCTGCAAAGTTTTTTTAAAACACGTGCGGGGCGGAGTTTTTTGACTGTTTCTCAGCTTTAAACAGAAAGAGGTTACGTAACGGAAGCATGTCAAGGGCCCTGAGTCGCTCGTCAGTGATGTCCTTGCTATTAGCAAGGATTACTGGAGGGAATTAAGCCTCTTTAAACACACATCACTATACCCGTTCCAGGCTGTGATACGTAATCAATGTGGGACTGGATGTGAGCGCAGAAGAAGAGTTTTCTAGTTGGTGAATTCGTAAAATAAATAAGTTTTGAGCGGAGAAATAGATTTCTGAACACAATTTTGCACACTCTGTTTACATGCGCATTCCCTGTCAATTGATCGTCTATAATTTTTATTTATTATTATTTATCAGTGCATTATATTGGCGCTTTATCCCAATTCAAAATTGGCTCAAAGCCCCGCCGCGACTGAACTGAACCCAACAAGCACGCTCACGTGAATCACGCGCATTCACTCGCATACTGTACATAAATACAGAACATTCACGTGGTGCTAAGGGCAAGCTCAAGCGAACTACTGAAGTTTTGAAAATTCAAATCGTTTTTTATATTTGAAATTTGATTAAGTGGACAAATTGATACCAAAGTCGTGTGGGAGGAAGAGCCGGAGTACCCGGAGAAAGAACCCACGACTGTCCGCTCGAATTAACGGTGACACTTACTAGAGGAGAAAAACCCGCCGCCGGAACCGGGTATGGACCTCGCACCTCTAGCATTGGTGGCAGGCGCTTTTACCGCTGCGCCACCGCCTAACAGGAGAGAGAGAGAGAGAGAGAGAGAGAGAGAGAGAGAGAGAGAGAGAGAGAGAGAGAGAGAGAGAGAGAGAGAGAGAGCCGGAGAGAGAGAGAGAGAGAGAGAGAGAGAGAGAGAGAGAGAGAGAGAGAGAGAGAGAGAGAGAGAGAGAGAGAGTTTGTGTGTGTCTAGTATCAGCTTGTTTTCAGTTGTCATTTTTGTTATTGTATTCTTCTGTATATGTCTCAGTATTTTATTAGTGTAACATGTAAAGCGCCTGGAGCACTTACGGTGATTAGGCACGATAGAAATTGACATTATTATTATTATTGTTATTATTATTATTATTATTATTATTATTATTATTATTATTATTATTATTATTGCGATTCCGATAGAAATAAGACGTGAAACATTATTTCAAAAGTGTAAGTGACGTAATTTAGCCGTGTTTCATGTAATCTTTGCTGGACTGAACCATAATTTATAGTAACCAGATTATAACCAACAGTGAAGGTATACCCGCTCTCGATTTCAACCCTTTTGCTGCGCTTGTTCTGCTACTGTCTTCCTTTGCAGAATTCCCCCGAGACCTCTGTTCCCATTCCCGAAAGATCAAACCCACCAAATGTTTCCATCAGTCACTCCTTGCACCCATCTCATCCACCGACCACCCTGAGTTGGGTGAGAGAGTGTTAACGAGATGCAAGTGGACTCCGCAATCATGTCAGCATATGATTCGCGTTGTGCGTAACACATCTGTTAACCATGTCAACGCCTAGGAAGCAATCACACCAAGGAGAGCGTCGTCCCGTCTGCCATCACTCACAACGAGAGAGCATGATCCTGTAAGCATGATCCTGTATTTTGCTTTCGAGATGTGCCGTATACGGATACGCGGCAGTTTTGCCGCGTATCCGTATGCGACACGTCTACAATGATTGAAGGCACTACAGCAGGAGTTGGCTTGACCGTGGTAGTTCAAGGGTGGTGCCAAGCTAAGATGGCACCACCATTGGAGTATAATGTTCGACCCATGTCCCCAGACCAGTACGCAAAGGCCACGGGCCATGGTCGGCTGCGGTGGGCACGCGCACTAAAGGGGCCCACTACGACCCGGGCCCACTACGAACCGGGCCCACTACGACCCGGGCCCACTACGACCCGGGCCCACTACGATCGACTTCGGCCCGATGGCCTTTTACGTGCTGGATGGCAACACCTCGGTATTCAATTTTTTTTTCCTTTTTTTTTTTTCACATCCACTTTGCCAGTTCAACGCCAAACAGCCCAGACCATCCAGAGAACATGGACACAACGTGGTGTCAGCAAGAGTCATAGGTCTTCATAAGTCCCCGCAATTGCGGGGTCTCTTGAGGGTCTATGCCTCTTGCAGTTGGATGATGCTCACTTTTCTTTCGCCAGTGAAGGATCTAGGGAGTCAACGTGATTTCTAACCCCGCCGTCTGCCGTCAACAGCAATCTGCATCTATCATCCTCATTCAACACTCACTACGTCCAAATGTGCCCATTCTTAAACGGTTTAATCCAGACATATTCATGGCCTAACAGCCGGGGTGCTCAACTCCTTGGTTATCAACTCCTACCACGAAGACTCGAGCAGTCAGCCGGAAGGAGAAAAAAAAAATCACATGGACTACCCGGATGATTTTGTCTCACTTCGGGTCCTCTGGGCTTCCAGGGAGGTCGATCTGCAAGAGGCATAGATTCTCATGAGCCCTTGTGACAGCAGGGACTCATGAGAATCTACGCATCTTGCTAGTTCACGTACATCTGTGCCCCTCAAACTGGGTGAGTTGTTGATGGTTTTATGCGTGCGACATTTTGTTCGGTCCTCTGGGATTTCAACGTGGCCTCAAATGTTTTTCTCAGATGTTGGAAGTCCAAAGAAATATTCATGAAAAAGAAAACCGTGTCGTTTCCTTTAACTCTGCTGTTGTGTTGCTGTGCGATTGATGTCTTGTGACAAAACTGAAACAATGCGAGATTGTATAATTTTTTAACAATGGTTGTTTACATGTGACATGAATTACGATATGTGACTTGCCGCACGCATCGGAACACGCGTACACGCGGAGGAAATATTTTGCTGATAGTCACACTGTGATTTTATGTGATCTGACTTTTTGTTTGTTTGTTTTAACTTAGAAAGTTTTCTCTCTGAGTACGATAAACTGATTAGCACGACGGTGCAGCGTCCCTAGCATGACTTAGGTTTATTTAGCATGTTAGACCGGCTGTCTACAACCATTTACAAATCCGTTTAGTTTCATTCGCAGCTGTCGGGACGTTAAGCAATATACGACCAACAACAAGTCTGGGTTTAATAAGTTATCTTTAATCTTTTCCTGATGTGATTGCTCTACTTTGACTTCAAGTTTTGACTGCCGAAATTATATCTAATGCTGTTTTTGATATCTCAGTTAACCCATGTATCCCGACACCCTACAGCAGGAGAGTGATTGAATATGCTAATTAAAGGGTAGTGCCAGATCAGCTTGGCGCCATCAAGCACCAATCTAATCTGGCACTACCCTTAAATTATTATGGTAGTCTATCTTCTGAAAATGGTACATAGTCGTAAGGCGACACATCCCAAATTTAGGACTGAAATGCGGTCTCGGGGTTAAAAATGAATTAACTCATTCGAAACGTGCCGCCTCCGGATACGCGGCGTAAGCCGCGTATCCGGAGGCGGCACGTCTCGAATGAGTTAATTCCATGCCACAGGGCCTTGGCCGTCTAAGGAACGTGGATACACAGTGGTTTATGCAAGAGGTAAGGAACTTCCAAAGCACCCGCAGTGGCGCGGGCACATGCCATGAAGATCTATACTTGTTACAGATGGATGGCGTGCAGTTTTTCAGTGAGCGGGTTAAAAACGAATTTGTCCTCGATCTGTTTCCCCCATACATACCGTCTACACGTGGCAGGAAAAAAACATGACACTCAAATGTGTGACAATTCGACTAACAGTTGGGGCAATATTTCTTCTTACGCTGATTCACGACAAATCGCCTGGGAGCTGTAACAAACCTACTCTTCCGGAGAAAACAGAGAGAGAGAGAGAGAGAGAGAGAGAGAGAGAGAGAGAGAGAGAGAGAGAGAGGTGCTCAGAAATGGTACAGACAAAAAAAAAACAAACCGCCCTCTCAAGTAAGTATAACCTCAGAGCAACTTATCTCCAGAAAGCTGCTTTTGTGTCTCAACCGTCTGCAAGAGTCGTAGATTCGCATAAGCCTCTGCAATGCAGGGGCTTATGAGAATCTGTGCCTCTTGCTGGCTGCCGACTGACCCCGTTTCCACCCTCAGACGGAGAAAGTTCAGTTGCTTTGCTTGAAACCTGCAGGCTGTCAGACCTTTTTGATTGCTGGAGGCGGCAACACCTTCTTGTCGTTTTATCACTGTCTCGTTCCCGCGGGTAGCCCATCGCTTTTTGTTCTTCAGTTTCTTGTTTGGCCTACCGCATAGACTAACAGTAACACGTGCACAGTCTTTACAGCCGAACTGTAACTGCTTAACTCGTTGGAGACGCGCCGCCTACGGATACGCGGCGAATTGCCGCGTATCCGTAGGCGGCCCGTCTCCAATGAGTTAACCTCGATGACGAAGTACAGGTCAGCATCAGTATCACGTGCACCAGAATATCGCGAAATCGATACAGGACGGGCAGATCTGTGGTCGCGCTCCAAAGTATACTGTATACGATATCCAATAAGCAACACGACCTCTGGTCGACTCCAGCGTTAGCTGGCCTGCGCGCGGCTGTGCGCTGGCGAACTAAGGCTGTAGTCGGATACAGGAGATTTAGCTTACTGTGTGTTTTTTCTTCCTACGCCTAATTAGTATAGACCACATTATAACTCGAGCGCCCATGCAATCTATATTGCGCTTACAAAATCTATACAATTAAAATTAAAAGTAACGGTAATATTCCTTTTTTTTTCTTTCAAGAACTTAGCAACTCTAATAATTATAAAAACTAGGATTAAAGTCATGGAAAACAAAATTTTCTGAAGATATCATTCGTGAATGTTCCGATTCTCTCTCTATTCATCATATAATGCTCGAATGTCCTATGACAACACTTTTTTTTTTCAGACAAAATGCTAAAAAAGAAATTAACGTTGCCGATCTGGAAACGTCAATGATATTTTACATACCAGTATAGCAACAACTTTAGTTAAATTAATGTCAGACCCCTATAGGTAGACGTTTGTAATACATTATAGTTTAGATTATTAAGTTTCAAGTTTAACCCATTGTGTGTCCGAGGTATGAAATCCCCACATTTTGGAGTTGCCCTCTGAAGACTGCATTACAATTCAGGGGACAAATCGACCATGATAGTTTAAGGGTGGTGCCAAAATAGCTTGGCGCCTACGGGCGCCAAGCTATTCTGGTACCACCCTTGAACTATCATGGTCTATCCATGTCTTGCTGTGGCGTGAGGGAGCTGATTGAGTTAAAGAAGGTGTTTGTGTCAAAATCACCGAGATGTGAAGAGACATTAAATAAAATTCATTAATTCATTCCATCGCCCATAACGTCTGATTTTATTGCTCTCGTGTATCGCAACATACTGCGGCTGACCTGTAGTTGGTTTCTAGCAATATTTACACTAAGTAAAGTTTTTAGGAAGGTTACAAAGTAAAGTAGATTATAGCACTGTCAGGGGAGAGAAATATGCATGATCAACCAGTGATCATAGATCTACTGTGGCCAAAGCACCAAAAAAAAAAAAAAAAAAAAAAAGATAGGAAAGAGAGGGGGCGCTAAGAAAGTGACTGAAAGCAATGCATATGGAAGCACCCCCCCCCCCCCCCAAAGGGGAGACTGCCAGTGCTAATATTTTAGGAAGGTTACAAAGTAAAGTAGGTTATAGCACTGTCAGGGGAGAGAAATGTGCATGATGCCGATGGTGTGCTGAAGAGGTCGCCAAGACCGAAACAGCTGTCCACACCGGCTAAATATCTGGATCCCCTTGGGGGACCTAGATTAAAATTTCCATGCACTGAGTGGCTGGAACAGTGGATATGTGATATGCCCCCCTTCGGGGGGGGGGGGGGAGGGGGCTTCCATATGCATTGCTTTCAGTCACTTTCTTAGCGCCCCCTCTCTTTCCTATCTCTTTTTTTTTTTTTTTTTTTTTTTGGTGCTTTGGCCACAGTAGATCTATGATCACTGGTTGATCATGCAAATTTCTCTCCCCTGACAGTGCTATAACCTACTTTACTTTGTAACCTTCCTAAAATATTAGCACTGGCAGTCTCCCCTTTTCTTTTCATTTATTACTACAATATCGACTGCAACCCCTTCCCCCCTTTTGGTAGGTTCTCTTTTAGGGTGCATGGAAATTTAACTCTAGGTGGTGGCATGGAATGTATGCCCCTGCAGACACCACAGTAAAATGTGGTTGTCATTGCAGGTCGGCAGAATTTCCTGCCTCCTCCAGTATTGCCGATGGTGTGCTGAAGAGGTCGCCAAGACCGAAACAGCTGTCCACCGGCTAAATATCTGGATCCCCTTGGGGGACCTAGATTTAAATTTCCATGCACTTAGTGGCTGGAACAGTGGATATGTGATACGCCCCCCCCCCCCCCTTCGGGGGGTGGGGGGGCTTCCATATGCATTGCTTTCAGTCACTTTCTTAACGCCCCCTCTCTTTCCTATCTCTTTTTTTTTTTTTAGTGCTTTGGCCACAGTAGATCTATGATCACTGGTTGATCATGCACATTTCTCTCCCCTGACAGTGCTATAACATACTTTACTTTGTAACCTTCCTAAAATATTAGCACTGGCAGTCTCCCCTTTTCTTTTCATTTATTAGACGTCGTGGGCAACTCCTATAAAATCTTCGTTCGCGAAGTCAAGCCAAGAGATTACTAAGTAAAGTTTGTACAATTTCCCCGAAACATGTAGTGAACTTCCGATGTAAGAAAATAGCAGCGGACCTCGTGGTTGGGACGTATGGAATAGGGTTCGTACGTCCGATATTGTTGTAAGCAACTGCGTGTGTGCGGAATGGGGGCCTGGGCAACTCAGGTGGTAGTGTCCTGTTACAGGAAACTTTGGATATAACAAAATGTCAAGGGACTCAGAATGTCACGAATTCGAAACGTGACTTTGTGAGGTCAAACTTTGTTGAAACATTTCCGGTGGCATGTCTTCGAAATCATCTTTATGTTGGCCAGATGTTGGGGGGAAAAAACCATGTAGAAAAGAGATTAACGCTTTTGTTTTCGGCCACTTGGGGTGGGGGATTCCCCCACCCCCAGTAGCAAAAACAAAAGCGTGTTGTGTGGTGTCGGAGTTGGGGTGAAATGGATCTTTTGTGACTGAAATCGTTGTGGATTCCCCAGTTGCCGAAAAGTGTGGGAGTGGGGTGGGAATTGGGGTGGAATGGATCTTTCGTGAATTTTCAAAGGTAGTGCTTGGTCTTCTTGACATCGTCTTCAAATGTAATGATCAATCCATTTCTGGCATCTGGGGCATGTACTAGTAAATACCAATGACTAGAATCTGCATCATCTCAACTTGACAATAATATCAGATTGTATAATAATCCAACAAAACTTTGAACATAAAAACTGTGATTACGATCGGTGTCTGTGTTGAATAGCTAATGATCGATCAATAATAACACAATACGTCAGTACTGTATCCCATCGTCAAATATTACTCTTTAATGAGTTTAACGTCAACATTTCGGCGTTAATCAGCGAGATTTGAAATTGTCATGCGACTGTGATGCTACCACCCCTTTGGCTCCATTAAACTTCATTCTTTATTATCACGAAACACTTAAAAACGCCATAAATCGTCTGTGAAAAGCCGGTTCGCAGCTGGTGCCGGTCTTGTACGCCGCCATGTTAGTTAGGGCCCGCAACTCTCGGTGCGCATCTAGAGTTACTTCCATGCAGTAAGACACACCTTTATGTTGCCATTTTTCGCCCGTTAGACTTCAAACGCGCCACCCTTGCCCAGCTGTTGTCGATTTGGGAGATCTAATTGTGGGAGGAAAACACAAGGCGGTGGCTGGAACTTTCTTGAAGTCACAGTCTGGGCCCAGATGATCACCTCCGTCTGAGGAACACACCTAGAGACGCACAAGTAAATTAGGCTATTTCTTCAAAGATCTAGAAGCAAAAACGCTACCGACACGCAAAGGGTTAGGAGATTTGTTCAAGTACGATTTCACAGTAAGAGGCATACTTTATTATTATTATTCTTTTAATATATAGCCCGTTTAGCCTCAGAAAGTCGAAGTCGTTTTACTCACATCTGAGCAAGCTTAGGCTTGTCCTTTTTTTTTAAAAGGAAATTCTCTTCCACTGCAGAGGCTCATGAAAATCTGTGCCTTTTTTGGGACGGTTGAGGGTGGCTGCAGGACTGCTGAAAACTTGCTCTCTTTCGTTTTTCCTCCCCGAGAAACAAAAACACTCTTTTTCGTTGAATGTTTCCAACTTTGTTGCTGTCTGTCCAGGAACCTTTTGGGGTCGCTGTTCTCCGGGACGTGAGAAAATATATATTTTAACTCCCTCACTGCACGTGGGCGTAGATTATATTTCAGTTTTAAATCACTGTAAACTGAACGTGAAGAACATGGATACAAAGTGGTTTCAGCAAGGGGGCTCATGAAGATAATGTGCCTCTTGCAGTTGGGTAATGTTCTCTTTTTCTCGAACCAGGAAATGGGCCTAAATTCGTGAGCCCCATTTTTCGCGTTTCCAATCGTACGTAAATACCTCCCACGAGGTTTTGGTCGACCTCTGATGTTTAACGGTAGTGCCTGATTCGTGTTGGAATATCGTAGTCAGTCTTCATTTCAAGCGTCAAGTTAATCAGGCAGCCTACATGAGAAACTTAGGACTAGGCATACGCGTGCTGCTCTGTGGTTTTGGGTCTTACGGTTCTGGGGGCCAGTTGCATGCGTGAGATTACTCACGCAACTGGCCCCAAGAGCTACATCATTTATGTGAGGCTCCAACCAACGCCTAAGGTATTTGGACAACGTCAAATGACAGATTATCATTTCTTCAAGGCACGAACGCCATGAAAGATTTACTTTTTGAAAGCGACGTCAACCGCCCTTCACTCCTCCACCTCAACCCCTATCTAATTCAGTCCCGTTATCTGCCTACGGTTCACCCCATTCCAACATCCCACTAACTATCCACCAACCCCCTCCGCGTCCCCGTTTATAATGATATGATTTAACAGCGACATTTCAAATCATAGGCATGGACATATAAAATACATGTATGTTTTTTTTAATGTAATTCAGTCCACTATACTAGGAAGCCTTTTCTCGTATCTTTCTGATCTGCCCGCCCCCCCCCCCCCCCCCCACCCCCCACCCTCTGTCACCACACCTTTGACCCCCCCCCCCCCCACCACCACCACCACTGTCATCTCAGATCATCTCAATCTCTTCTGAAACAAAAGAACAAAATCCGACCCACCCAGCAAGCTTTCCAACCACCCGTGACCGTCCTCAAGTCTCGCCGTGACATGGGTCACGTTACCCACGATGTGACACACCCGATTCGCGTTGTGACGGAAAACTAAGTCTGAATGACATTTGTACGCTACGCACAACCTGCGGGACACCCCTCTGCTTGAGGAAGTACGACGTAGATGAAGCACACATCGACTCAAATCGGCGCGGAGTGTATGTCCCAGCCAGCAAAAGATCCTGGGGCCGCTGTCTGCCGTAGTGGGCCCGCGCACAGCAGTGCGTGGGCCTTCTGGGGTGGATGGTCGGCCCGATGACCTTTTGCTTTCTGGGTTGATGGATACAGCATATCCCTAAAGGACACCCACTACTGCTTATTCTCTTCTCTTCCACTGGACGCACATATTGTGTCTGAAATCTTTGTTCATTTAACGACCAAAAAAGTCCAACCACAACCTGTCCAAGGAACAAAGATACAAATTGGTCTCAGCAAGAGGCATCGATCTTCATGAGCCCCCCCCCCCCCCCCCCCAGTCGCGGGGGCTCACGAAGATCTATGTCTCTTGCAGCTTTTTTTTTCTCAGCAGTATTTATATTCGAAGTTTCTTAGAAGCGAAATAGGTATAATACAAAGGTGATTTCAGTCCTGAGTTGTCAAGTCGCCGTGTACCTGTCCGACTTTTGTTATTTTTAATAATTATGACCTTGTTTTTAGCAAAGTCGACTGTAAACCAAGTGAAATTCAGTTTCTTGTCTGTTGTTACTTTGCGTGTATTGATTTTTCCCCCCTGTTTTGCGATTTGAGCCTTTTTGTTAAGGGATACTGAACAATATAAGAGTGATTTATTATTATTATCATCATCATCTTATTATTATTATTATTATTATTATTATTATTATTATTATTATTATTATCTTGTTAGCAAGTCTGAGTTCTGAGTTAATCTTCATAGCTCATAGGTGTGCCGGTCGGTGATTTTGGGTCTTACGGCTGGAAGCCGTTAAGTCCAAAATCACAGACTCGCACACATATCAAAACAAAACCTCCTTTACATTAAACAAAACAAACAAACAAACAAACAAACAAAAACACGGAAGCCCAGGTTTTGCTGTGAGGCGATTCACTGATCAGTTTCAGATGGCGACTCACATGCTATACATGAGTATATGTGAACCTATGCTACTTGAAGATTAAAGAATTTCCCTGCATGGCGAATCATGTCTGCAGGGTTTTTGTGGTGACAGTGGCCGGGTAGGGGGTGTCTAGGAACGGGTGCCCATAAGACTTACCGGAACCACCCCGAATAGAGCGTTGTTTGGGTGGCGGCGCGAACTGTCGGGTGTGAGTGACAGGGCCAGTCGCCGGCGAAATCAAGCTGATATCATATCCGCTGACTAGACCGCTCAGTCGCAGCCTGAACCCTCAACTCATTCAGCTCGACGGCCGTATTTCCCAAATTTTGGAGGCGTCATGTAACGACTATGCACCTGTTGCAGGAGATGGATCGACCATGATAATTCAAGGGTAGTGCCAGATTAGCTTGGTGCCGACAGGCTAATCTGGCACTACCTTTGAATTATCATAGTTGACCAGTCTCTCCTGCTGTAGTGCGTCAGGGCTGAATGGGTTAAACTTGTTTCATAAGAGCAGTATTCAGACCTTCATTTGGGCGTTCTTTGGATCATTGGTTGCTTTGGACGCTCAGAGAAAATGCTAAAACCGAGAGAAGGTGAACATGGTCTAATTGCAAGAGACCTAGATCTATGCCTCTTGCTGACACCACTTTTAACTGACACGTACTTTGGACGAATGGGACTGTGGCGTTGAATTAATACAGATGTTAGAAGCACAATCTGCGACCGCGTGCAGTGATAAAGGTTAAGAAAAAAATGGGAAATACCTGTCAGAGGAACACGTCACGAGTGAATAAGTGTGTCGGACGGTCCGTGGCGCAGAGGTAAAAGAGCCTGTCACCAATGCTAGAGGTGCGAGGTTTGATACCCGGTTCCGGCGTCGGACTTTTCTCCTCTAGTAAGTGTCACCGTTAACTCGGGGGGACCGTCGGGGGTTCCGCTTTCTGTGGGTACTTCGGCTCTTCCTTCCCCCGCCCCCACACTATTTTGGTATCAATTTTAGTCCACTTAATCAAATTTCAAATATAAACGATCTGAATTTCCGAAACTTCAGTAGCTCGCTTGAGCTTGCCCTTAGCACCAGGTGAATGTTCTGTGTTTATGTACAGTGTGTGAGTGAATGCGCGCGATTCACGTTCGCGGCGGCGCTTTGAGCAGATTTTCAATTGGGATAAAGCGCCTATTTAATGCGTTGATTGATTGATTTATTTATTTTATGGTTGCCAGCAGTTATTGCGTAGATTCTCAGTAGAGAGACGCAGTCGTACAAGTCAGCGTATGGTCACAGAGGGTCACACGCATGACTTACAAGCCCGTGTCTGTCGAGAAAAAGTGATCGCGATCTAATTGCGAGACTGAGGCATAGATACTCAGGCCCCCCCCCCCCCCCCCCACCCCCCCCCCCCCCGACTGTGGGGGCTCATGGAGATCTATGCCTTTTGCTGAGACCAGTTTGTGTCCATGTTCTCTGGACAGTTTGGCTTTTGGTCCGCGTTCAGTGAACACAGATTTAAGAAACAAACGGTTAGTTTAGGTTAAAACTGGGACAGCTTTAATCAGTTGTATCTGCCGACTTGCACATATATATATTTTTTTAAAGTTGCCGTGACTGCCGGGACGCCAGAATCATTCAACCGCAAGAGGCGTTGGGCAGCAAGAGACATAGAACCTCGTGAGGGCAGCATAGGAGATAGGGCAGCAAGAGACATAGAACCTCGTGGCCACCGCATTCGCGGGGGCTCATATGTCTCTTGCTGCCCTTATGTTGTATCAGTTTAGTTGGACGGCTGGGCTGTTTTCGCTTTGGATTTTTAATGGATTAACAAGACAAATTGTAGCCGCGGGATGGGAAGTGGTTAACTTGAAAGAAAATGAATCCTATTTCTGTATGTTGTTAATTGCATTCATATTGTCGCGCTTGTAACCCCTTCGCTATCACTGATCACGGATTTCGCGTTAGGAACCACTACTCACGCTGATCGACATTCGCGTGAGGAATACCCCAAAAAATGTGGCCAAAAACGGGCATAAAGAACATAGGACAAACAAGAGACAGAAATTTTCATGAGCCCCCGCGACTGCGCCCGCACCCTCACCCCAGGTGACTGAGACGGCCTACAGATTTCGTTCTTAATGTTTGCTGCTCTGTGATTTTGGACCTTACAGCGTAAGGCCGTAAGGTCCAAAATTTACAGACCAGAACAGACATTTGTATCTTTTCCCACCGAAAAGACAATTACTTTCTTGATGAGTGAGAGAAGTAATTAGTTTGCACTCTACCCCTGATGGATTAGTTCGGGGTGATAATGGACGGCCCTAACGGGCGGGTTATGAGGAACAGGGGCAGCTATTGCCCATGCACTACGACCTGAACACTGATCAAGTTGGGCGCACTGCCACTGTACCACTGGACCGTTCAACGGACATGCTATTGAACAATGCCGTCTTTTTTGTCCCTTGGATTGCGAGCCTAGCTGCCGAAGCCGAGATGGGGACTCGAACCCACCACCCTTTGCACCTTTTCGCTCCGACGATTAACCGCCTAAGCTATTTTGGACTCGGCACTCTACCCTTGTAAGAGCACAAGGCTATAATTATTATTTAGAGAATATGCAGAGGCAGATAACGAAGGAACAAGTAAATACTACGAACTTGAAGCGACGCAATCGCCAAACGGATACAAACTACAAACTAATATGCACACACACACACACAAAATAATTACAATGTACACTGATATAAATCGTTCAGTTCATTGAACCAACAAATAATTGCTTGTATGTGCACTTGTCTTCACTTTGGTCAGTTAACTATGACATCACTTGTATGACATCATAGCTACTTGTAATATTTCTGAAGAACATTGACATTACAAATTACGTCATCCTTTGTTTACATTGTGATGTGATTTTTGTTTACATTTTGTCATATGACAACATTAGCTACAGAAGGTTAGTAAAACTGACGTACTCTCAATATTGTTGTTATTTTTTTTTCAACATAATTATTGTCTCCTGCCCTTCCGCTGATTTCCTGCTCAAACAGGCATTTTTTATTTCTATTTGTTTTTCGCGCTCTTGATTCCACTAAACCCAGTTGGCAAAAGGTCGTCGGGCTGATTTTGGCTGCCGTTGACGCGCTCACTGAAGTGCGCGGGCCAACGTCAGCCGATGCCAGCCCTATGATCTATTGCTCGTTGGGAAGCGTCGACCTCTCCGTTCGGTTTTTATTGTCGTCTGCCTGCGGGATATATCAAGACGCTTCATCTCTCCCTGTGAAGAGAGCTTCGCGGAAACGAGTAACGGGCCTTGGGCCGCGGACAGGCAAATGATGATCGACTGCAGTCCTCCTGGGAAACTCCTTCCATCTGCAAGAGGCTCATAGATCTACAAAGATTCACAAACCTCTGTAGGGTGTCCTTTATGGAAGTCTCATTTGTCGCATAGTGCTAGACAGAATGTACAGATTCGCACAGTCGATTCTTTGCCAGTCTGCAGAAGCCCAGATCTATCAATGACGTTTTCCTGCCACGACTTTTTGTTGAAGTCTGTGTTCCTCCTGCTGACGGGAAACAATATTTGCATCCGTTGTCCTCAAAAGGAGGAGGTTAAAGAAGGTATAGTCGAGAAATGGATCATGGCTTGATAAGGCGACTCGCGCCTCGGAAATAATGA
>BTPG01000004.1:15947263-16012263 GCA_036245525.1 Semisulcospira habei
ACACACACCCCACCCTCTTCTTCCCCCACCCTCTCCAAAAAGTGTGTGTTGGGTGGAAGGGGCACTGCAATACATATCAGCTGACGTTTTGAGGACAGACGCCGTTTGATGTAAGAGTTTAGCTCCTTCTCTGATTGTAGACGCAGATTATGTTCTGAAATCTATGTTAACCCTTTCCCTGCTAATGTACATAAATTTTGTTTGTGAAGTCTGTGTTCACTGAACGACTAAGAGCCACAACCGTCCAAAGTGCATGGACACACATTGGTCTCAGCAAGAGGCATAGATCCTCATGAACACGCTACAAGAGACATAGATCCTCATGCGTCCCCGCCGTTGAGGGGGCTCATGATTATCTGTGCCTCTTGCAGTTAGATCGCGTTCACCTCTCTCGGCAGTGAATGGGTTAATTCACGAGCCACAGCCGTCAAAGAAACATAGATGCAAAGTCGTGTCAGCAAGAGGCTTAGACCCTCATGAGCGCCAGCGAATGATCAACTCATGAGGATCTATGTCTCTTGCAGCGTGTTCAGTTTTTCTCGCCAGTGAAAGAGTTAATGTGTCGCCGTTAAATCCCGCAAAAGTTTGGAATCGTTCTCCAGATCATGTCTTTTACTTCTTGAGAAAGCAACTTCATTATTTTAACACGTTCTGTGCCGAGAAAATGTGAACACCACCCAACTGCAAGAGGTATAGATCCTCACGTGCCCCCGCGGTTTCGGGGGCTCTTGAGGATCTATACTTCTTGCTGGAATCACTTTGAATCCATGTTCCTTGGACATCTAGAGGCTTTTGGTTTTGAATTAACGAAAATTGCAGAAACACAGTCTTCGTCAGCTGGCACTAAATTGGTTAAACGTCAACATGTGTTCTATCCTAGGGATACGTTAATACTGTGACGTTAATTGACGCGGGAAATAAAAATGTAGTTTCTTCACAGATCAGAAAGTTGTCTTTGGTAAGATTAGCGTCACTCAGTTTTCGTGATCAGGAGACAAAAAAATAAACAAACAACTCAACAAACACAAACAAACAAACAAACAAACAAACAAACAATGAAGTTGACTGAGCAGTTTGAAGGGTAGGCGGAGTAGACGGAAGACAGCTGGGAGGATTTCTTTTTTTAATTTGATTTTTTTTTGTGGGGGGAGGCTGGGGGCAGAGGGTGGATGGGAGGGTGGCAGGCTCGGCTCAGTGTGTGTGTGTGTGTGTGTGTGTGTGTGTGTGTGTGTGTGTGTGTGTGTGTGTGTGTGTGTGTGTGTGTGTGTGTGTGTGTGTGTGTGGACGACTGCGTATGCGTGCTCACGTGCGTGTGTTGGGTAGGGGAGTTAACCGTTTCATCCTGAGGCTGATTTTTGAAAACCTGCTTATTGTTCTATGAAAGATACATGACACATCAGGAGAGAGATCAACCGTTTTAGTTCAAGGGTGGTGCCAGAATAGCGGCTTGGCGCCTCAGGCGCCAAGCTTTTCTGGCACCACCCTTGAACAATCATAATCAAATTTATGTCAAGCAGTGGGTATGTCAGGATGAAAAGGGTCAAACAAATGTGGACGGGCATCAAACTTGGCAAAGGGAACCGAGATCCCCCTGAGGTACATCGGATACTTAGCGCTCTCACCTCGTAAAGCACCATTTCTTTGAGACGGGGAGGCTAAAAAAAAATGAAGGTCACATGTCAGCCAAACTTGATCGTCCTGCTCAGAACACCAGTCATCTGTAAGAGGCAGATAGATCCTCATGAGCCCCCGCATGGTAGTGTGTGTGTGTGTGTGTGTGTGTGTGTGTGTGTGTGTGAGAGAGAGAGAGAGAGAGAGAGAGAGAGAGAGAGAGAGAGAGAGAGAGAGAGAGAGAGAGAGAGAGAGAGAGAGAGAGAGAGAGAGAGAGAGAGAGAACTGAACTCAACTGAAACTTTATTTTCGAAGGATGAAGACAGTGGGCACGCAGGGCTTTTTTCACATGTCTGTTTCTAATACATTTTAAATACTATAACAGAATAAAAAAAACAAGATTGGATGAACCATAACCCACAAAGTCCCTTCTATATGAGAGCTGTCTTCGCTATCAAGGGTCTCTACTTTTTGTCTTTGACTTGATTCTAATATTGAAATATCTCCTTTTAAAAAAAGCCTTGCAGATGTGCCAATGCGACATAGTGAACTCTATAAGGGGCGCGCGCAGTGCATAAGCGTCATTGGTTTGTCAAACGTCATATGTCATGACGTATTTTTTTGGTGCTTTTACGTAATTTTATATTTAACGTGATATGAGATTCGCTTTCGCTTCAAGACTTGGGAAAATGGTGACAGAACTAGAATTTCACGGTACAATTTCAGTCTTGCTATAATTTGTGTGAAATCAGGTTGACTTTACCTAGCTACATGCTATACTAAGTACACCTGCATGCTCTTCTGAAAGCGCGTCGATGTGTGTATGTGTATGCGTGTGCGTGTGCGTGAGCGCATGCGCGCGCTTCAAACATCTCAAGAGGCATGCGCCGTCCGGGCACATGAGTATCTATGCCTCTTGGAGATGCGCGCATATGTACGTGAGAAAGAGCGAGCGAGCGAGCGAGAGAGAGAGAGAAAGAGAGAGAGAGAGAGAGAAAGAGAGAGAGAGAGAGAGAGAGAGAGAGAGAGAGAGAGAGAGAGAGAGAGAGAGAGAGAGAGAGAATTACGTCATTTGTCTGCGTGGTGACGGAGTTGCTTCTTTTACGTCACCGGCATTGTCTAGAAGTCAAGTTTTTTTTTTTTTTTTTTTTAGTGTTTTCATTCTTTTCTGAAAAGAATTAATTTTTACTAAAGAAGTTGAAACCAATGTAAAAGCAGTTCTCCTATATGGAGCAGAAACTTGGAGATTGACAAAAACCACAGTCAACAGAGTACAGACCTTCATGAACAGTTGCCTTAGAAGAATTTTGAAAATCCACTGGCCAGAGAAGATCAGCAACGTCAGACTCTGGGAGAGAACAGAGCAGATAACAGCAGAGAATGAAATTGGGCGAAGAAGATGGGGATGGATCGGTCACAGTCTGAGAAAGCCAGCTTCCAGTATCACTAGGCAGGCATTGTCATGGAACCCCCAGGGAAAGAGGAAAAGAGGTAGGCCGAGAAACTCCTGGCGTCGAGACCTCCAAGCAGACATCAAGAGACTGGGAACCACCTGGAGTAGAATCGAAGGAGAAGCACAGGACAGGAGTTGCTGGAGGTCTCTCGTCGACGGCCTATACCCGGGTAGGGGTGACAGGCGTAAGTAAGTAAGTAAAGAAGTTGAAAGGATACAAAGTTGGCTAACTAATTCATCCAATGTCTTTCTCGGCCAACCTAGCTATATGCAAAAGTTCAAGTAAATATTAAAAAAATTACGGACTCTAATCTGGGTCAACCGACTTCCTATAAACGGTTATTTATGTCTTCAATGAGACATTCAATTACAATATGCTCGGAGGCTCTCTTAGCCAACCACTTAAGAAAGTATTTCGCCAAGTTTCAAGCTTGTGTGTACAGAAATATCGGAGCATCTCTTGTTTAAATACATACGCACACACACACACACACACACACACACACACACACACACACACACACACAGACACACACACACACACACACACACACACACACACACACACACACATACATACATACATACATACGCACATACGGCGCTTCGACTTCCTATAAACGGTTGTTTATGTCTTCAATGAGACATTCAATTACTATATGCTCGGAGGTTCACTTAGCCACCCACTTAAGAAAGTATTTCGCCAAGTTTCCAGCTTGTGTGTACAGAAATATCGGAGCTTCTCTTGTTTACATACATACGCACACACACACACACATACATACATACATACGCACATACGCACATACGGCGCTTCGCGCCAAATGTACGTTTAGCAGCGAGGTTAGCGTAACTAGACATGACGTAATTTTTATCTTGTTACTTCAATTGTTAAGGGTTTAGCCTGCCCGCCTTTGACACCATGGACATACTATTAATTTCGCCCCACCGCGACCTGCCCTAAAAAGTCCCTTCTATAAATAGAAGGGACTTAAAAAGAGATAATAATAATAATAATAAGAGAGAGAGAGAGAGAGAGAGAGAGAGAGAGAGAGAGAGATGATGAATCTTTTTTTATATTAAGGATAAAGCTATTAGACAACTCAATGCCTCTTTTACAAGCTGTCCTGTAAACAAAACAACATAACAGGAAAATAAACATAGCATACAAATAACAATAAAAAGAAGAAGAAGAAGAAGAAGGAAAAGAGGAAGAAAAACTACAGAAAAAACACAATAGGTGAATTAATGAAAGGAGAAAAAAATGGCATTGGAGAATTTGTAACTGAGAGAGAGAAATGAAATGAAATAAAATGAAACTTAATTTTCAAGGATAAATGGTTAGGTACATTCAATGACCTTTTTTCAATCATGTCCTTGCTAAGCTATAGCATGCACGTAAACACGCATACACATAATTTTATATATAAAAGTATACACAATAGTGAAAAGTACAGACAACAATAATTCCATTTCAAATAATTAATGCTCACATTACACCACACACACACACACACACACACACACACACACACACACACACACACACACACACACACACACACACACACACACACACACATACACACACACATACACACACACACAGAAGGAGAGAGTGAGAGAGAGAGAGAGAGAGAGAGAGAGAGAGAGAGAGAGAGAGAGAGAGAGAGAGAGAGAGAGAGAGAGGATGCCAGTTCTGGTTTACATGAGTGTTTTTCAGACTTTGGAGGTTTGTGATGAAGCTCTATGCCCATGCATAGAGTTCACACAGGGTTTTAGTATTTTACGGTCTTGTCAGCGGTTTGTCTTGTGACAAATATTCCGTTTAGGCACGAGGCCACGTGAAATCATAGGGAAGCGTTTTGCACTGGGTTTAGCGAGAGTTCAGGCGAACAGATCTGTAGGGAATTCAGTACGGGGCTATACTGTCAGTGTGGACAGACGTGTGTGAGATACCCTAGCCCGTATTCCAAGACTCTGAAACCTAGAATTCAGGTATGTTTTTACATGTATTATTAACAGCTACTGAGTTAAAGATAGTATGCGTTAGTAAGAGTTAATTCGGTTGTGTATCGTTGACTGGTTTGGTTCAGTTATGTTGGTTTGGACTTAGTTGAGAGCACTGGTGATGTTCCTAGGTAGTTATTTACCGAGATGGATAACTAAGGAATGTGATGTGTGTATGCCTAAGTCGTTATGAAGGTAGTACGTGGTTAAGTGTAGTCTTTTCCAATGTATGGAACAATGTATGGCGAGTGTTAGGTTATAGTCTGTTTCAATTTAGTGACAAAGTTATGGGGTGTTACAAAAGTAGTTCGGGTTATGAAGCACGTGTGTGTGTGAATGAACGTGTGAGAGTTATGTGTATCAGCCAAGTTACGTAATGTACCTCATATCATCCAATATGTTTGTGTTTAGCAAGTGTTATGATATTAGGACTTTATTGTACAGAGTTCTTGTGTGGAGCGGAGCGACGTGACGCCGAGACGTCAGTTAACAGAGGCTACCGCTGAGGGACCTACTGCGAGGTCATTTCTTAACTCAGGAGTGAGCGACCGGTGCCGAGACACCCGGGTCAGCGTGGACTGCGCTCCGGAGCGAGTCAGGAGGACGTCCACGGTACGAGAAACGGGACGACTCGGAAGCGTGCGATGAAGACCTACACGCCTAGACATGGGAAGGCAGAACGTTACCAAGGAGAACACCAGTACAACCGGTTAGATTGTGAGAGACAGTTACCTAGCCTGGCGTTTACATTGTGTATGTGTATGCAGTGTTGATGTGCTTGTAGTGAGAAGGGGTGGCGTATATAATCTTTTGAGTGTTCTTTTATTGCTTACTTTTATAAAGGTCCATAGTAGAAAGAGAGCTAGTGTGTTGAGTTTTATCGCGTGAATGCGCCCGACTGAATCAGTGGCGGTGTATGCGTCTGTTGTGCGAAAGTCTGTACGTGCGACTGGGGAAAGTCTGCGTGCGTTACAAGGTTCAAGCAGCGGTACTTCAGATTGCTTCAGTTGCTTGTTACATTATAGACTGTCCTGTAAGCATTTTTCGAGAACTCATTCGGCTAATAGCCGCGCACCAGTATGCGGCACGTTTCGAATGAGTTAAAATGTTCACTCAAGTGTGACGGTCTGTGATTTGTTACAGATTTGTAACAGACTCGGTTTGTTTTTTCCTACTTAGCTTCTGTCATGCTGAAATATTTCTTAAACATCTTTGCCTTTTTAATTCCACCACATACAGAACGCAAACGTTCTCCCAAGCCTGTGGGGCGACATTAAACCAGAGGCTTTGAATCATGTTAGATCATCTTTCTTGGATGATGGAAATTAGCAGGCTGTTAACGGTATATGGCGGTTCTGGCATGCTCTTAATACGGTTTTAAAGGTTTCTCAATACGCCTGATGAAACTCACTAAAACGGGTCATAAACTGACTCGAAGAAACAGTACATGACACGGTCCCGTCCACTGATGCGTGGCAAGAGGCGTAGATTTTCATGTGCCCCTGCGGCCGCAGGGGCGCATGAAAATCTACGACTCTTGTTGAGAGAAACAACCTTATTAGCATTCTCAGATTCTTGAGGTCAGTCATCCGGGTGTTAAGTGTTGTCACTGGAAACGCATACGCATGCGTAGTGTACTATTCAAGTTCCGTCACTGGTGTATTATTTCCTTTGTCTTGTCCATGTGGGTTGGATTTGTAGCTCTTAAGTCTCGGTTTGGCTATGACCTCGAAGTTGCTTTTAATGGCGGGTATGACACGGGAAGGGTTCCCCAGTGAGTATAAAATCTTTGGGTCGTTGTCGGCCTAAGTTAGCATTACAGTGGCTGGGGCGGTGCTCAAGCAAAGCGATCCCTGTCCGAGGGTAGTAGGCACTGCCTACTTTTGTTTATTCTGATAGTCCCATACAGCAGTACCTGTTTTGAGCGAGCATCCTTATGGGGGATAAAAATGTCAATAAAGACCATCATTCAGCTGTAGTCACTGACCTGAATGGTAGTTTTTAACGACAAATGATACATTTTGCCCTTCAAGACAAACGCCTGTCTAATAAAAAAAAAAAGTGTTGATTAACAGGTTTTTACGGTACATGACTAACTTGCATTGAAGTGCCGAATGATGATTTTCTACTTGCTGAGGTCTGTGTCAGCCTCAAGTTTTTCTCAGTCATGGCGCATGTGGCGTGCATCAAAACCAACGTTTGTAGTTTGTTGGCTAACATAACATAACCGTGCCGTTTACCCCGCCCATCCGGGACCTTCGTATCGAAACACACGCACGTACGCTCACGCACAACATCTCACTCAAAGAATCGCTGTGACCACTACTATCACAAGCGTCACGCTGATATATTTATCAAAACTATATAACGGTGCTGTTAACCCTTTTAGCCCTGGGACCCAGCAGCGGGGGATGGACTGACCATGATAATTCAAGGGTAGTGCCAGATTAGCTTGGCGCCTGAAGGCGCCAAGCTAATTTGGCACTACCCTTGAATTATCATGGTCAGTCCATTCCCTGCAAATGGTACATAGTCATTAGGCAACACCTCCAAAATTTGAGAAATGTGACCTTGGGGCTAAAAGGGTTAATATGTTTCTGTGTTTCTCAATGACAGAGCGTGTCATCAGAAGTTCACTCTCGGGCTCATTATTTGGTGGGCGCAGACTGCAGATTCAACGTCAGAGCATCTGCTTTTAACGGGAATACACATCTGTTGTCCTTAATCCCTTGCCTGCCACTGTGCGTCCATTTTGTTTCTGAAATCTTTGTTTTCTTCGCAACGACCCAAAGCCACAACCCTCCAATGAATAGGAACACAACTTGGTCTCAGCAAGAGACATAGATCCTCATGCGCCCCGCGACTGCCGAGGCTCATGAAAATCTGTCTCTTTCTTGGGGCAGTCCGGTTGTGTTTAATTAAGGGCTTAATTTTACGTGTTTCTCAACAGAAGAGTAATCATCAGAATTTTTTTTCTTCTCGGCGACGAAGATTGTACAGTTCTGTTGCATAGGAAGATATGTCATTCGGGGAGGGGGTGCGGTGTGTGTGTGTGTGTGTGTGTGTGTGTGTGTGTGTGTGTGTGTGTGTGTGTGTGTGTGTGTGTGTGCGTGTGCGTGTTGTCTACTGGACTGATAGCGTGTGTGTTCCAGCCAACACAAAAAATACAGATAAACAAACAACGGCCGACTGAGGGGTGGGAGTGGGAGGGTGGGAGATAGAAAGGGGGTCTCTAAACAATAAATACGAATTAAAATCTTCAGGTCTTTTATTTTTGTCTTCAAAAACATATTTCTCCAAAACTTATTTTCTCATCTCAAAATAGTGTGTGTGTGTGTGTGTGTGTGTGTGTGTGTGTGTGTGTGTGTGCGTGCGTGCGTGCGTGCGTGCGTGCGTGCGTGCGTGCGTATGTATGGGTTGGGGGTTGGCAGGGTACACTCTTGCTCCTCTCCTGCATTTTCTTAATGGTGGGGGTGGGGGCGGGGAGGGCGGGGGGGGGGGATGGGAAGGAGGGGGGCTGAACCCCTCAACCCCCTCGGCTCCTACGCCGCTGCTGTAGTCATTTTTTGATGGGCGCCATACAGACAGCTGGTAGCGCTCTGGCCACAAACACATGTTCCAACATCGCAGAGAATACACAATCCAAACACAATTGAGTGTCGTTTTGACATTTCCCGCCTACCGTCCAAGATTAAACCCCTCACATCTTCTCTCTGTAAGAGGAAGGCGGATATTAAACGTGTCCTGCAGGAGGCGCAGGCTTTCAGCAGCCTCCGCAATTTGCGTGGGAACATGAAGGTGTATTCCTCCTGCAAACTGACTCGCCAATGTTTTCTTTCACTTGGGAAGCCCCATCCCAAATTAAATCTTTACGTCTTTTTTTCTAAATGAGGAGCCCAGATGTATACTGTATCCTGCAAAAGGCGTAGATCTTTATGAGCCCCTGCAGTCGTGGGGGCCCATGAACATCTATGCCTCTTGCAGGTCAATGGCGGCATGTTGTAAGACTGGCTACCCGCCCCCATCTCTCTGTCTGTTCACAAGCCCTGCTACAGCAACAAATACTGGGCTGGCCTTTTCTCCTATCTCATTCTGCGATCTCCGTCGCATTTCCAGATCGTATCAGTGAATTTTTGGCTCGATCATCTCTTTCGGCGTCGGGTTTTTTTTATCTTTTTTTTTTTTTTTTTTTTTCCAGTATTCATTTAGAGTCACATTTGCAAGAAGTTATCCCACCGAGTAACTGAGACCTATATATTTACGGACCAAAAAATCTTTGACATCTAAGTTATATGAATGAAAAATAGCGAAAAGACTTGTCAAGACAGACAGACAGACAGATAGACAAAGACAGATAAACAGACGGACAGACACCTCGACTGATAGATCAGATTTGTCGACGAGTATTATTTTCTTTTGCTTGCGTGCAGACAGACAGGCTTCCGGACGGACGGACAGACCGACATATAACAGAAATATCAGACATTTCGACATGCACTTTTTTGTTGTTGTTTGTTTCAAGTTGCTGGCGTGCACTGAGACCGACAGACGGACATGCAGGCAAACAGACAAATAGACAGACACCATGACTGACAGATCACACTTGTCGACGTGCACTTTTAGATTTTCCCCTGCGGAAGGTTATCATGATCATCACCCGTCAGCATCATATCCAATATGGCGCCGGCGGATCTGACTTCCGGCAATTGCCATTTCCGGTTCGCCCTGCGGATCACCGGAAATGAGAGGAGCATTATGGGTAAACCAGGTATAATGATAAGAAGAGTGGGGAAACAACGTAGCCTACGTACGGGCAGATTTCGGTGGGTCCAGTGGATAGGCCTATTCCCCGGGGAACAAAGTGAGTCGTTTCCCAGAACAAAAGGTCATCGGGCTGACGGTGGGCCGTTGTTGGCCCCCGCACATTCGTGCGGGGGCCAACAACGGCCTACCGTCAGCCCGATGACCTTTTGCTTACCTTTGTTGCTATCACTTCCACCAGCATGTCGACAAACACTGACGCCATATTTATACGTACCGGTCGTGTGATAGACAGTCTGCTTCGGTATCTTCGGAATACTGTTTATGTATTATTCTTTGACATTTAGACTGAAATATAATTTCTTAACTCATTCGAGATGTGCTGCCTCCGGATACGCGGCATAAGTCGAATGAGTTAACTAGGGGAGTGGTTTCTTTAGAATCGCACATTCTATGCCGGCCAGAAATATAAAAGGAGAATGGAAAAACAGCATGACAACGTACCCGGTTTTTAATTTAGTTTGTTGTTTTTTGTTTGTTTGTTTGTTTATTGGGGGCTTGGTTTTGTTTTGTTTGTTTGTTTTTTTGCTTGTTTGTTTGTTTGTTTTTGTGTTTGGTTGGTTGGTTGGTTAGTTGCTTGATTTGATTTTGTCAGTAGTGTTTACTGTACTGAGTGCGCAGCAAAGACAAGTTTTGGTCTTAGCAGAGTGTGTTTGCAAAAGCATTACACGCACATACTTATACACATACACATACGATATTCACACACACACATACGCATGCGTACGCTTGCACGTACGCACACACGCAAGCACACACACACACACACACACACTTGCACAAGCTTGCACACACACAAGCACACACAAACACACACACACGCACGCACGCACTGACAAACGCACACACACACGCACACACAAACACACACACACACATATTTTCAAAATCTAAACTGTTGACTGATGTTACTTATTTTCAAAGTCAAGAGTACAATCAGTCTTCCTGTAACAGTTGTCGGCCAAACCAAACGAAACAACAACCTCAGTTTGAGTAACAGACAGCCGACCTTGATCAGCAAGAGGCATAGGTTATCATGAGCCCTTGCGACGGCAGGGGCTCATCTGAATCTATGTCTCTTGGAGATAGAAAGAACACCTGGTTAAAGAGGCGGGGATCTCGAAGATCTGTTACGTCAAGAAGTGTAACGTCAATTCTGTGATCTGTCCCAGAAATCATGAATCTTTTAGTCCTTCAGCACGTCGTTCACATGAGCCACAGGGACTCATTATAATCTGTGACTCTCCTCTTCATTTCTAACTCGCGTCAATGCTTCTCAAACACTAACACTCACAACGGCTGTAGTCTGTCATCGCTTTCATTTCTTTCTCAAGTAGTCAATTAATCTTTTTCTTTGGGCCTGAACTGAAATGTTTGGTAAATTCAGCAATTTCTTTTCAGGAAGATCAGCATTTCCTTCAAATTTCCACCTCTTAAGTGGTCCATTCATCTTATTCACAAGAGGCTGCTTGCCCAAAACGTAATGTTTGGTAAATCCAGAGAACTCTCCCCAGAAACAAACACGTACGCTCGTCAGTTCACACCTGGGAATCGCACGCTTCGCGTGTAAAACACCAGCCCCTATCTGGGAGGCAATCTAAAAATAGTTCCTCCCCCGGTCTCATCCATCTGACAGAGGCAAAGATTCTAATGAGCCCTTGCAGCCGCAAGGGCTCATGAGAATCCATGCCTCTTTCTGGATGAGACAGACTGCAATTGTCCCCGTGACAGAGTTTTTTTTTTTTCAGGGTCACAAACGATGTAATCTTCTGGCGGTTTATTTTCGCCATTTTTCTAATCGGCTGATGCTGACCGGCACACGCACGGGTCATCTCCACTGACGGTACTCAACCCTCTAACGGACAACGGTGTAACATGAATAGACATCGTCAAGCGCAGTAGCAAAGCGTCTTCGGACCCACGACGGCCAAAGTGGGCTCGAGGACCTTCGCCTACTGGGAAGCCAGTGTCTTTTAATTATGTCTCCTGGAAAGTTAGTTAGTTATTGGGGTTTAACGCCGATCAGGCGACTAAGGCCATCTCACGGTGGGTCTCCTGGAAAAGGAAACCTTCCTGAAAATCATTACGCTGTTTCGAAACCTTGTACTTCATCTTGAAAGTTCGATTCTAAGCACGGTGTGCTTATCGTTTTTCGCGGCTTGGGATACTAACATGACATTGTCTGCATTTGAAACATTGTTAAATATCTTCTGTTCTGCGCGAACTGAACTTAGATATGACTTGTTCCTTTTTTTTTTTTTTTTTTTTTTTTCTTTTTTTAAATCCAGGTTTGAGTACAGTCTAATCCGCGTAAAACAAGGTCGAATATAACAAAAGTCGGGGCGGTCCATGGCGCAGTGGCCGGTTAAGGCACCTACCACCAATGCTAGAGGTGCGAGGTTCGATACCGGGTTCCGGCATCGGACTTTTCTCCTCTAGTAAGTGTCAGCGTTAATTCGGGCGGACCGTCGGGTTTTCTTTTTCCTCCGGGTTGTTGTGGTTGTTTAGTTCGGGATTTAACGTCCACGGCACCGAAGTGATAAAGGACGGCCCTGACGGGCTGGTTATGGGGGACAGGGATATCTATTACCTATGGAGTACGACCTGAACACTGATCAATTCAGGCGCACTGCAATTGTGCCACTTTGATTTACCAGGACCTTTCAACGGATATGCTATGGAACAAGCCCGTCTTTTCAATTTCCCCTGATTGAGTCCAGCTACCGGAGCCGGGACGGACACTCGGGTATTCCTGCTCTTCCTCCCTCACGATTTTGGTATCATTTTGAGCCCACTTATCAAGTTTCAAATATAAAACGATTTGAAATTTCAAAAACTTCAGTAGCTCGATTGATCTTGCCGTTAGCAGCACGTGAATATTCTGTGTTTATGTACAGTGTGTGAATGAATGCGCGTGATTCACGTGAGCGTGCTTGTTGGGTTCAGTTCGCGGCGGCGCTTTGAGCCGATATTCAATTGGGATAAAGCGCCAAATTAATGTGCTGATTTATTTATTTATTTATTTATTTAAAAAACATATATTTTTTGAAGTTCCCGACAGTTATTTTTCTAAGTAAATGGCTTCTCTTAAAACAAACACCGGATATAACATCAAGAAATATTGGGTCCCCTGACGATTTGTTATATCCAAAGTTTCCTGTAGTTCTACCAGTTTCTATATGTGTGTGCTGGTTTGTGACCAGCACATATATGTCGTCAAACTGTGATCATAGTGTCTTCTTTGACCATTTGATTCTGTCTGGCTACAACGAAGCGAAAATGCCGACGCGATCGCCGATACTCATTTCGTCTGCGTCGTGCCGCGCTTTTGCACCGTGCCCTCGCTTCTCGTGTAATCTGCAGCCGTGAGGAGTTGTCTCTCTTTGCCCGGAGGCTCTTCTTTGTGGGAGATAGCCTTTATCTTTTCCGCGCGGTTTGAATATGGCGGAGCTGTAAGACGCCCCCCCCCCCCAATCTCCCCCCCCCCGTCCCCCCACCCCCCTCCCCACCCCTTCCCCCCCCAAAATAAAATAAAAAAAATAAAATAATAATAATAAAAGCACCCTACATAACGTTGTTCGTTTAAACAGGCGAGATGTCAAGTGAAATAAAAATTATTTTTATACTCTGAAGTTTCTTTATATAAGCATAGGCGGCGGTGCTCAGTCGGAAGAAAAAATGTTGGGTCGGGATTGAATACTGAATAAGCGGTGTTACTCGGTATATTCAACTTTTCTTATGTCCACCTTTGTTATAAGCGCAGTGTACTTCAGTACAAATACCATCGAGATAAATATACTGAAGAGCAAAAGAAATGCGACATTTTTGGAATGATTCCAAAGATGACGCATTTCTTTCGCTCGTCAGCCGTGTACATTTCGTTTCACACGCCCCCAGTAGCCAGTTGCATGAGTGAGCTTAGTCCTGCGCCAGCCACTAAGCAAGGGGCTCCGCTATAGCGCAGGACTAAGCTCACTCATGCAACTGAGCTCTGGTTCAGAACCCGTGTTAACAAGTTTATTTTTACTGCTTGTTTCTAGTTTTTGCTTTTCCCATTCAGCCCTGACGCACTACAGCGGGAGATGGGTCGACCATGATAATTCAAGGGTAGTGCCAGATTAGCTTCAAGCTAATCTGGCACTACCCTTGAATTATTATGGTCGATCCATCTCAAGCAACAGGTGCATAGTCGTAGTCGTTAGATGACGCCTCCAAAATTGGGGAAATACGTGCGTCGGGCTGAATAAGTTCTTGAGAATTGTTATCCTCGAGACGCGTTGTTGCATCATAGTCTTGCAGGGAATCATGACAATCTATGCCTACTGCAGCTTTTAGCGCGTGCGCTGTTGCGTTCTTTTCAGAGAGAAGAAGGCGTGATAGCGACAACACTGAAATAGAATAAACAAGTGGGGAGGCTGTTGATAAATACTTAACAGTCATTACCTAGTATCACACGCAACGAATACCTGTGCCGCGCTAGTCTGTGAATTTGAACATTACGGCTTAAGCCGTCAGGTCCAAAATCACAGACAACCAACCAACCAAACAAACAAACATCAAAACGAAACCAACGAAGCCAAACAACCAACCCACCAAACACTCACCCAACCAAACTTTTTATTTTCAATGATCAGTGTAATCTTACATAATATGTGTGTTGCAGGGCTAGAAATAATTGTAGATATAAGCAACCTGACGTTCTGCGCGTGTCCATGGCGCTGAGAGTGCGATTTTTACCTTCTTTTTTTTTTTAACTCGCTCTAAAATGCAAATAATTTGACTTTCAAAAAAACCCACACAAAAATAAACACACAAAAACACTTTGTACATGGTGATAAAGTTTGTTTTTCCAAAGATTCCAAACTGATGCGCTCTTTAGTCATCTCAGTGTTCTTGTATGCCTGCGAGTCATGGACCCTCACAGCAGACCTTGAAAGGAGGATACAAGCCACAGAAATGAGATGTTTTCGAAGGCTGCTTGGCATCTCATACAGAGATCACATCACAAACGAGGAAGTGGGAAGCAGAATCAGGCAAGCCATCGGGCCCTATGAAGACTTATTAGCCATTGTGAGAAAACGCAAACTGAAATGGTATGGGCATGTCACGCGTTCAGCAGGGCTTGCCAAAACAATCCTGCAAGGCACTGTGCAAGGAGGACGAAGGAGAGGAAGACAAGAGGAAAAGATTTGAGGACAATATCTCAGAGTGGACAGGACTGAAGCTGGGCGATACGCTGAGTATGGCAGTGGAACAGAGAGGATTGGAGGGAGCTGGTTGCCAAGTCATCAGTGGTGCCCCAACGGTCGGCAAGACTACGGGATATAGATAGATAGATAGATTTCCAAAGATGTCACTAGGTTTGTTCTTAATGCTATATATAGAATCTTACATCGGTATTTAGGTGATACTTAGAATCTCACTCGAGTGGTTTTAAAACCTTATCCTACGAGCGAAAGCAAGAAGGATAAGGTTTTAAGACTACGAGAGTGAGATTCTCAGTGTCACCTAAACACGGATGTAAGAATCTATTTCTTACTCACCTTTTTTCTTGCATAAATCCGATGTGAGTTGGTTACGGCACACGCCTTGTCACAACACAACCGCCATTGTGTCTTGGCAAAGATCTTGACGTAAGTTAGTTTATAATGTGAAGTCAATAGTTTGGATGCCAAACAAATGTTCTTAATATGCGCAATACATGTCGCCAGAATGCCAGTCGTCACCTTGAAATGATGTCATTGCGCGCGAGCTGAAGTCAATTTTCAATATCGCGTGTGCCCCATACTTTTTGTTGACCAGACTTTCTACAGGACAGTGTTGTGCGCACTTGGTCGTTCACTCATCACGGCTGTATCACACGTGTGCGATACAGCTTTTCCGCTCAATTAAAGCAAAGAAGGTGTGTAAGAAAAGTCATTAATACCACTGTGATTGTCGAGGTGTTTTTCATCGCGTGACGTACTTGTTGCGGGGCAGATCGCGTACGCGCAATTAATGTTGAAACACGTATTTGTTTCTACGACCGAAGGAAAAAAAAAAAAGGCGTTTTTATGTTGGCTGCATTTTATGGCAGTGGTCACGGAGTCTCGTTCGGCGTACTTCATTAACTCTGGTTAAGACACGAAGACATTACTAAAGCCAGTGTAGGGTGCTAAAGTTCTTGAAAATCTCTCTCCCCCCCCCCCCCTTTTTGCTGATATTAATAACTCCTTCACTGCCAGTAAACGCACACTGCGCTGCTGAAATCATCGAAAATGCATCGTCTAAGATCCCAAGCTGTCAAAGGAACTAAGACACAAAGTGGTTCCAGCAAGAGGTATAGATCCTCATGAGCCCCCGCGACTGCGGGGGCTCATGAGGATCTATACCTCTTGCAGTTGCGTGGTGTTCAGTTTTCTCAGCAGTGAAAGGGTTAAATCCTCCAAGCATCTGTGTCGCTTTATACTAAGTAGATCAATGGTTTTCTTATCCGCACGACTTGAACATTATTGAGTAAACCTACACATTAGAGAATCTGGTCTCCGGAACTGTTTTTATACTGTGAACGCCCAGTGACCTGTAGTTTATGAACACAGACCTAAATGAAAAAAGAAGAGTATTGATCAACATAATTATTTCTCTACAACCGGTTGTGGTTTATGAAGATTTATGTTTCTTTCAGAGAGGAGACATTAGCTAAGGGGGGGGGGGAGGGGGGGGTGGAATTGCGAGAAAGTGTCTTGATTGCTGTCTCAGACTTTTGTCGCGGTTGAAGGAGGAAGGGGGGGGGGAGGAGGGGAGGGGGTGGCGTTTGTAAGTCCCCTTCCATCAGCAAGAGACATATATTCTCATGAGACCCTGCAGCCTGTAGGGACTCATGAGAATCTGCGCCTCTTGTTGGCATGGACACACCATTTACATCCTTATATTCGAGGAGTCTAACAGAGGTTCCAGCCCGCTTTTGTGAGTCAGGCCGCTTAATCTCGAAATCTCAGGTTGCATTTTGAGTTTGCCGTTTGCTTAGTCCTGTTTGTTTTTGTACCCAGCCCTCCACATACCGAAACCCGAGCTCGGGCCGAAGCAGGCAAATGTGCTTTATCACCCATCGACCAGTAACGCAATAGGCTTGAAAGCGAAGAGCCAGCCTTCAGTTTTAATGTGCCTCGAGAAACAGAACACTCCTATGAGAGAGGGGACTTAAAACGCCCAAGTGATCTAACCAACTGCAATGTCCAGATGGGACAAGCATCCCTTGTTATCTGCAAGAGGCATAGATTTTCATGAGCCCTTGCTACAGCAGGGGCTCATGAGAATCTGTGCCACTTGCTGGTCCTATTTACATCGGTGCTAATCCCCAGAATGAGAGGACGTTTAAAACGCCCAACTGGAGTGTCTTTACTTTTGATCTCGTGCAAGCAAAAATCTTCGTTTTGTCACGCAGTCTCTTTGCTGAATATGCCGTCTGTAGCCGCATTGTGAGCAGACGTCTTATTTTATTTTTTTATTTCATTTTTATTTTTATTTTTAACCAGATGTGTGCTAGCCTGTCATTTCCCACCTTACAGCTCAAAGCCGTGAGATCCAGAATTACAGACCAGGGCCCATAAGCAGGGCCAACTTTTTGTCTGCGTCAGTAAAACTGGGTCATCAGAAGGTCGGTCCCACAAACCCTAGGTGAGGCCAAGTGCTGGTCGATCTAACTGTTGGTTTTGTCCAGGGCTGGGTGATTTCCCTCGGTATGTGTCCGGAAGCTACGTCCGAACTGTTCTCACGAATTAACCCCTTCGCCGTCAGATGGCGAAGTTTGTGCTTCTGCCGTCTTCCTTAACTCATTCAGTCCCACTGCCGTATATTCCCAAATTTTGGAGGCGTCATCTAAAGACTATGCACCAGTTGCGAGACGGATCGACCATGATAATTCAAGGGTAGTGCCATATTAGCTTGGCGCCGATAGGCGCCAAGCTAATCTGGCACTACCCTTGAATTATCATGGTCGACCCAACTCCCGCTGCAGGGCATCGGGACTGAATGGGTTAATGCAACTCTGATGGTTAGTTCGGGGTTTAACGTCCACGGCACCGATGTAATAGTAGACGGCCCTGACTGGCGGGTTATAGAGACATGGAAATCTATTGCCTATGGAGTACGACCTGAACGCTGATCAATTCAGGCGCATTGCAACTGTGCCACTTTGATTTACCCGAACCTTTTAACGGACACTCCGCTATTAAACAAGCCCATCTTTTTTCCCCCCCTGGACTGCGAGTCCAGCTACCGGGGCCGGGGCGGGGACTCTCCAGCCGCCCCATGAACAATGGATACGCCTGAAGTGGTTTCAGCAAGCGGCATAGATCCTCATAAGCCCTCTCAATCTATACCTCTTGCAGTAGCCTGGTGTCCATTCCTTTATCGGTAGTGAAGGGGTTAACTGCCCTGCTTTGACCATTTCCTCCATCGTTTGTATGATGGCATACGATTTTGAGTTGTGCGGCTCAAACCAACACAAGTTTTATTCAACCCGTTTAGCCCCAGCGCCCTAGAGCAGAAAATGTATATACCTTAATCAGAAGTAGGTGGAACAGTGCACGGACGTCAAACATTCCGTGGATTCATCCATCCCGCACCACCTGCAGGGGCTCATGAACATGTCTGCCGCCTCCACGCAAGGACTTGTAAGCAAGAAATCTACAGTATGAGGTACTTGTCCTGTACTAGTGAGGTTTCGTTTACGCTAAACTACTCCCAGCGAAATTACCGGATAACCAGCTTCATCCATAAGCACAGACAACACTCCAAACATCTCCAAGAGGCATAGATCCTCATGAGCCCGGAGGGCTCATGGGGATCTATGCCTCTTGGAGATGTTTGGTGTGTTGTGTCTGTCCTCCGTGATTTCGCTCTCGTCGTCGTCGCCGCGAGTCGTTCATCGCAAACGACACCTCACTATTATCAGTACAGCTTTTACGAGGAGGACGCATGCCGCGTCGATCGGGGCCCAGCGAGACGTTCCCTTAGGACTTTACTATAAAGGGGCTCAACCTACTGCCTTTGGTCCGATTCAGGATTGAGAATAACCCCTACTCAGAAACGTGCTTCTTTCTTGCTCGGTGTTATTGCGTTTCACACTCTCGACAGTCGCTTTTCAGTCTGGATTTTTAACATTTTGCAATTAGTGTCGTTTTGAAATTAATGCTGCCACAGCCCTCCCGATGGGCAATCAGCGCATCTGGGACATGGCGCATGCGCGGGGAGGTCGCTATTTCCTGATTAGGGTTTTGGGTTCCAGGGCGAAAGCGATGAGCGCCCGAACCGGCGATTAAGGTTTAGAATTGCGACTAGAAGAAGGTTGAAACGGTTAGAGACAGTTACCAGCCGGAAAGTGAAACCTGCGGAACTTCTCAGTGTGTGGAAGACGAGATATTGAGGCCGAGCCGCAATTCTAACTCAAGGCGACAGATTTCAACAAGAGGCATAGATTTTCATGCCCCCTTGAACGGTGAAGGGGTTCGTGAGAATTCGGGGCTCGTGAGAATCTGTGCACCTTTGTGGAGACGGAAAGGTGTGCGCTAGGGACTGCGTTCAGCTGCATGAGTGAGCTTAGTCCTGTGCCAGCCACTAAGCAAGGTGTTCCTCTTGCGAGAGGCAGGGGCACATGAAAATCTATGCCTCCTGTAGGCTAAATATCCTGCATAGGCGCTGATTAACAAACCTAACGGATCTTGTCTGGGGTTCATGAAAATTTACGCCCATTTGCAGACGCGGGACGGGCCTTTGACCGAAGTACTCCTGGTTTCGGAATCGGAGCGATTCATGGCTTACACGAGCACTTGATACAGATAGGGGGGGGGGGGGGCGGGCTGCGGGCGGGATTATCCTGGCGTTGCACGGGAGGACACCGGACCTGTGTGTCCCCCCTTGTGTCGGAGGATCGCCTCGTGCTCCCTCGCTGAAGGCGGCTCACGTCGCAGTGGCCAGTCGACACGGGTAGCGAGCGATGAAACGCCGGTCAAGTTTCTGGCTGTCGCTTGAAGTTTCGGCAGACCTTGGACGATGCTTTCCTGCTCGGAACACCAAGCGACTGCAAAGGCATAGATCTTCATGAGCCCCCGCAGCATGCGGGGGCTCATGAAGAACCATGCCTTTTGCCGATCCTATTTGAATTTGTGCTTCCTAACTGTGGCTGTAATGTGTGTCGTGACAAAATATTCTAATAAACCTCTTGGAGTGGACTTGTTAGAAGGGAATGGTGTGTAGCTGCAAAAGCCGGCAAAGGCACACATGAACCGGGTACACACGAACCGCGGCATTATGCGGGAGCTCTTTGAGGATCTATGTCTTTTGTTGATCGCATTTATATCTGTGTTCTTCTTATTAGGATCATCCAGCATTTTTGGATCGTAGGGGGGCGGGGGGTTGAGGAAGAGGAGGGGGGGGGGGGGGGGTGATGGTGGCGGTGGCGGTGGCGTGTATCGTTGCACTCACAGAACGAATAGATCCATCGTTTTCCTCATCAATGTCTGCAGTTTTATGAACTATGATTTAAACAGTCTTGGGCTGTGTTTGGGTTAATGATTGTCAAAAAAAAAAAAAAAAAATATATATATATATATATATATATATATATATATATATATATATATATATAATATATATATATATATATATATATATATATATATATATATATATATATATATATATATATATATTCAAGAAATGTTTAGGGGCGTGGAGCGTCATGCACTTTGTGCCATGTATTTTGCGCAGGTCGATGATCTGTTGCCGAGAAAAGGAAGGGGGCAAGGGACTGTAAAGTTAGTTTGTCCAGCGCTAAGTGGTTCCTCTTAGTACATATACTGTCACCAATCGTTTACGCGCACGAGCGGCGTGTTTTCTGTTAATGGTAAACCTGTTTCCTGAAGGACTTGTGTACTGGTCTGCAATTATAGGCCTAACGGTTTAACCCCTTCATTGCCAGGGCAAGACGAACGCTGCCCAGCTGCAAGAGACATAAACCCTCATGTCCCCCCGCAGACGCGGGGGGTCATGAGGGTTTATGTCTCTTGTTAGTCCTATAATTATGGTGTTGTTGTTGTTTTTAGCTTATTTATGGTCTCATTTACATTTGTGTTTGCGAATGTCGGTCAGCGTGCTGTCGTTTGCTGCGCAGTTCGTGATCACTGTCAGCGTGCTGTCGTTTGCTGCGCAGTTCGTGATCACTGGCAGCGAATCATCAGAATAGATACCTCTTGTTGCTAAGGATTGAACCTATATTTAATTATGCATCTTTTTTGCTCAGATGGAGGAAGTTGTTCTTCATTAACCCTTATCATTGGGAATACACCAGTGTGTGGAATAAGTTTGACTAAAATAGTTCAAGGGTAGTGCCAGAATAGCTTGTGCCTCTAGGCGCCAAGCTATTCTGGCACCACCCTTGAACTAAAGTCATTGGTCTATATCCTTATCTGTAAGTACTATAATGTAGCTTGCATATGGCAGTGTACAGATTTGAAGCTTTTAGCCTCAGTATGATATGGGTTAAACAGTGTCTCGATCAGCACGTGCTAAAGGTGTCAGATCTCCCCTCCTCCACTCTCACCCCCGGGCAGTCAAGTAACCCTCCAAAATGACGACCCACCTCATCAAATAATAACTGCAGTCAACTCAGCAAAACCAAAATTTATCAGTAGAAGGCATAGATCATAATGAACCCCAACAGGCTGCGGTAGATCACTTGAACATTAGTTACCATGTATTCTGAGCTCCGTGTAGGATCGAAAAGGACATGATGAAAAACAAGTTCTCTGAACATAATCGTTTATTTTAGGGAAATCATGTTATGTTTCGTTTCATTTCATGTCATTGTTCGAGGCTGAAGGCTGCAGAGGTTTGTAAGAATCTGTGAAGAATCTCGTTCCGTTTCATTCGTTACAACCTCGTTACGAGTCGGCCCACAAATGGAGCAGACATCCAGGATTTAAAACGCAGCATACTGTTTGATCCAATCCCTTCTCGTTGATTCTTTGATTAATACGTTTCAATCAAGTTCGTACAAAGTCCCACGCACGGAGTAGGACTTAGGGGTTTTAATTCTCGTCTTACTATTAGATCCGACTCCGGCCGCTGTAGCGGGACGGACGGACAGACGCCCGGCTCAGGCTCTAGACTAGCCCCTGATCAGCCTCGCCGTCCCGCTTTAGCGATTGAGTTTCTTGTCTTAATTTCCGATTTAATGAGAGCATTTCGAGGTCGGATACCGCGTGTCAGCCTCAAACCTCGACTGCTTTCCACGTTTGTGAAGCAGAAGAAAGAGTTAAAATGTCGACTGGAAGCAACAAGAGGTGCAGATTCTCACTGAGCCCCTGCATCCGCAGGGGCTCATGAGAATCTGCGCCCTTTGAAGATGCGATGTTCTGTCTTGGGGCATGTACTATGGTGCAAAACGATAGCCCCCGTCCACATTAAGGACTGAAAGAGGCCTGGGGTCTCGGCTTGCCAGATGAATGACGTAGCGGGTCACGTGACCCAGGCGGAGCTGGCCACCAGTTCCAAGCCGCACGCGCGTACGATGTGCTGCCAGTTAGCGAGCAGGTAACCCTAAACCGAAACCCGTTTCTGAATGGGGTATCGGATGGTGCGGAGGTGCGGGTTAGGCTGATCTCCCTTCGCTTACAACCAGACGACCGGTCACAGATCTCGTGCTTGAGAGAAATACGTGATACAAGGGGTTCCCCGCTGACTCGCTGGGTTGATAATGTCCTTGGATTAGATTAAATATTAGGGTTTTAGGCTTAGCTGGTTTGTGTCCTGTGGCGGACAACCCTCAGAAGTAACCTCTTTTTGTTTTTGTTTTTTTGCGTACTAAGTGAATATGTCTAGTAGTATTACAGAGTTCACATCAATTAGTATTTTTAATAGTCAAGCCGAAATAACGAGGCTGCTAATATCTCGTGCTCGTCAGTATGCATTTGGGGGCTGCCAGCATCGTCTCTATCCGGCCTTACATACCACGACTCTGTGAAGTGGGACACAGTAGCACAGACCTCGCATGGGTGATTCCTTGTAAGACACTGGTTGCTTTGAGCAGACTTTTTCTTTTACCACATTTAATATCAACAAGGAGAGATTATCATGGAAAGGCAAATGTCTTATCAGAGAGCAAAGCGAGTCCATGTCGGGAAGTCATCCCCAGCAAAGTCGTCCTAACAAAACCCAAGTAGTTATCACCAGGAACAAGCCAAAAAGAAGAAGAAGAAGAAAAAACAAAACCAAAAAACTTTAAAACAAGCACTTCCATGGAAAGTGGTTTGAAACAAAAGCAAACAAATCTTATTGGCCAGAATCCAAGCTAATTTAAGCTAAACCAAGCAACCAAGCAAAAACATCTTTGCCCTGCTTAACCCCAATCACTGCCGGAGAACACCAAACACAGCCCAAATTCACGATCCTCAAGAGCCACCGCAATGGCAGGGGCTCATGAGGGTCTACGCCTCTTGCTGAATCCACTGGGATCTCAGTTTTGGCGGTGACTTTACAATGGTTTCAAACAAAACAATCTGCATCCACTGGCAGTGAAGGGTTAACTGTGGTATGGTCTGTGATTTTGGAACTCAGTCCGGCTCCAAATCACAGACTAGCACACATATTCCCAGCACACATATTCCCAAGCATCTATCCGCCTGATGAATGATAATCAAAGGCGGATTGCACGTGAAGCCAACGACAGCCGCGGCCATGATATGGTGTGATTTCTTTTTTTAGCAATTGTGAGCTTATACGGCTTTCGCTCGTAGGATAAGGTTTTAAAACCACTCGAGTGAGATTCTCAGTATCACGTATACACTGATGTCAGAATCTATTTCTTACTCACCTTTATCTTTGTGAAAAGATCTGGTGTGAATTGGTTTTCGGCACACGCCTAGTCACAACACAGTCGCTTTTGTGTCTTGGCAAAGATATTGGCATAATTTACTTTGTAAAGTGACGTCAATATTTTGATTGCCAAACACGTGTTCCTATATGGGGATGTAATAGCACAATACATGACTCTAGAGTGCCAGTCGTCATTATGCAATGATGCAATGATGCCATTGCGCGTCAGGTGAAAGTAAGTCAAATTTCAATATCGCGTGTGCCCGCACCTTTTTGTTGACCAGACTTTCTACAAGACAATTGTGTGCACACTTGGCCGTTCGGGCCGCAGTGCTGTCTCACACACGTGTGATACACCCAAGCTGTATCACACGCGTGTGATACAGCTTTTCGGCTCAAAGGCAACGAAGAATGATGTGTGTAAGAAAAGTATTATATTGTATTCGGTTTGTATTGTATCAGACCTGAAGTTTACCCTCGCGGGATCAACGAAGTATTCTTATCTTAGCTTATCCCAATGCGCAAAAGGCCATTCGTTCAAATGCCTTCCGCAACTGCTGTATTACAAAGATGGACAAAAGTGACACGAAGACTAGTGAGAAAGACTCAGAAGAACCAAACATGTCTGTAATAACAGTTCTGACACGACTGTATCAGTAACCAAGGGGACACAGCCAACTGAGGATCCACGATGGCTCACTATAATTGACACTGGTGTGGGGGGCGTTTTAAAAGGATGCTCTCGGTGGCTGTCTGGGTCTGCACCATCGATCGTTTGCCCGCATGCGGAGACGTGGCAGGCTGAAATTTGGATATATAATCTGCTGGCTCGTACAATGAATACTCGCTTAATGAGAACAATTGTTAGTACACATATTATATCATGACCCTGGGAGAAAGAACAGTGGATCCATCTGCAATGAGACCTAGATCGTCATGAGCCCCCGCGATAGGATCTATGCCTCTTGCTGAGACCAATTTGTGTTCATATTTTTCGGACGGTTTCGGTTTTTGATCGTTGAACGAAAATAATAATAATAATAATAATAATAATAATAATAATAATAATAATAATAATAATAATAATAATAATAATAATAAAGATGATATATAAGGCGCCTATACAGTCATGGTAAGATGCTCTAGGCGCCGTACGTATGAACAAGAAAAATATTACACAAAAAGTGACAAAAACAAAACCACATGTGCAATTTACGCAAAGAAGAGTAAATGACTAAACACATGAACACTGATAGTCAAGATGGGAAAAGATGGACAGTGATTTTTGACACAAAAATGTACGCACAGTGGCATAGAAGGGGTTAAATTACTGATCTTTTCAACGGATAATCTGGAACTGAACACAAGCCTGTCTTTACGCTTAGATCTCTCTCCTGCTATATCCTCTCGGAGAGAAGAAGATAATGATGGCGCGCACTGATGCAAAATCGGATACAACGCAAAACAGGCCCGGTCTGGTCCCGGCGAGTGGACACTCGGTCAGCAAAAAGGTCTTCGGGCCGATGTCAGCCTTAGCCGGCCCGCGCACTGTCGTGCGCTGAACAGCTAAGGCTAACGTCGGCCCGAGGACCTTTTGCTTTTTACTGGACAATTTTTCTTCACACCCGCAATGTAAATTCTACAAATATACAGCTTGATTGCCTTACGAATGAAGCGGTCTGACATCACGCCTGACATCAGGTCCTTTGCTTACCAAACGAATTTCGTCTCACAATCGTCTGTCAATTCTAAAGGGCTGTAGCGCGAAAGCAAATACCTCGGTGTGACTTTTAGGACTCCCATGTAGGTACCGCGACATACTAAGGATGACCTGTTTAACTCATTCAGCCCCGACACACCACAGCAAGACGTCGATCGTGCATGATAGTTCAAGGATTGTGCCAGAATATCTTGGCTCCAATAGGCGCCAAGCTATTCTGGCACCACCCTTGAACTATCACGCTCGTTCTCTCTCTAGATTTATAATACAGTTTTTCAGAGGGCAGCTTCCAAATTTGGGGATTTCGGTGCTGGGGTATAGTGCGTTAACTCATTCTACCCCAACACCGAAATCCCAAAATGTTGCCGTTGTCCTCTGAAGACTTCTAGTGCAAGACACAAATCGACCATGATAGTTCAAGGGCCGGTGATGCCAGAATAGCTTGGCGCCCATAGGCGCCAAGCTATTCTGGCATCACCCTTGAACTATCATGGTCGATCCTTATCTTGCTGTGGTGTGCCTGGGGTAGAATGAGTAAAAATGATTCTTTTATCGAATGAACGTAAATCCTCTACTACGCACAGCATGTATAGTGAACGTTGTAACTACAGAATGACAAGTGTCCCCAGTCGAGGATGTTCGCGTGCAGCCCGTTCAGTGCCGAGAACATTTTAACATCACTCAGGTTCAATTAACTCATTCGAGACGTGCCGCCTCCGGATACGCGGCATCAGCCGCGTATCCGGAGACGGCACGTCTCGAATGAGTAAAGAGGTGTAGAGCCTCGTGAGCCCCTGCAGATGCGGGGATCATGTAACCCCGGACGGGGCCTCAGGTATTTATTTATTTATTTATTTATTTATGTAATTTTTTATTTTTAATTTTTACAATTTTTGGGTGTAGTGGGGTTGGTGGTGGTGGTGGTGGTGGTGGGGGGGGGGGATGGGGTGGTGTGTGTGTGTGTGTGTGTGTGTGTGTGTAAGGGGGGGGGGGGGTGTTCTAGAACCGAGGTCCAGACTCCAACAGCAAAGAATCATTGACGCATTAACTTACTGGATGATTTGACGGCGACGCATGAGATATTTTGGATCCTCACGCTTTCCAAATGCGGAAGTTCCCTTCAGACATTATGACGCACAATGGAGCTGGAGCGGATCCGTTGTTTGTGGTCAGTTGTTTTTGTCCTTCGACCGGAACAAAATCTCCATTTTTTACCACGTGATGTTTGTATCTCCGCTGCCGATTTGTCTTGGTAAATGTATTAGCTGGTGGTGCAGAATTACTTAGCATTTTTCTTTTTCTTGTTCTTTTCTTAAAGAGCTTCCTCAAGGAGTATTGTGTTTTCCTATGATATACCGTCATCTTGATGTCGAGTGACGTAAATGCTTTCTTGTTACCATCATTGTATGATAATGACGTGGAATCTATTTATCCCGAATTCTTCAATTTATTGTTAAGAAAATGGGGGGCGGTCTGAAATCGTTCACATTGCAGTAGCTGACAGTGGCTTGTGCATTGCCTAGAACCTTCTACATGAGTTTATAGTGGCAAAAGGTAGGTTGCTTTTCTGGTTATCTTCCTTTCTTTTTTTTAATAGTTCTGCCGTTTAGCGCTGCGTCACGACTCCTACATGTTTTTAACGTAGCGGCAGGGACTCCAAGCGCTGTTCCTTGGTACGCGCTTGGTATACGAGCTACCTTTGTTCAGCCATTTTCGTTTCCTGAAGAAGTGTCTAGAATTTATGCAGATGTAAGTTTTCGACGGAATCTTAACATTCAAAATACTTCTTGTTGTCTCAGAAGTAATGTCGGTCGCATGAAGTAAAAGAGTATCCGTCAATGAAACCATTTTTCAGAGTCCTCACACACACGCGCGCGCGCGCACACACACACACACACGCACACGCACACACACACACACACACACACACACACACACACACACACACGCGCGCGCGCGCGCGCGCACGCACACACACGTACTATGGTAAACAATAGACAATCAGATGTACTTGAAAACGCATTATCTTTATTGTCGCCTGCTCTTTCGATTCCGCATTCACGAGCTCTTTTCCACTTGCAAGCGCGTTACTATTTTTAGACATTACTGGTCTCATGATTTCACCGGAAGTGTTTTTCCATCGCAAATTTACATCCGAGATGGCGTCCGATCCCGGGCGGGTCAATTCAAAGACAAGCGTCAAACGGTGACGCATTAACAGCTTTGGACACAGTATAGCATTAATATTAGGCCTTATTTTCTTCCTCCCCAAGTTTATCAGGTATGTGTGCACCACCACTCCTACACAGTTTTAACATAACAGGGACTCCATGCGCGCTTGGCCTACGAGCTAGGGCTCATGAGGATCTATACCTCTTGCTGACACCACGTTGACTCCACATTCCTAGGTCAGCCAGGGCTTTTTGATGTTTAATCAACGAAGATTGTACTGAGAAACACAATCTGCTTCAGTTGGCACGGAACGGATTAAAAGAAAGTTTACATTTTGGTCAGACTGTGTGTTCCGAGGCTTTATTCACAAGGCAGTTATGAGCATGTTCTTCTTTAGATACCGGTTCCATATTTCGTCATCAAATGGGACAAAAATTAAGGAGGCAACCGTATCGGAACATGATTTCGCCGCGCCATTGATACGGGGTTGCACGCGAACACCAGCGATATCTTGCCCTTAACACTTTCACTGCCAATGAGGGAGTTAACTCATTCGAGACGTGCCGCCTCCGAAAACGAGGCCTAAGCCGCGTATCCGGTGGCGGCACGTCTCGATCGAGTTAAATGTTTGTCAGAAGCAGAGTATTTTACTGTCTGAACTCTAACATGTTTGGGCTGCATCCGAATTGTGATTGTGCGTTTTCTGAAAGTGTCACGCCACCCGTTCATCAAACGTTCAACGCACTGATGAATGCATCACGGAGAGGCTCCACCCCTTGTCAAAGAAAAAAAGTATTGTTTTCAGTGTTATGTTTTCAGCAGAAACAAGCACCACGCAAGCAATGTTGACACAGGCCATGGAAGCTTGACGAGAAACAATGATTGTGATCGCTCGCATGTGTGGATTTTGCATCAGTGTGACGTGATGTCTAATTCAGTTTCAGTGCCATGTGTTCTTTTCTATGATTCTGCAGTAAAACCTCAAGGTTAGTGTCCGAATAGGTTGGCACCTATAGGCTCCAAGCTATTCGGGCGCTACCTTGAGTTATCATAGTCGTTCTATTTCTCCATGCCTTGACGTCAGCTGTCCTTCGTAGTGTCCTAAAACATGAACAAGTTGGTTCTGAGGGCGAAAGGATATCTTGTTTTAGCAAGACGCTAGGGTGTGGCCTTAGCTTTTGCATCCACGATAACGCATTGGTACGCAAACTTTGTTGAATCGGACATGCGGCTGTAGTTCAGTAAGTCAGCATATTCCATTTACAAGAGCTGTAGATTCCTATGAGGCCCTTCCTCTTGCAGGAGCTCATGAGAATAGATGCCTTTCTCTGGAAAACATCGGATACAGTTGTTCCTCAATTTGACGCCTGGTGTCGTTCAAAGTGAGTTAACACATTCTACCCCAGGACCTAAATCCCCAAATTTTGAAGTTGCCCTCTGACGGACTGTATTACAGTTCTAGAGACAGATCGAGCATGATAGTTCAAGGGTGGTACCAGAATAGGATGACGCCTATAGGCGCCAAGCTATTCTGGCACTACATATGAACTATCATGCTTAATCCATGTCTTTCTATGGTGTGTCGGGGCTCAATGAGTTAAAGCGTACGATTTCAATGTCAAGTCGTCAGTATTTAGAACGCTTTGCCAGTACAACCTCTATCCACAGACCGCTAAAAAAGAGTAAGTGCAACCAGTCTCTGTCCAGCAGCAAGAAGATAAGTTGTCATGGGCCACTCACGCTGCAGGGGCTCATGAGAATCTATACCTCATTGCACATGATATGGGCTGGCTGAAAATTTGTATCGGACAAACAACTTTGAACTGTTTGGTCGGTGTCGGTAGCATTTTTGTTGTTGAGATGACCCTTGTAACTGTTTGGATGTCGGACGCGCTTTTTGTTGAGAGGATCCCTGTATCTGTGTGGATGTCGGACGCGCTTTTTGTTGAGAGGATCCCTGTATCTGTGTTGATGTCGGACGCGCTTTTTGTTGAGAGGATCCCTGTATCTGTGTTGATGTCGGACGCGCTTTTTGTTGAGAGGATCCCTGTATCTGTGTTGATGTCGGACGCGCTTTTTGTTGAGAGGATCCCTGTATCTGTGTTGATGTCGGATGCGCTTTTTATTTTGATGGTCCTTGTAACTGTTTAGATGCAGTAGCGTTTTTTGTTGAGATGATCCGTGTGACCGATCGTTTGGCTGTCCGTGGCGCTTTTTTATTTTTTAAAAATAATTTTTTAGATGATTCCTGCAAAAAGTAACAAGTACTCAAGTCGTTAGTGTTTTCTGCCTCGGCCGGCCAGAATATTCTGCTCGTGGTCTAATCAACTCATAAACTCCCGGGATTGTAGAATGGAAGTCAGTTATTTCTCGGAGTTTAAGAGTTAGCCCGTAAGTTCCGAACTCACAGAACAGTTGGTTAGTTAGTTAGTTATTAGGATTTAACGCCGAGCAGGCAACTAAAGCCATCTCACGGCGGTCACAGAACAGTATACATTTAACTCTTTGGCTGCCAGTAGCGCTTTTTGGCAAGGCGGATTCCTGCTTATCGGTATCGCTTTTTGTCGAGGTGATTCCGGCAGGAATCACCTCAACAAAAACGCGCTAAAGTCAGCTAAAAGGTTAAATCCTAATGACATTTTCTAGCTGATAAGCAGATGATGTCAATGCAGGTATTCTTTTCTGGCAAAAGACTCATGAAAATCTATTTCTCCTACAGACGGGAATGAAGCTTTGTCGGCGACAACGCTATACGACACTCGCGCAGCTATTGATGCGGAGTGCCTTGAATGACTTTACCTCCACGCCGCAAGAGCAGCGAGATGAGGGGTGGGTGTGGAGGTGGGGTAGGGTGGAGGGGTGGAGGGCAGCTAGTGCCTAGTGTCTGGGATTAACGCATTTAGTGGCCCCACACACCACAGCTCGACCGTGATAGTTCAAGAGTGGTGCCAGAATAGCTTGGCGCCTATACGCGCCAAGCTATTCTGGCACCACCCTTTAACTATCATGGTCGATCTCCAAAATGTGGGTATTTTGGACCTGGGACACAACGAGTTAACATGGGATCAGTTCTGGCGCTTTGCACTTCTGCCACTTTGATTTACCCAAGACCTTTCAACGGACACGCTATTAAGAGAACAAGCCAGTCTGTCTCCCCCCCCCTCCCCTCCACCCCCTCCCCACCCGATCCCCTGGATCTTGTCATGACTCTGAATTGAGGAACTTCTCAAGCCGATCGCAGGTTAGAAAGTCGGGGGATTGGGGGAAGGGGGGGGAGGTGAGTGAGGGGGGCCGGGCGAAGGGGGAGGGGGGTGAAGGGGTGGGGGGGGGGTGGGGGGGGGGGGGGAGGGCGTTTTCTTCTCTCTGCGCGTAGGCATGCAATCGGCTGATTCAGTATCTTGTTTGCACAGTCGCAGGTGAAATGTGATTCTGATTGTTTTTGTCTTTTTTATGGATTCGCGGCTATGCAAGTTTTCTTTGAGATGCAGCGCGTGAGAGGATGTATTGTGCCGGATAAAACAACCCGTATGGTTCTCGGAAATGCGACACTTGCATTCATAAATACGTACTGGCCTGTGATTTTGAACCTTACTGCTGGAGGCCGTAAGACTCAAAATCACAGACGAGCACGCATATGTATATCACTGTTGAAAGTTTTGCGCCGTAAGGTTTATGTGAATGCTAGACGTTTGCCACTTACTCCTGTATCAGCTGTTCCCCCTTAACCCTTATCATTCGGAATACACCAGTGTGTGATATAAGTTTGACTAAGATAGTTCAAGAGTAGTGCCAGGATAGCTTGGCGCCTCTAGGCTCCAAGCTGTTCTGGCACCACCCATGAACTTTAGCCATTGGTCTATATCCTTGTCTGTAAGTACTATAATGTAGCTTGCATAATAATTATGGAAGTGTACAATTTTGAAGCTTTTAGCCTAAATATGATATGGGTTAAGCCTTTGTTACTGGGCTGAGAGTTCAGAAGGAGAATTTCATAATTTTGCAGTATGTATATTCATGACTGAACCACCAGGACTGTGTGTGTGTGTGTGTGTGTGTGTGTGTGTGTGTGTGTGTGTGTGTGTGTGTGTGTGTGTGTGAGTGTTTGAATGTGTGTGCGCGCGTGTATAAGTGTGCGTATGTTTATGTGTGTGTGTGCGTGTGTTTGTGTGAGTGTGTTTGCGCGCGTGTACAGATGTGTGTGCGTATGTGTGTGTGTGTGTGTGTGTGTGTGTGTGTGAGAGAGAGAGAGAGAGAGAGAGAGAGTTTGTGTGTGTGTGTGTGTGTGTGTGTCTGTGTGTGTGTGTGAGAGTGTGTGCGCGCGCGTGTGTGTGTGTGTGTGTGTGTGTGTGTGTGTGTGTGTGTGTGTGTGTGTGTGTGTATGTGTGTGTGAGTGTGTGAGTGTGTGTGTTGTGTGTGTGTGTGTGTGAGTGTGTGTGCGCGTGTGTGCGCGCCTTACGTGCGTACATGCGTGTGCGCGTGCGTGTGTGTGCGTGAGTGTATGCGTCAGTGCGTGGAGAGAGAGAGAGAGAGAGAGAGAGAGAGAGAGAGAGAGAGAGAGAGAGAGAGAGAGAGAGAGAGAGAGAGAGAGAGAGAGTTTCCCAATTTTACTCGCATTGCATCCCTACATAAAAAGAAACCCCTCCATCCTTTGCAATTCACCAAGACAACATCAGCCACACACCCGCCGGCGATTCTCCACCCCTCTCAAGAGCTGTGGCATATTAAACCAACGCCTATCTCCTTCTAACCAGTCCCTCCAGCTAAGCCTTTCCATCTGCAATAGGCATAGGATCACATAAGTCCCTGCAGCTGCAGGGACTCATATAAATCTACTCCTCTTGCCAGGGGAAATCAATAACTGTTACCCCATCCAAGTCAGCCATTAACCCCGACCGCGCTGTAACCCTTAAACTGTTACAGACAAAACTCTTCAGTTATAATTTCTTCAGTCTGAGGATATGAATAAGGCTGTGTCTCCCAGCAAGAGGCGTAGATTCTCATGAGCCCCTGCGACAGCAGAGGCTCATGAGAATCTACGTCTCTTGCAGATGGGTGGATCTGTTGAAAGAGTGAATTAGCTTAGAGCACTGCGTATCACCTTCAAAGGGACCTCGTACCTCTTGAGTATGCCACCCACAGACCCGTGCAACAAACATGAACGGGAGGTAAGTATACGTGGAACACGAACACAAACACACTTTGCCTTGTTTGGTGTAAGCTGAATGAGGGCAGAGGGACGGGGCAGGTGACGAGAACGCCAAAACAAGCAAACAAACACAGGAGTCCAACAAACAGACGAGTCAGCGAGTGAATCGATGAACGAACACTGAAACGGAAAAAAAAAAAAATCACGAATAAACGAGCGTACAAACAAATCAAACAAACGAACGACCGAACAAACAAACAAACAAACAAACAAACAAACGAACGGACGGACATATACCTAACAAACAATCAAACAGTTAGACCGTCGACCCATGAAAACAAACAACCAGTCAAACAAGCAAGCAAGCAAACAAACAACCAGCCAGCCAGCCAGCCAACAAACCAACCAACCAACCAACCAAAGAAAAAAAGAAAGAAACAGACAAAGGAACAAACAAGCAGATCGACCGACATAATTTTGTGTAATGTATTGTCTACATTAGTTAGCAGTGAAATCTTGTCTCCACGGACCTGACGTCATCACCACTAAAAATGTAACAGCTATCAGAGTAACTCCATCACTGACAGCGACAACAAGAACAGCGACAGCATCATCGTCTGCAACACTTCCACAACGGTTGATGTTGAGTGGGTTGAATCATTCGAAACGGAAACGCGGCTGTTTGTCTTCTGCCCGTATGCCGCACGTCTCGTATGAGTTAAACCACCCCCCTCCCCTCCCCCCCCCCCCCCCACACACACACATCTAAATAACCTGGCAAACGTATCACAGTCTAAACAACATCCGTTCTTAAAAAATAAATGTTTCAAAACACAATTCATCACACTTCTTCTTCCATAACGCGTTAAGACCGCAACTGCCATTTTGTTACTTGATCAAGAGAAGATAATACGAAGTTATATCTTTTTAATCATCTTCTCCACACTTTGGGTAAACGTCTTCAATCCTCCACCGAATGCCTTCAAACTGCAAGAGGCATAGATTCGCATGAGGATCCATGCCTCTTGCTGTCTCGTTTCAATTCGTTTTATTCAATTTTAGTTGATACAATCTTCCAGTCGATGTTTTCACCCAGCTCAAGCTGATATTCTATCCTGGACGTGAAAAGTTATACATTTAGGTCTATCGTCCTCAATCCCCTTCAAGTCCCGGGATCTTCCATCTGAGACCATCAACCTCAGTACGAACTACTTTCTGCTTTTTTACATCTGTGTACAACGAGTGCATCCCCCGTTCAGGGCTCGTCTGTAGCTAATTCGGCCTGTGATTTTTACTGGGGTAGAGTTAGGTCCAAGCCATTTGCACGGATGCCTGGCTCCGATTAAAAACGCATAACGCGACTGATGTAAAGCGAGCTCAAAGAGCGCTTCTCCCGCCCTCCTGGAACAAAACCCCGGACCCGTGGCTCCGTCAAAAGTTAGCAGCAGACGACTGATACGCCGTAGATCTCTTGTGACGGAATGTTTCTTCGCCTTGTATTTTTATTTGTATTTCCGCGGCGTTCACATATTTTTAGTAACTAGCAACGATGAGGATCGCGAGAGAACAAAAGAACCTGGGGCTGACTTCGGCCACAGTGGTCCCGCGCACTGTTGTGCGCGGGCTCACTGCGGTCGACGTCGGCCCGAGGACCTTTGCTTAGATGGTCGATGCCTTATGCAGGCATCTTTTGCTTCAAGATGGCCACAGTTTGCGTGCGACCTCGTCAGTGACATTTCCTCCCCTCCCACCCTCTCCCTCCCCCCTCCCCCCCCCCTCCCCCCACCACGAAAGCATGGTTTGATTCAGTGGGCTCCTCCGATTTTTTCTCCATTTTTTGATGACATATCAACCTGTAGCTCAGCGAGAAATGCTCTTAAACGCCCTGTGAAGACTGAAATCCAGACCAAGAAAGGTGACTGCCAAGTGTGTAAAATGCGGACAATAACCCAAGAAAGATGTACGCTTAGAAATGACAGTTACAACACAATGTATTGATATTTCGGGTAAAACCCTTTTTTTTTCAAAATGGACAAACAAACAAGTATATTTATCTTGTGAGTGAAAAGATGCAAAGACTTACGAAATATTAATAAGTGACGTTAACGCGTTGTAACTGTCATTTCTAAAACTTGTTGTTTTTTTCTCCGTTGGGTTTATCTCTGCCTTGTGAAGAAAGCCTCTGATCACATATTTTGACCAAAATGTGAACAGATTAAATAATAATTTTTTAAAATTCTATTAAAAAATACCCCGTTTTGTAGTTATTAGACTCCAGGCGATTACACTTTACTCATTCAGCCCGTCGGCCGTATTTCCAAATTTTGGAGGCGTCATCTAACGACTATGCACCAGTTGCAGATTGATCGACCATGATAATTCAAGGGTAGTGCCAAATTAGCTCGGCGCCTGTCGTCGCCGAGCTAATCTGGCACTACCCTTGAATTATCATGGTCGATCCATCTTCTGCTGTAGTGCGTCGAGGCTGAATGAGTTAAATATGCGTATGCTCCGTGCTGGTGATGAATAATTGAACTAAAATAAACTTGCTATCGTATGGTTCAAAATCAACAAGACTGAACAGCACACACATTTGTATGCAAGCCGCGATAGTACCGACGCAATCGACGCGGAATCTACCAATCCTCGTATGATATTACTGCGTTCTTGCTTTGGTTATGCACCGCGAAAAAAAAAAAAAAATTACCAACTTCTATCACAACGCGTCAGTATGATGAGTTATGAAATTCTTACATGAACCGCACAGGGGCCAGTTGTATGAGTGATCTTAGTCCTGCGCCAGCCACTAAGCTAGGTGCTCCCCTACAACTTACAGTAATCAGTGCTAAGTGAAACAAACGGGCTGACTAAAGCGATTGGCTCTATGGCATTTTGGGATGCTAAATTTGATGATAAAATGGGTTATCATGTAGTCCTGCCTAAACTAAGATATGTATACCCTTCTGTTCACAATCACTCCCCCCCCCCCTACCCCCCGCCCCCCCCCCCCCCCCCCCCCCACCCCCACACTTTGGTACCGGTTTCAGGCCACTTTATAAATTTCAAATACAAGCGATCAAAAATTTCTGTAACTTCAGGAGCTGACCCTTCGTCTGTCTTGTACTGTGTTTGTCTTCGGAGTAAATTCATGTCTGTCACGTGTGTGTGCGTGTTGGGTTTCAGTTCGCGGCGCTTTGAGTCGATTCGCCACAAAACTGAGAAAAAGCGCCTATATAATACCGGTATTATTATTATTATTATTATTATTATTATTATTATTATTATTATTATTATTATTATTATTATTATTATTATTATTATTATTATTATTCTCTCTTGGCTTGACTTCGCGAACGAAGATTTTATAGGAGTTGCCCACGACGTCTGCAGGCTTGTTCGTGGCTGCGGAGGCCAATCCGAGACAGGCAGGTTCGACCGCAGTGGCTGCAGGGGAAGGTATGGCCAGGGTTCTGAGCTGCGGCATCTCTGTTTTTTTCTCCTGAGCCGCTTGTCCTTAAGGCTAGCTCTGTGAGAGTCCTCAAAGGAGACAGCTGCCTTGTAAATGGTGGAGCGCCAGGTGTCACGGTCCGCAGCAAGCGAAGACCACTGGTGGTGGTCGATTTGGCAGGCACTAAGTGACTTCTTGAGACAGTCTTTGTATCTCTTCTTTGGTGCTCCTCTGTCACGGTGTCCAGTAGCAAGCTCGCCGAACGGGGTGATCTTTGGTAGGCGATGATCCTCCATCCTGGAGACATGCCCCGCCCAGCGGAGCTGTGTCCGCAGCAGCAAAGCCTCGATGCTCACAGTTTCAGCCTGTTCAAGGACCTCGACGTTGGTGACATAGTCACTCCAGTGAATGCCCACGATGGTACGCAGGCAGCGCTGGTGGAAACGTTCGAGGAGTCGTAGTTGGCTGCGGTAGAGGGCCCAGGACTCGGAACCATACAGCAGGGTGGTGAGGACCACAGCTCTGTACACGCTGATCTTGGTGCCTGTTTTCAGCTGTTGATTGTGCCACACCCGCTTGAAAAGTCGCCCGAAAGCGCTGTTCGCTGTTCGCTTTTATTATTATTATTATTATTATTATTATTATTATTATTATTATTATTATTATTATTATTATTATTATTATTATTATTAATCCGTGTGAGCATGAGTACACGTAACATGGGAAGAAATGTTGAAGATGGTCGGACGACACAATACAGAACAGATGACAACTCTTCTACGTACATAGGAGAAGAAAAAAAAAAACTAGACCGAAAGGGTTGACTGCCAGTGCTTGTAATTTAGAAAAAAAACTACCAAGTGAGTAGGAAAAAGCACTGTCAAGGGAGAGAAGTGTGCATGATAGACCAATGATCATAGATATACTTTGGTACAGCACACACACACACACACACACACACACACACACACACACACACACACACACACACACACACACACACACACACAAAGATAGGAAAGATGGGGTGCGCTAAGTAAGTGACTGGAAGCAATGCATATGGAAGCCCCCCCCCCCCCTCCCGAAGGGGGGCGTATCACATATCCCACTGTTTCAGCCCCTTGGTGCATGGGAATTTAAATCTAGGTCCTCCAAGTGGGGGTCCAGATATTGAGCCGGTGTGGACAGCTGTTTCGGTCTTAGCGACCTCTTCAGCACACCATCGGCAATACTGGAGGAAGAGAAGGAACTTCTGCTTACCTGCAAAGAAGACCACATTTTACTGTGGTTTCTGCAGGGGCATACATTCCATGCCTCCACCTTTTCATGCACCAAGGGGCTGGAACAGTGGGATATGTGATACGCCCCCCTTCGGGGGGGCTTCCATATGCATTGCTTCCAGTCACTTACTTAGCGCACCCCATCTTTCCTATCTTTTTTTTTTTTTTTTTTTGTGTGCTTGGACCAAAGTAGATCTATGATCATTGGTCTATCATGCACACTTCTCTCCCTTGACAGTGCTTTTTCATACTCACTTGGTAGTTTTTTCATAGGAGAAGAAGATCCGCAAAACTTTCTGTTATCCAGCATTCTAAAAAAAAAATAATAAAACCGTAAATAAAGGACATTTTGTGCCTTTTTTAATAGAACCATTAAATTAAAAAAAAACATTTTGCGAGATGCATTTATTTTTGTTGGTCTGTATTTCTTTGATTTTTTAACTTTACCGTTCTAGAGCTGTAAGGTTCAAAATTACAGACGTACAGACCAGGGCTCAGTTGCATGAGCGAGCATAGTCCTGCGCCAGCCACTAAGTAAGGTGCTCCGCTATATAGCGCAGCACCTTTCCTAGTGGCTGGCGCAGGACTAAGCTCACTCACAACAGCTGGCCCCAGCACACATATATACAGTATTCACGTTTTGCTCTCGTAATTGTGCTTTTGGGGGACGGGGTGTGTGTGTGTGTGTGTGTGTGTGTGTGTGTGTGTGTGTGTGTGTGTGTGTGTATGTGTGTGTGTGTTTGCGTGCGTGTGTGTGTGTGCGGGGGGGGGGGGATTGTGTGTGTGTGTGTGTGTGTGTGTGTGTGTGTGTGTGTGTGTGGCGGGGGGGGGGGGAGGGGAGGGGGGGGTTGTGGGGGGGGGGGGGAGGGGGGAAGGGGTTCCAAAACTTTATTTATGGAGAGACGGTAGGCGCCAACTTACACGGGGCATTGGCTAATAGACCTCACAAGCGCGAAACCTCCCAGCAGTTGCGTCACTCAGTGATTGCCTTTCGCAGCAGGCCACAATAACTAATCTGCAAGAGGCATAGATCCTCATCAGCCCCGCAGCCTGCGGGGGCTGATGAGAATCTATGCCTCTTGTTGGCTTTATTTGTATCTTTCTTTCTCCAGCGTGTTAGGTCTTTAAATTGCATCAGCTCCGCGATTGTCTATTCGAGGTGGCTTTTGACAAGGTGGAAAAAACATACAGAGGTCGCGACGGAAGCGACCCTTGACCTCCCCGAGCGACGGCGAGCGCCTCCTAGCGGGGACAAGAACCAGTACCATGACGGCGCGATGGCGTTCCGGCTCGCAACCCGCATCCGAAAATCTCATCATTCTGGCGATAGAGCCGCCATTAGGTTCGGGTAAGGCAAGTGCGGTGCCTCAGCTCAGCTGGGTCCGTCTGTAAACGACATAGATTCTCATGAGCCGCTGCAACCTGCAGGGGCTCATGAGAATCCATGCCTCTTGCAGAATGCGTTTTTCCTTGCCGCTAGGCAACAAGCTGAATCAGCACGGCTTGCAACAGTGTACATGCATGCCTCTCGCCAAAGACATGAAGAAATATGTAGGCCGGCGTCCATACGCGCGATCGTTTTCCTGAGTGTTACACATGTAATTATAGTGTCACGTACGGTGTGGCAGTCATCAATAATTATTGGCAATATTGGTTTGGCCCGGTGGAGATATTCTATTCTGGCACTACTCTTGAACTATCACGGTCGATCTTTCTACTGAACCTTAAAGTTGTCCTCACAGAAGAAATCTCAAATTTGAGAATTTCGATTTTAACCTTTTCACTGTCAGGGGACACAGACTAGATTTTTTCACATTAAGCTAACTTGAACGTCGAGAGACCCTCACCCGTCAAACGAACATGGATACCCAAGGGTTTAAACAAGAGACATCGATCCTCATGAGCCCCCGCTACAGCGGTGGCTCATGAGGATCCATGTCTCTTGCAAATCGGTGCATTGTGTTCAATTTCCTCGGCAGTTAAGGGGTTAAGAGTCCAACGTGATAATCATGTCCAGATAATCAAGTCGCCGATTCCGATGTTTGTCTGGAAATGAGATCTAAATATCAAGTGATAAATTCGTAATAGTGTTGCTTCTTGATTAGAGATTAACTCATTCAGCCCGACGGCCGTATTGCCCAAGTTCTGCCGAGGCGTCATCTAATGACTATGCACCAGTTTCAGGAGATGGATCGACCATGATAATTCGAGGGCAGTGCCAGATTAGCTTGGCGCCGACAGGCGCCAATCGGCGCCAAGCTAATCTGGCGCTACCCTTGAATTATCATGGTCGACCCATCTCCTGCTGTAGTGCGTCAGGGCTGAATGGGTTAAAATGCAATTTCCGCAAATAATTTGATAACTAAACGGGTGCTAAGACGTTGCCTAATCAGTGTCGCCCTCATGGCGAGCTCGGTTGGTTTCGGTGGAAGAGCGTTCGACTATCGTCCGAATGGCCTTGGGTTCGAATCCAGCTGGGGCAAAAATTCGTTCAGATCCTATTCAGTGCCCTGTCTTTAAAATCACCGTTGTGGTGGACAAGATATGCTAACTCTTTCGAGACGTGCTGCGTCCGGATTCGCGGCGTAAAGCCGCGAATCCGGATGCGGCACGTCTCGAAAGAGTTAACCCATTAAAATAATTGCTTATCGTCCTATGAAGGCTTCAGTACAGATTGGGAGATAGATCAAGCCTGAGGCGCCAAGCTATTCTGGCACCACCCTTGAACTATCAGTCTAATTTATTTCAATCAATGGGCATATCAGGATGAAAAGGGTTTAAGTCCTAAACGCTGTACCCTTTCGATGTCGGTAGCATTTTAGTTTTGTCGCGATGAATCCTCGTACAGGAATCATGGGGACAAAAAGCGCTACAGACATCCAAAGGGTCAACATTTTTCTTTAGTGTCGCTCACACAGTCCGATCGATCTTAAAGAGGCATAGATTCGAATGACCCCAGCAAGCTGCAAGGGATCGTAAGATTGTATGCCCCTTGCTAGCATAGGTGGGTCCAAATTGCGTGTACAGTTTCAGGGAAATTTTAAGTCTAACATGGTAAACCCACATGGCACCACCAGTCTAAGAAAGAGCTAAATCCGATTAATTTTGATCAGCAAGTGACATAGATTCTCATGAGCCCCTGCAAACTTGCATGGGCTCATGACCGTCTTTGCCGCTTGCTTCTTTAACCCCTTAACTGTCGGGGCAAAGCACACGATACCGTGGCCAAGCTGCAAAAATAGGTCTAATGAACATATAGGACTAACAAGAAACATACATGCTCATGAGCCCCCGCAGTCGCGGGGGGCTCATCAGGATTTATGTCTCTTGATAGTCCTATGTTCTTTAGGCCTATTTTTGTCCTATTTACATCTGTTTTCTTCACGCGAATATCGATCAGCGTGCAGACGTTACAGTCGCAAAAATCGTGCATTGACAGGAGAAAGGTTAATTCATTCGAGACGTGCTGCAGTCGAATACGCGGCTTTCAGCCGCGTATCCGACTGCGGCACGTCTCGAATGTGTTAATATTGAGCTGGTCGCCCATCTCTTGAACACTAGACCGGGAGGACTGTAGCACTGACCTCAACTATCACCGTGACCCAGACGGTAATGATTAGCCCCGCGTGGGACAGGGTGCATAAAAATATATATAGTATCATATCCACCGACAAGAAACTAAATATTCTGCATTGTAGCTTCGACGGCGCGTGGATAATCTATTAGTGTCGTCTTTGTTATTTAGTCCCGTAGACCATTTTTTAACCGCCAACAACAACCAATTGGAAGAGACACAGATCCTCGCGAGCCCCCCCCCCCCCCCCCCCCCCCAATCGCGGGAGCTCGTGAGGACCTATGCCTCTTGCTGGCCTCATTCGTGTCTGTGAGGGATCACGCAGAGTTGGCTAACCAACAGAGTCAAGATTTCTAGTTGCTGGAGTTAATTTTTTTTTCTGACAGACCCTGTGTAATTGACTCCCATATGCGCAACACGGGCTAATCGCTTATGTGATATCGTCAACACCAAAAGGAAGCAATTATTTTTAAAAAAAAAATGTGTGTGTGTGTGTGTGTGTGTGTGTGTGTGTGTGTGTGTGTGTGTGTGTGTGTGTGTGTGTGTGTGTGTGTGTGTGTGTGTGTGTGTGTGTGTGTGGTAAACCTAGTATTCCAGACGTGTATCCTACGAAAACAAACCTATTAGCTTTGCTTGAAATAATAGTGTGGTTTCGTTTGCGACGATAAACGAGAGCAAAGTCTGGGCGGATAACCCGTTTGTATCATAACTCCAAAAGACGTCGTACATCTCCAAGAGGCATAGATCCCCATGAGCCCCCCAAGAGGCATGAGACCTCCAAGAGGCATAGATCCCCACGAGCCCTCCAAGAGGCATGAGCCCTCCAAGAGGCATAAATCCCCATGAGCCCTCCAAGAGGCATAGATCCCCATGAGCCCTCCAAGAGGCATGAGCCCTCCAAGAGGCATAGATCCCCATGAGCCCTCCAAGAGGCATGAGCCCTCCAAGAGGCATAAATCCCCATGAGCCCTCCAAGAGGCATAGATCCCCATGAGCCCGGAGGGCTCATGGGGATCTATACCTCTTGGACATGTACGACGTGTTTTGGAGTTATGATGCAAGCGGGTTATCCGCCGTGGTTTCGCTCTCGTTTGTTTTCGGGGGTCGTTGGTAGCAAACGAAACCTTACTAATGTTTCTTCAAAAATTAAAATTAGAAACACGAAATCTTCTAGACAGGTATTCCGACTCAAAGTTTTGAAAAAAAAAAAAAGAAACATGTAGAGGTGCAACTAACTGACAAGATTATGTTTTCGTGCAGCGAATCACAGTTGCTTCTTGCTGAAATTTGACAACTATCCGTTACCAATGCATTCATGCAGACCCACTCACAAAACAAGTTCCAAGAAACAGTCTCTCTCTCTCTCTCTCTCTCTCTCTCTCTCTCTCTCTCTCTCTCTCTCTCTCTCTCTCTCCAAACACGCATCAATTTTTCTTAAATATATCAGTTCGTGTATGTATGAATGTATGATTTCTATTTCTTTTGTATATGTGTTGTACTTGTGTGCGGTCCTTATGTGTTCATGTCACTATTCTTGAAAAAAGTTTAAAAAAAAAAAAAAATATATATATATTATATATATATATATATATATATATATATATATATATATATATATATATTATATATATATATATATATATATAATATATATATATATATAATATATATATATATATATATATATATATATATATATATATATATATATATATATATATATATATATATATATATATATATATATATATATATATATATATATATATATATATATATATATATATATGTGTGTGTGTGTTTTCGACGAAAAAGAATTCACGTAAAAAGTTTTTGTTTTTTTTTTGGTTGTTGTTGTTGCAGACTACTGAAAAGTACAGCAATCTGCACAACGCACTTGAAAAAAAAAAATTAAGCTACCTCAAAAACTGAAGAGCTCTCGACATCTCGGGTAACCTCTAACTTGAAAAACCAGTGTGTCTAACTCTAATACAATGAAATTCTCACTGGTCTCAAAAATTCACATATTGGCTTGTGTTCCGAATCAGGGCAGATCTTCTTTATGAATGCTGGGAGATGAAATTTAGACTTTACTTTTGCCAAACTCGTCATAACTTTTAAAACAGCGCTGACTTAAAACTGATACTTTTTTTTTTAAAGATTTTTTTTCCTCTGAGAAAGATATACGATAAGTCCGAGGTGCGACGCAAATGTGTTGAAATAAGAAGGGAAACTTTCTAGACCAGACTCAAGTGTTGTTTTGAGCAACAACAAAAATGTGTAAATCCCCCAAAACATGCTTTATAATTTCTCTGGAGCATGTGCGTATCAGGGGAATTAATTTCGCCGCGAGACAAAAGCTGTGTGTTCTACACCATTACCTTACCACCTGCGCCCCTCGAAATCGCCTTTGGGTGGAAACTGATACCAGGCGTTGGTCTGTGATTTTAGACCTTACGACCTGCGGCCGTAAGATCCAAAATCACAGACCAGCGCACACGATGGCCGTAAGGTCCAAAATCACACACTAGGACAGATAATTATGATCCTTAATGTCCAACAAGATGAGGATTTCATCCCAAAGTCGACAGTATTGTTTGGAGCTCAGATGCGTTTATCTTTTATGAACATTCAGAGTTGTTCGTATTTTTAGGCTTATTATGCTGATCCATTTCTCCCCTCTCTAAGTCAACCTCTGATCAACACACACGTCGGCGCACACAAATAAAGACGGACACACGGCGCTTGCCGTCATTCGTACGCTTGTGGGTTTGTGTAACGACAGAAATACATCTCCTTCTATTCTAACCCACCCTCTGATCCACACATACTGGCACACAGAAATAAAGACGGACACACCATTCCTGCCATTCGTAAGCTCTGTGGTCTGCGCAGCATAGCTATTCTGAAGAAGAATGATAGCACGAGCAGCGAAATGACGTCACCTCAACCGCCGTGAGATGGCCTTAGTCGCCTGCTCGGCGTTAAACCCAAATAACTAACGACGTCACCTCAAGCTTCACGTCATGGCATCATTAGTCCCACTGACGACGCCGTGTTCATAGTGACGACTCGATGTCACACATCACTTATCGCAGTACTAACATTTGATGTATCAGAGAATCAACTTTGCAATTTTCTTGCTGATTGTCATGCTTAGAGCCGGCTTACAGGTCACATTTTTTACCAGCCCTATCTCAGGCCAGGGACAATCAGCAGGCTTATGGAAACACTTTTAATGAAAAATCATGCGGGTATTAATGAAAAGATAGCTTTTTTTCGTAAAAGAAAAATTAAAGTTAAGTAAGCTGTTTTACAAATGACTCCGAAAAAGTGGTGCAGAAAATTGTCTGATTTTCACACATAGGGCATACAGGTCACAATTGACCTAATTGTACCCGACAGCCGAGACAAACTGTAGGCTTATGTAAATACCGTATACGAAAATTCATGCGATTATTTATGAGAAGAATGTTTGTTTTTTATTCGTAAAAAAAGATTCAATTGTTTTAAGATGTAACCCATATAATTCGCGAAATTAATTCCATAAACGTGAAAATATATTTTTAAAAAAAATCACTCAAAGCGTTCTAGATGTACAATGCAGGTTAACGAACTCATTCAACATCTCGATGTTATCTATATGCAAAATATCTAGTTAAAATAAGAAACATTACGGACTCCAGTGTGGATCAAGCGGTTTTTGTGAAACGTCCATTTTCTCGCCAATGAGCATCTTAATAAAACAAAATGGGAAAGAAAAAAGATATTTCAAGCTTGTCCAACCTCAAATGCGGGCTCTTGTCGCTGTCAAACACACACACACACACACACACACACACACACACACACACACACACACACACACCACACACACACACACACACACACACACACACACACACACGCACACACACACACACACACGCACTCACACGCACACACACACACACACACACACACACACACACGCACACACACACACACACACACACGACATCACACACACACACACACACACACACACGCACACACACACACACACACACACACACCGCACGCACGCACGCACGCACACACACACACACACACACACCACACACACACACACACACACAGACACGTTCGGCTCTAGCAAGGTTTGCGTCATTTTTATCTTGTTACTTCTTTGCAAGACTGAATTTCTGCCCCGCACGCCAAAAACGTCATGTGCATGCTGTGAAATGCGCTCCGACCAGCCCCATTTCAAACTCTATCGTATTTTCAATACGGTAGACAAAAGTCACGGACCAGCGCACGGTAACATATTGTGGCCTGTTAGGTACTGTGGCCTGTGTGTTTCATACCCGGCACCAAGCGCGGGAAATGGGACGTTCGTGACTGAGCGAGGGCAGTGCCCGACTAATAATAATAATAATAATAATAATAATAATAATAATAATAATAATAATAATAATAATAATAATAATACAGCGCTTTTCTATAGCGTCCTTCACCACTTACGCAGGCTCGGAACGCTTTACAAATAATTATAAACACACACAATAAACTACAATCACAACAACGAAAACAGTTCAGGCATACTAACCACAGTCTTTCACACAACGAACACATTCTGTTTACAGTAACACCATCCAAAAATCACATGCTGGGAAGCAAAGGAAAATTAACACTGATATGCCAAATTAAAAAGATAGTTTTCAGGTTGGTTTTGAAAACAGAGAGTGTCCGGGATTGACGTACATGGGGAGGTAGAGAGTTCCACACATGAGGGACCTGGTACTGAAAAGACCGAGCACCTGCAGTCTTCAAGTTAAGTCTAGGCTGGACCAGTAATTTATGGGAACAAGAACGTAGGCTACGGGAAGGGCCTGGTTATGAGAGCACAGACTGGAGGAGAGGTACAGGGGGATTGTGTTGTCAAAGTGCTTGTATGCCAGGGTAGCCATTTTATATTCAATTCTCTGTTTGACAGGAAGCCAGTGGATTTGTTTTAACAGAGGGGTAACATGGTCAGAGCGTTTCTTGTGAAGAATTAATCTGGTTGAGTTGTTTTGAATGCGACAAAGTTGATCTGAGGTGACGCCTGCAAGAAGCGAATTGCAATAGTCAAGACGAAAAGGATGCGAGAACAGACAAGCTGTGCAATGGTCTTTTCTGTCACAAACGGTCTTATGATGCTAAGACTACGTAGTTCTAAGTAGGCAGTGCGACTAATGTGGCTAACCTGCCTCTCCATAGACAAGGTAGAGTCGAAGTAAACACCAAGATTCTTCAGCTCTGCTTTAAATGGAATTTCGTGGCCACATATGGTTATGTGATTAATACAAGAGACAGAGGTACGAGTACGAGTACCCATAACCATGCTTTCGGTTTTGTCATCATTCAATTTGAGCTTGTTAGAAGTCATCCAATCTTTAACTTCACTACTGCAGTTTCCCATGCTAGAGACAACAGTTTGGAAGTTCTGAGGGCGATCCGCCATAAGAAGCTGAGTGTCGTCAGCGTATTTGTGGAACTCAAAATTATTTCTTTTAATGATGTGAGGCACGGGTTCAGTATATAGTGAGAAAATCAGTGGACCCAGAACCGATCCCTTCGGTACACCAAACTTCAGCTGTACCGGCTGAGAAACAGCACCATTGACGCTCACAGACTGGTACCTGTCCTCAAGGTAGGACTTAAGTCATGTAAGTGCAACACCTGAAATGCCAAAGGAAATATGCAAACGATCAAGAAGAATTGTGTGATCTAAGGTGTCAAAAGCTGCTGACAGGTCTAAAAGTGACAGCACAGACACATGTCAGACATCAGCATGAGTAAGCAGGCTGTTTGTGATGTGAAGCAAAGATGGTTTTGTGCTGTGATTCTTGCGGTAAGCTGATATAACTCTAACAGGCGATTTCTACTCAGATGATCAACCAATTGGCTGAGAACAACTTTCTCCAAAACCTTGGACAGAAAAGGTAGGTAATTCAAATTCAAAAATTTTTATTGTGTCAGTCTAGCAGACAAATTTTCTTTCGTTGGGATCACATGCGCGCGTACGGTTTTAGCCACATTAAGACAATTATGACAATGGTGAAAAAACCAAGAGCACACAAACAAACAAACAAACAAAAAAAACAACAAAAACAACAACCAACAACAATAACAACACTACAGGACCACAGTGTTCGTGGTATAGGAGTGAATCGGCCACTTGCAAGGTGCCACTGCGACATCTGACGTGCAAGTTCCACGACGGCGTCAACAGGGAGAGAGAGATACGCTAGTTAACGCACTCTTCATTTAGGAGACGGATGGCCGAGGGTACAAATCTCCCCTTGTAGCGTTTGGTATTAACAAGAGGAGCCTTGAACCTACGGCCAGACGGGAGCTTTTGAAGGTGCTTAGAAAAATACCGGTCTGTAATTTTGAGTATGTTAGCATCTAGTCCAGCTATTTTCAACAGCGGCCAAATACTACAGCCTGTTTAAATTGCTGAGGGACGGACCTTGACATCAGAGATTGGTTGATAATCCTCGTGATAACACCAACCAGTTTATCAGAACATGACTTCAGTAGGTTCGTGGGCATGGGATCAAGAGAACAAAATTTTGCTGGCGAGGACAAAATAAGCTTTTTCGCACTTTCCTCTGTAACAGGAGTGAAATTGTCGAGCAATGGACCACTATAAGAGACAAAGGTTGCACTGCTGGAAGAACTATCAAGTTCTTCACAAAATGTTGCAATTTTAGAGTCAAACAATATACAGAACTGGTCGGGAACTTCATCAGGTGGGATGTTGCTTTGAAAAACTGGCTCATATGGCCTCCCGAGCAGTTCGTTGGTGATATTGTAATCTGACGGCCAGAAGTACAGTCCTCAAGCTTGCTGCAAAGAAGATTTTTTCTTGGCCGCATGCTGTGATGACTTCAATATCGAGCGCTGCTTCACAAAAATCTGTCTATGAATAGTAAGACCACTGGATCTCCACTGTATTTCTGCACGCCTAAGCTCGCGCTTGGCGTCTCTGCGTTCTGTAGTAAGCCATGGGGCAGGAGAGCGAGCAGTAACACGTCTAGTGGTGAGCGGAGCGTGCTTATCCACGACACCAGAAACAGCTGTGTTGTATGTATCCAACAGTTCATGCTCTGCACAGCCGACCAACACAGTGTCACAAGCGTGCCTCACATCTGAGCAAAAATTATCCATGTTGATGCGTCGGATGTTTCTGGAGGTGACAGCGCGTTTCACGTGATCGGTGCAAAGCCAGATGAAGACTGAAGAAAACAGTTCTGTGATCAGACAGTAGTGAATCTGAAACTACAACATCATGCACAGGACAAGTAGTCTCCTTTGTGATGAGCAGATCCAAGGTGTGTCCATGTCTATGAGTTGGGCCCTGGATATGTTGTTGCAGGCCATGGTCGGCAAGCAGTGAGCGTAAATGCTGTGCATCACTATCTGATGAGAGTTCATAATGAAAGTTATTTAATGCAACAGTTCGAGTCCAGAAAATCTGGAAATTCGTTAAAAAATAAGCGAGGGGTCAATTAGTTTTGTCTGCTCGAATGTGGGCGGTATACAACAGTCAGAGACACCGTGGTGTGGCCGCTGATAGTGATATCCACCGCCTAGAAGGTGCTGAACGACAGAGGTTTGCACAAGACACAGTCCTGCAAGGATTTCTTGCCGATTACAGCTATACCATCACCACGACGACCACAGCTTGGAAATGACTGAAGGAAATACCCAGGAGCGGTCATCTCGGCCATGTAAGGCTCATCACCCACTTCTTGCAGCCAAATCTCAACAAGCAACAACAAGTCCAGTTTGTGGTCAATCACATAGTCACTTATCTCGGATGTTTTATTTCTGGAGGACTGAGTATTTAAACATGCCAGACACAGTATGGATGTGGCTTGCTTAGATGACAAGTAGCGGACAATTGGAATGGGGATCATGTTTCCAGAGAGCCTCGATTTCCTGTGGAGTGCGTGCAGGTTCATGGCCGGAGACAGGGATTGAAAACGTCGTCAGAAAATCCAACAGTTTGCCTAGTATCCCTTTAGAATTGACACTACAATTAAAGAAACAAGAAGGGGTGAACCATAACCCACAAAGTCTCTTCTATATGAGAGCCATAACCAACAAAGTCCCTTTTATATGCAAGCTTGTCCTCGATGACAATGGTTTTGTCTTTGGTCTCATTCTGATGTTGAAATATCTCCTGTTTGAAAAAGCCTCGCAGATTTACCAATGTGTCAGTGAGCTCTATACGGGGCACAGTGCATACGCGTCACTGGTTTGAAAAACGTCATTTGTCAAGACGTAATTTTAGTTTGTACGTAATTTTATATTTTACGTAATAAGATTTTTTACTTTTCCTTGCAGATTTGAACAAAAATGGTGAGAAAACTAGAATTTCACGGTACAATTTCAGTCCTCTGTGAAGTGTGAAGTGAGGTTCACTTTACCTAGATATAATTATGATATTCAACTGTACACGCGCATTTTCTTCTGACAGCGCGGCGATTTGTGTGTGTGTGTGTGTGTGTGTGTGTGTGTGTGTGTGTGTGTGTGTGCGTGCGTGCGTGTGTGCGTGTGTGTGCGTGTGTGAGTGTGTGTGTGTGAGAAAGAGAGAGAGAGAGAGAGAGAGAGAGAGAGAGAGAGAGAGAGAGAGAGAGAGAGAGAGAGAGAGAGAGAGAGAGAGAGAGAGAGACGTGATATCTAGAGTATTGCGTCGATGTCTGCGTGGTGACGGAGCTTCTGCTTTTACGTCACCGTCACTGTCTGATTTTCTCCATAAGTCGAGGTTTTTTCCTTTTTCCTTTTTTTCTGCATAGATTTAAATTTTACTTTAAAGAGTTCCAAAGATATAAAGCTGGTTAACGCACTTATTATTCTCCAATCTAGCTACATCTAAATTGTCAAGTGAATATGACAACCATTACGGCCTCTAATGTGGCACAACCGACTTTTATAAACAGTCTTTTAATCCTTCAAAGAGACACCCAATTTTAACATGCTCGGAGGCTTTCCTGGGCGCGCCTTGAACAAAGCACTTCCCCAAGTTCCAAGCTTGTACGTACACACATATCGGAGATTTTCGTGTTTACATACATACATACACACACACACACACACACACACACACACACACACACACACACACACACACACACACACACACACACACACACTCACGCACACGCACACGCACACACACACGTACACGCACACACACACACACACACACACACACACACACACACACACACACACACACACACACACACACACACGGCTCTTCGCGCCAAAAGCACGTTCAGCAGCGGGGATTACGTAACTAGACTGACATGATGTAATTTTTATCTGGTTTCTTTATTTGTCAGATTTGTAGATCTTCCCGCCTATCTCGTCATTGGCATGCTATTGAATTCGCCCCACAGCGACCCATCCTAAAATGTCTCTTTAATAAAAAAGAAGAGACTTGAAAAGCACGCTTAGAAAGGACAATTGCAACACCCTTTAACTCATTCGAGACGTGTCGTCTCCGGATACGAGGCATAAACAGCGTATCCGGAGGTGGCACGTCTCGGATGAGTTAACAGTGTATTAATTTTTTTCGGCTTTTAAGAAAGACAAGAAGGGTATTATGTTCTTGTCTGCTTGTCCATTTAGGAAACGGACGCACCGACAAGTATATAATGCACTCTTGTACTTATCTGTTTTAGTGTGCGTCCAAGCAAAAAGACGGGCGAGTTACATATCTATTTCTTACACACCTCCTTCTTTGATGCCTTCGAGCGGAAAAGCTGTATCAAACACGTGTGTGATATAGCCGTGTTGCCTGAACGGCCAAGTATGCACAACATTATCCTGTAGAAAGTCTGGTCAACAAAAAGGTATGGGTCCACGGGATATTGAAACTTGACCTACTTTCAGCTCACGCGAAATGACATCATTTCACAGTGACGACTGGCACCCTGGGGTCATGTACTGCGCTATTAGGAACATTTGTCTGGCATCCACAATATTGACGTCACATTACAAAGTAAATTACGTCAAGACCTTTGCCAAGACACAATGGCGGCTAGGTGTATGCTGAAGACCAGCTGACATCGGATTTATGCCAAGCCAAGAAAAAGGTGATCCGTGTTTAGGTGATACTGGGTAATGATATAGGATAAGGTTTTAAAACAACTCGAGTGAGATTCTTAGTATCACCTAAACATCGAAGAAAGATTCTTTATTTCTTACACCTCCTTCTTTGCCACCTTTGAACGGAAAAGCTGTATCACACACTTGTGATACGAGTGTGATACAGCCATAGTGTGCGGACGGACACGTGTGCACGATATTGTCTTGTAGAAAATCTGGTCAACAAAAAGGTACGGGCACACACGATATTGAAATTTGACCTACTTTCAGCTCACGCGCAATGACATCATTTCACAGTGACGATTGACACTCTGGCGTCATGTACTGCGCTATTAGGAACATTTGTCTGGCATCCAAAATATTGAAATCACTTTACAAAGTAAATGATGTCAAGACCTTTGCCAAGACACAACGGTGGCTGTGTTGTGACTAGGTGTGTGCCGAAGACCAGCTGACATCGGATGTATGGAAATAAAAAGGTGAGTAAAAAAATATATTTAGTCTTACATCGGTGTTTAGGTGATACTGAGAATCTCACTCTCGTGGTCTTAAAACCTTATCCTTCTCGCTTTCGCTCGTAGCGGATAAGGTTTTAACACCACGAGAGTGCGATTCATAGTATCAACTAAACACCGATGTAAGATTCTATATACAGCATCTTCGTTCAAAGGTCCTGGTAAATCAAAGCGGCACAGTTGCAGTGAGCATGAATTGATCAATGTTCAGGCCGTACCCCATAGGTATTAGCTATTCCTGTCCCCCATAAACCTGCCCGTTACGGCCGTCTGCTATCACTTCGGTGCCGTGTACTTTAACTCACTCAAGGTGCCCCGCATCAATAGCTGAGAAAGTGTATACCGCTGCCGCCGGACGTGCATTGTATTCTTGTCCGTATGTCCAGTTTAACCTGTTCAGTGAAGAGAAAATGTGAACACCAACCAAATGCAAGAGTATAGATCCTCATGAGCCCCCGCAACTGCGGGGACACATGAGGATTTATGCCTCTTGCTACAAGCACTTTGAATCCATGTTTCTGCGATATCAATTAATTTAATTTTGTTTTATTTTATTTTATTTTAACGATTTAATTTTTTTAATTAATTTTTTTTATATTGTTGTTGTCGTTGTTGTTGTTGGGGGGGGGGGTGTGGGTGTCTTGTATTAACCCATTCAGCCCTGACGCACTGCAGCAGGAGATGAGTCGACCATGATAATTCAAGGGTAGTGCCAGATTAGCTTGGCGGCTGAATGAGTTAACAAAGATTGTATAAACAGAGTCTGCATCAGCTGACACTGAACTGCTTTATATATTAAAAAAAAAAGCTGAGTTGAAACCCCTCAAACTCGATTAAAAAAAAAATCTGTTGTAATTGTTATTTCTAAGCGCGTTTCTTTCTTTGTTGGGATTTTCTTTTTCTTCTCATTCAACCCGACGCACGTATTTCCCAAATTTTGGAGGAGTCATCTAACGTCTATGCACCTGTTGCAGGAGATGGATCGACCATGACAGGCGCCAAGCTAATCTGGCACTACCCTTGAATTAGCATGGTCGACCCATCTCCTGCTGTAGTGCGTCAGGGCTGAATGGGTTGACGCGCTTTGCAGTCAACTTTCTGGTCCCTTTTTTTCCTCCCCTTGACAACAGATCACTACTTCGTGCAAAGGAATTGTTTATTATACTGACGAGCAAAAGAAATGCGCTACTGATGTTTGGGATCATCGCAAACACTAAACTGTTTCCGATGATTCCCAAAACGTCGCATTTCTTTTGCTCGTTAGCATATTTTGTGTTGAATACCGATTTAGGATCGTCGATACACGCCATGTCTAGCGTTATTTAATTCATTTAATTTTTTCAAGCCGGAACACCCACATGTGGCTACAGGACAAAAACAAAACTTGATTAAAAAAAAAAAAGAAAGAAAAAAAAAACTCAAAAAAATTGAAGAAGTGATGTGGTTGCACTGAACTGATACCGAGTTCACGAACTGAGGGAAGTCTCGCTGCCTCCAGACCAAACAGGTGACTGACTTGTGGGTAACATGCAAAGAAATTCCCAACAGAAAACAAACACACTTAGAAAGGACGAGTACCACGCAAATTATTGAATATTTCGGGTTTAGAGTAGGGCGTTGAATTCTTCTTCGTGTTGTCCGTTTCCCCCCCCCCCCCCCCCCCCAAAAAAAAAAAAAAAAAAAAAAAACAGGTTCTTGTACAACGGACGTACAGAAAAGAATTCAACGCACTGCTTGTCTTTCTTAGGCGAGAAATGTAACTGACTCTTTGGAAACGGATTCTAAAACGAAAATGTAATCAGTTATGGCATGCTTGACCTTTCTAAGCGTGTTTCTTTCTTTGTCGGGATCTACGGTGGGAGTGTAGCAGGAGGCATTGTTATTTGTGCCAAGAACTAAATTTGCTGTTGCGGCCAGAACCAGTTATCTGTTTGTCAGTGTATGCACACTTGCTAATATTTTATCCTACCGGCATTATAAGATATTGGTAGCAGGGGTTTGCTACACGGACCCTTGTAGGCCTCAGGGAGGTCAAAGGAACCATTGTACCCCGAAGGCTGAGGGAGGTCAAAGGAACCATTGTACCCCGAAGACCAAAGGCCTGAGGGATATAATGGTTCCTTTGACCTCCCGAAGGCCTACAAGAGTACATGGGCATGTCCCCGCTACCAAGAACTTATTTGTTTTCATTCCTCCAATGTTTTCGTAAAACAAAGCAAGAAGAAATCTTCCGACCTGGACCACGCCAGACATGACTGACGATAAAGGAATATACATTTATACATAATAGACTTATGACGTAATTTAAAATCTTTTATGACGTTGCCGTCTCCAATAGTGTGCCTGTTGTTTGGAACAACACTAAGTCACTTTGTACATTAGAATGTTTAGGTGATCAAAGACGCGTCAAAAAGAGGGCTACAAAAAAGTCGGCCATTAGTTGCTACAAGGGATTTTTTTGTATCCCGGTCACATGGTACGGTTTGCGCTAACTGAAGTGACTGGTCGTGTGACGTAGGGATGAAAACAATCATAATTACCCGCCTGTCTCCAATCACCTCGTTGTTGCGAGAGACTTTAACTCATTCACCCCGACACGTCACAGCAAGACATGGATCAAGCATGATAGTTCAAGGGTGGTGCTAGAATAGCTTGGCGCCGATAGGCACCAAGCTTTTCTGGCACCACCCTTGAACTATCATGTTCGATATGTCTCTAGAATTGTAACTCAGTCCTTCAGAGGGCAACTTTAAAATTTGGGGATCTCGGTCCTCGGGTAGAATGTGTTAAAAATCAAGTGTGTGTGTGTGTGTGTGTGTGTGTGTGTGTGTGTGTGTGTGCGTGCGTGTGTGCGTGTGTGTGTGTGCGTGCGTGCGTGCGTGCGTGTGTGCGTGCGTGCATGCGTGCGTGCGTGTTCGTTCGCCTGTTTTGCGTCACTGCCTTTACGCGCTAACCTGACAGGCTGCTTAGAATGTAGGCCTCCGGTGATTTATCATCGACTCTTGTATCAGGTGGCAGGGATTGCAACCCAAGACTCTACGCGTCAGAGGCCCTCGTTCGCAATTTCTTTTGTACTGTCGCAATGTTGACAGTCCCAGCACTAACTCCTTCCATCAACTGACATAGATTCTCATCAGTCCCTGCAGCAGCAGGGGCTGATGAGAATCTGTGTCTCTTGCTTGCAATGATCACAGACTCACCGGCTGTGTTACTTACCCTACAGGTCTTTAGATCTCGTCATTGCATTAACTCCATCGTCTGTCTGAAATCTCAGTTTTTCAAGTTACCTGACTTGAACGTGGACACAAAGTGGTGTCAGCAAGAGGCATAGATCCTCAGTCATGAGTCCCGGCAACCGCGGGGGCTCATGAGGATCTATGTCTCTTGCGGTTGGATTGTGTTCAGTCAAATTTTTCTCCGTCGGGCCGAAAGTTTTAAACTAGTGTGTCAGCCTCTCCGTTTTCAAAAAGGCATAGATTTTCATGTGCCTGTAGTCACTGCAGGGGCTAATGAGAATCTCCGCTTCAGTGTTGGAATGCAGCCTCACAATATAATATGGCCCTTCGAGAGAGGGAGTGATTTTGTCACGTGCTAAGGGGCTGAAGACCTGCGCGGTGACTGCTAGGAAGATGGCGGAACTGATAGCCGGTTGGTAACAAATGGGTTCAAGGGTCAGAGCGCATGGCTGGTCAGAGTGAAATACAGCAGTCTAAAGTCACGGTGATGGAACAAAGCGTCGATTATTTTCTTTTTTAACCATTGCATATTTCGTACTTTTCTTTTTTCGCTAAACCTACCTGAGAAGTCTAAAGCACAATGAGTAGATTTGTATATCTGTGGATAGCAGGAGACACTTTGAAACAACTGACACAAGCGGTTAGGCACATCGGCTGTAAAGTCACAGTGATAAAAATGTTACAATTCTTAGCCCCCCTCCCCCCCCCCACACACACACACACACACACACACACACACACACACACACACACACACACACACACACACACACACATTTACTGATCTGAAATTTGTAACGTTTTTCATAATAAAAAAACACAAAAGAACACACCCCAATAAGCAAGTGAAATAAAAAATCCAGACCCAAAAAGTCAAGTGCCAAAAGCGTGTTAAATGGAAGGCAATTCCTAGCAACAACAACAACAACAACAAAGAAAAAAAAAAGAAGAAATGGAAACACGCTCAGAAAGGACGAGCACAACCCAGTTTATTATTTTTTCGGGTTGGCATACAGGCTAGATATATAGACTTTCATGATATCAAGGAGGTCAATGTACAATGTATACGTACAAGATCAAAAGGTTCACACACAGACTTCACATAAAATATGGAAAAATAATATTATCTTATATTATATCCTTCTCTCTCTCTCTCTCTCTCTCTCTCTCTCTCTCTCTCTCTCTCTCTCTCACACACACACACACTCTCTCTCTCTCTCTGATCACGTTTTGCCTTTCCATTTTAATTAAACATGTACACATACCAAGGGGAATTACTCAGCCCTGGACAGACAAACAGTTAGATCCCCTGCCCCCGTCTATCAGGCACCCAATCGCCAGCCCTAAGAAAAATACGCAGGTATAGAATAAGGCCATCATATACATCCCTTAAAAAGGGTGCATCAGGTCAAGCCTTTAACCCATGTCTTTTTCTGGAACTTAGGAAGTAGGCAGGAGAAATACGCATGCACAAACAAAAAGGTGCACTACTAAATTTTAATGTGGTCCGGTAAATACCCTGATTTCCCACAGTAGATGCACAAGACAATACTCAACAATGTAACGATACAAATTTTGCCTCGAGTTATACTTTACTTACTTACGCCTGTCACCCCTAGGCCGTCGACGAGAGACCTCCAGTGACTCCTGTCCTGTGCTTCTCCTTCGATTTTACTCCAGGTGGTTCCCATTCTCTTGATGTCTGCTTGGAGGTCTCGACGCCAGGAGTTTCTCGGCCTACCTCTTTTCCTCTTTCCCTGGGGATTCCATGACAATGCCTGCCTAGTGATACTGGAAGCTGGCTTTCTCAGACTGTGACCAATCCATCCCCATCTTCTTCGCCCAATTTCATTCTCTGCTGTTATCTGCTCTGTTCTCTCCCAGAGTCTGATGTTGCTGATCTTCTCTGGCCAGTGGATTTTCAAAATTCTTCTAAGGCAACTGTTTATGAAGATCTGTACTCTGTTGACTGTGGTTTTTGTCAATCTCCAAGTCTCTGCTCCATATAGGAGAACTGCTTTTACATTGGAGTTGAAAATCCGGACTTTGGTGTTTTGTGACAGCTCTCTGGAACTCCACACTTTTTTCAACTGGAGAAAGGCTGCTCTGGCTTTACCGATTCGTGCTCTGACATCTGCATCAGTGCCGCCTTTTTTTTTGTCTATGATGCTCCCGAGATAGGTGAAGGACTCCACCTCCTCCAACGGGGTGCCAGCAAGCAAGACTGGTTCTTCCCTGGTTGCGTTCAGCCTCATTGTCTTTGTTTTCTGTTTGTGGATGGTGAGGCCCACTTGGGACGAGATGTCAGCAAGCCTCGTGGTCTTGTCCTGCATTTGTTGAAGAGTGTGGGACAGTATTGCCAAGTCATCTGCAAAATCGAGGTCAGCTGTCCACAAGTCACTGTATCCGCTTCTTCTCTGCTCTGTGGTCCTCTTCATGACCCAGTCTATGGCCAGTAGGAAGAGGAACGGAGACAGCAGACACCCCTGCCTGACACCGGTTCTGACCTGGAGCTCCCTGGTGAACTGCCCTTCGTGGATCACGCGACATGTCATGCCATTGTAGCTGCTCTTGATCAGGCGGACGAGCTTTGTGGGTACACCGTAGTGTCGTAGGAGTTTCCACAGAGTCTCTCGGTCCACGCTGTCAAATGCTTTCTCGTAATCCACAAAGTTGACGTACAGCGGGGAGCTCCACTCCAGAGACTGTTCCACGATGATGCGGAGAGTGGCGATCTGGTCTGTACTTGATCGGTTTTTCCTGAATCCTGCTTGCTGGTCTCTCAGCTGGGGGTCAACGGAGCTCTTCATTCTCTCCAGGATGATCCTGTTAAAGACTTTTCCTGGTACTGACAGCAAGGTGATTCCTCTATAGTTGGAGCACTTGCTGAGGTCACCTTTCTTGGGAAGCTTGATTAGGTACCCCTCCTTCCAGTCAGCCGGCATCACCTCCTCTTCCCAGATCTTTCCAAACAGTGGGTACAGCATCTCTACTGTTGTCTCTAGGTCTGCTTTCAGAGACTCCGCTGGAATGCCATCTGGCCCTGCTGCTTTGCCGTTCTTCAAAAATGCCACTGCTCTTCTGATCTCTTCCCGGCTGGGTCTGTCACAGCTGATGGGTAGGTCGGTCTCTGCTGGCTGGATGTCTGGGGGGTCGGGTGGGCTGGGTCTGTTCAGTAACTCTTCAAAATACTCGGCCCATCTGTCGAGTTGGTCTGCTCTGTCTGCAATAGGCTTGCCTTCCTTGTCTTTTACTGGTCTTTCTGTATGTCCATAATTGCCCGACAATCTTCTGGTAATGTCGTAGAGCTGTTTCATGTTGCCGCTGCCTGCTGCCTTTTCTGCCTCTGCTGCCAGGCTGTCTGTGTAGGCCCTCTTGTCTGCCCTGATACTCCTCTTCACCTCGTGGTTGGCTTCCGAGTATTCCTCCTGTGCCCTTGCTTTGGATGCTCTCGTGCGACTGTTGTTGACAACTGCTTTCTTCTGCTTCCTCACTTCTATCTTCTTCAAGGTCTGTGCCGACAGCCAGTCCTTGTGATGGTGTTTCCTGAACCCTACAGTGTCTTTGCAGGTTGAGTTCAGCGCCTCTCTAACTGCCTTCCACTGCTGCTCTGTGGTGACCTCCTCCTCTTCATTTACTAGCTCCTGTAGCGCTTGAAACCGGTTGGACAGCACCAGTTTGAACTCTTCTCTTACTCCAGTCTCTCACAGGAGGCCTACATTATAGCTCTGTCTTCTTGTTGTCTCTGTGCGGCTTTTCTTTAACTTGAGCTTTATTCTTAAGGTGAGCAGATGGTGGTCTGAGGCGATATCTGCTCCCCTCCTCACTCGAACATCTTGAAGGGATCTTCTAAATTTCTTGCTAATGCAGATATGGTCTATTTGGTTCTCTGTAGTATGGTCAGGTGAGACCCACGTTGCTTTGTGTATTCTTCTGTGTGGGAAGATGCTTCCTCCAATGACAAGTCTGTTTAGAGCACAAAAGTCTACAAACCTCTCCCCGTTCTCACTCATCTCCCCTAGTCCCTGTCTGCCCATCACCTCTTCATATCCGGTGTTGTCCTCCCCTAATTTGGCATTAAAATCGCCCATGAGTACAATGGTGATGTCTCGCTCCGCACATTTGTCCACGGCACTCTGGAGTCGGTCGTAGAACTCTTGTTTCTCTTCCTTGTCACTGTCATTAGTGGGTGCATAACACTGGATGACGTTCAGCTTGAGCTTTTTCTTGGTTCTAAAGGCTGCTGTGATAATTCTTGGCCCAAGAGGTTCCCAGCCCATCAGCGCTCTCTGTGCCACTGGTGACAGCATGAATGCTACTCCTTCTGTATGGGGGGGGGGGGGGGGGGCATTCTCCTCTTCATGACCTGAATACAGAATCATCTCCCCACTTAAAAGCCTTTTCTGGCCAGACTGCGTCCATCTGGCTTCACTGATACCTAGCAGGGAAAGGTTGTACTTTTGCATTTCCGCTGCTATCTGGGCGGCCTTGCCGCTCTGGTACATGGTCTTGACGTTCCATGTGCCCATGGTTGTGTCCCTGGATAGAGAGAGGCGGCTCGGTCCTGTGGCTTCCGAAGACTTCCGGCTTTCACCACAGGACGTCATAAATCTTCTGTTTGTCTTTTCGTCGGCGTTTTTATAGCTATTTCCTTTTTTTGTAGGGTGGGGAAGCTACCCCAACGCCCAACCCCCTTACTAGGAGGACCAGGGGTTTTCTGTCGGTGTCACCTTCCCTTAGACCATGTTGGTTCACGGCACCTTATTTCATTCGGTGCACCCCTCTCGGGAGGGACCCCCAATCCACCACCCAGGGGACGCGCCTCAACGCCATATGGTCCCAGCGCGAGGCCTCGAGTTATAGAATACTCACAAACCAGATAGGTGAGTCTAGCGCTGGTAGAACTGTACACATTCCAATTAATTAGGTTTATATATCACGCGCGTGTGAGTGTTGTGTGAGCGTGTTTGCAAGGACATGATTGAAAAAAGGTCTGTGTACCTAATCAGTTATCTTCGAGAAATAAAGTTTCATTTCATTTCATTTCACTTCATTTCATTTCATTTCATCTCTCTCTCTCTCTCTCTCTCTCTCTCTCTCTCTCTCTCTCTCTCTCTCTCTCTCTCTCTCTCTCTCTCGTGTGTGTGTGTGTGTGTGTGTGTGTGTGTGTGTGTGTGTGTACGTGTGTGTGTGCGCGTGTGTGTGTGTGTGTGACTGCTAAATTAGCCTTTTGATGATGATCACGTTTTGTCTTTCCATTTTAATTAGTTGTTATATATTACGCGCGTGTCTGTGTTGTGTGAGTGCATGCGAAAAGACGTGATAGAAAAAAAAGGTCTGTGTACCTAGTCATTTATCTTTGAGAAATAAAGTTTCATTTCATTCCATTTAATATAATTTCATTTCCTCTCTCTCCGGCTCTCTCTCTCTCCGGCTCTCTCTCTCTCTGTTTATTCTATAAAATCATGTGTATTTGCGCGTGTGTGTATGTGTGTGTGCATTTGTGTGTGTGTGTGTGTGTGTGTGTGTGTGTGTGTGTGCGTGCGTGCGTGCGTGCGTGTGTGTGTGTGTGTGTGTGTGTGTGTGTGTGTGTGTGCGTGCGTGCAAGCGTGTGTGTGTGTGTGTTTAGTGGACTATATATTTGTATCACTGTGCTTTGATGTCCCTGTTTTATGTATATTTTGTACTTAGTCGTAGTTGTAGCAACGGCAGGTACGAAAAATGACATAGTCATGTTGTGTCAATCTCACCGTTGAAAATAAGATTCATTATCGTTGATCATGATTCTCTCTCTCTCTCTCTGATTCTAGCATGTCTTAGATGAGTATAATATAAGCTGTGCACGCGTTCGTTCTCTTGCTTTTGCATCGGAGGCGTTACAAATCTCCATGCGTTTTTCCGTAGTTTTCTCCTCTTCTCTTCTCTTCTTATTATATTAGTAGCATGCTCGTTATTTCCGTAGTGTTGTTTACAGACAGCTGTAAGACGCATTGAGTTGCCTAATGCTTATCCTGAATAATAAGATCTCATCTCTCTCTCTCTCTCTCTCTCTCTCTCTCTCTCTCTCTCTCTCTCTCTCTCTCTCTCTCTCTCTCTCTCTCTCTCTCTCTCTCTCTCTCTCTCTCTCTCTCTCTCTCTCTCTCTGCAATGCTTCGTTTACTGAGGTTTATGATCACCAATCTCCTGACAGTGCCTTGTCGTGCTGGATGGATCTGTTTGTCAGTGTACTCAATAAACATGCGCCAATACGTGAAAAACGAGTTAAACATTCCACCATACCACCGTGGTTAACAGCGGATATCAAGCAGGCCATGTCATTTAGAGACAAACTGAAAAAAGAGCAAAAGTACGAAGAATACAAAAAACAACGCAATCGTGTCAAATATTTAGTTAGAGCGTCTAAGAAGTCTTTTTTCCAACAAATGATTCGAGACAAAAAGGACACGGCATCTGTTTGGAAAGCTCTGAACGTCATAACAAAGGGTAAATCAGCACCCGAAATCCCATCTCATATGTCAGCTGATATATTAAATAACCATTTTTTAACGACAGCCGAAATATTGGCATTGTCAGCTGCAAATAACAGTAAACCGTATGAAGTGCCGAGTTCTCTCAGAGAACACTTTAAAAAAACAACTATATCAAATACTTTCACCATCCCTGATATTACAGTTGCGGAAGTCGGCAGATATATTTCTAGCATGCCCAACAAAAAGTCTGCTGGCATTGATGGTATTGACAATGAAACCCTAAAAATCTCATTACCGTATACAGTAGAATCACTAACATATATTTTCAACCTCTGCATAAAGCAAAGTACATTTCCAACCATTCTTAAAGAAGCAAAGGTAATCCCAATCCCTAAATCGAAAGATCTTGAAGATATTAATAACTATCGTCCAATCTCCCTTCTGTCAGCTTTGTCAAAACCCCTTGAAAAGCACATTCAAAAACATCTCCTTGATTTTCTGGAAAAAGGTAAATTACTTAATATTCACCAGTCTGGTTTTAGACCGAAACATTCTTGTCAGTCAGCACTGACACATATTGTAGACAGCTGGCTGGAATCAATCAATAAAAGCCTGATGTCAGGAGCAGTTTTCTTAGACCTTAAAAAGGCGTTTGACCTTGTGGACCATGACATTCTCCTAAATAAGCTAACAGTTTATCACTTGGACGCAACCGCTATAGCATTCTTCCGATCATATCTCGAAGACAGAAAACAAATGGTGTACGCCCATGGAAGATACTCTAAGCAAGGAAATGTAAAATACGGCGTCCCCCAGGGATCTATTTTGGGCTCTCTTCTATTCATACTATTTATTAATGATCTACCGCTGCATATCACTAATTCTGACGTTAATTGTAATCTATTTGCTGACGATACGAGTCTTCATGTTTCTGGCAAAAAAACGACGGACATTAGCCATAGTTTACAATGCAGTCTCAATGAGGTATCTGACTGGTGTAGACAGAACCATATGGTTCTTCACTCAGCAAAAACAAAGAGTATCTTAATCGCCACGCGGCAAAAACATCAACGCCGACTACAGCCATTACAATTACAATTAAACGCTGAACCTGTTGAACAAGTCACTGAGCGTAAATTCTTAGGAATACATGTTGATGATCAACTGTGCTGGGAGACCCATATAAATGCTGTTTGTAAGACCATTGCTAAAAACACTTTCTTATTGTCCCAGCTTAGACATGTAACGGATACAAATACCCGTAAATTGTTTTTTCATGCTCATATAAAGTCCTATGTTGATTATGTCTCCACAGTGTGGGACGGCTGCAGTGATGTCCACATGAAGAGATTAAACTCCATATACAAAAGAGCTGTAAAAATGATAGATAGACGCCCCATCCCTACCACAGACAAATTTAGATATTTAAACATTCTCGGTCTGCGTCAGCAACTTACATTAAACAAATGCGTCTATATGCATAAGATACTGAATAATATGACACCCCAGTATCTAATCACTAAATTTATATCTCACCAAGAACGTGAACGGACCTCAAGAAACAATACCTTACCCCTACCACTGCCAAGAATTGACCTTTTTAAAACTAGTATGTCATTCTCTGGTCCGTTTGCTTGGAATTCCATCCCTGCACATTTGAAAACTATTACCTCACCAGGAAGTTTTAAAACAAAACTTTTTGATTACCTGATGAGTCAGACTTAGTACGTTTCTCAGGTACTGTAATATTTCCTGTACCTCATGTATTTCATACAGATGGTTTTTATATGTGTGTGCGCGTGTGTGTGTGTGTGCTCGTGTTTGTTTGTGCGTGTGGGTGTATGTGTGAGCGGCGCGCGTGCGTGCGTGTGTGCATGTGTGTGTGATGAGTATTATTATTTTTTTCTGTATATAATGATGCTATTGGGTTTTGTATGTACATATATATTTTATAGTTTCCCTTCTTTTTTTATCCTGTAGATGTTAGCAACGGCAAGTTTGTAAAATGACGATTTGTTTTCTGCCAAAACTTTTTACCGTTGAAAAATAAAGTTTCATCATCATCATCATCATCATCTCTCTCTCTCATTAGCTACAATGGTTACCTCCCTCAATCCGCTAGGTATACGTAGCTGATTGAACTAGGTAACCATAACCATTGTGGCAATGCACCAGTTTAGTGCAGCTTTTATAACCTATACCAACCCCCACTACCATGCTCCCCCCCCCCTCCCCGCCGCCCCCATATCCCACCCTCTACTCCTCCCCACCCCTCTTCCTCCACACCCCTTTTGGCAAGCCATCTAACACAATAGATTCTGGGGGCATTGTTGTCTCTCCTCCATCTGTGCGGCAAGCGAGAATTATCTTTACTATTGAAATGTTAATTCCCTCCAACGTTGCAGCCGCGCCAGTCATCCCATAATAGGCGGTTGTCAGCGCAAAGTTACTGTGGAAAAGTCAGGCAGCGTTAGTCGCCTGCAAGAGACATAGATTCTCATGCGGCCCTGCAGTTGCAGGGGCACATGCGAATCTATGCCTCTTTCAGACAATTCTCGCCTCCTGCCGCAATCCACTTTACACATACATATTTATTTAGTTCTGTTGTCTTCAGATATGGGGACGGCGTGTGGTTTTAAGCGTACTACTGTGTGACAGGCCGGACTCGGCCACTTACATGGTTGGAATCAAACGCTGGAAATGACTGTAGTTTTCATGAACTTCCCACACAATGTGTGGAGTGAAGCTACCGAGTTAGTTATTGGGTTTAACGCCGAGCAGGCTGCTAAAGCCACTCGACGGCGATATGAAAGAATGCTCTCATGCCTCCTTAATAAATCTGAAATAATGTCATTAATATATCCTAGACCGCCCCCATCTCTTTTTTTCGTCATCCGTAATGACTGCAGAAAATTGATCACCGTCAGAGAGGTGTCTCTGATAACATGATACAAAATGAAATTCAAACAAAGCAGAGCAAAGCAAAAACACAACGAAACAAAACGAATTTTAAACGAAACGAAACGAAGCTTTAACCCCTTCACTTCCTGAGAAAAAAGTGAACACGATTCAACTGCAAGAGACATAGATCCTCATGAGCCCCCGCGACTGTGGGGGGCTCATGAAGATCTATGCCTCTTGGTGAGACCAATTTGTATTCATGTTTTTTGGACCCTTTTGGCGTTTGGCCGTCCAATGAACAGAGATTTCATAACAAAAATGTACGTACAGTAGCCGGGAAGGTGTTCATGCGACATATTTGCACCCCTTCGAAATTTTTCCCCCTCACAAGGTAGGCGCAAGCTACTTTGGCTCTACGCCGGAACATTCATTTTGTATCTATCTTTCTTGTAGAGTGTCTCCAGCGGGAATGTGTTTAGTCATTCGAGACGTGCCGCACACGGATACGCGGCAAGCCGCGTATCCGTGTGCGGCACGTCTCGAATGAGTGGCACTTTTCTCGTCTGAACCTGACTTTAAAGTCCCAGCCACCTCGATTGTCTTGAGATCAACTCGGGTTTCCCATTTGATGGCGGAGGTT
>BTPG01000004.1:16017263-16072263 GCA_036245525.1 Semisulcospira habei
TGCCGTTGTCCTCTGAAGACTGCACTCTAGTGCAGGACACAGATCGACCATGATAGTTCAAGGGTGATGCCAGAATAGCTTGGCGCCCATAGGCGCCAAGCTATTCTGGCATCACCCTTGAACTATCATGGTCGATCCTTATCTTGCTGTGGTGTGTCTGGGGTAGAATGAGTTAAAGAGCCTCATCCGTCGAAGAAATATGGATTCAAAGTGGTGTCAGCAAGAGGCATAGATTCTCATGATCACCCGCAACTGCAGGGGCTCTGAGGAACTATGTCTCTTGCAGTTGGATCATGTTCACATTTTCTCGGCCGTCAATGGGTTAACGCACAAATTGTCTTCACAACTACTCTCTCGATTACAAGGAGAAAAAAATACCATTTCAAGTTCACTTTGTTGTGGTCGAAAGATTTTTCAAACAATGTGGAGTAGTCGCATCCTAGATCTTCTAAAAAAGAAATGCAAACTGACATCAGAAATCATTAGGCACCGAAATATCTGTCCAAAACATTTTTAAAAATGTGTCCGTATTGTTTGTAAAATATGTCGACCACAACAAAATAAACAGAAAGTGGCACTCATTGTTTTGCAATCGAGATGGCCGTTTTGAAGACAATCTGTGCATCTGAACTAAAAGAAGCCGAGTTTGAACAAACCTGGCTGATCAAGACTGATTTCATGTCCGCAAAACATGGCCACGTTAACCATCTGCAGAAGACGTACATTCTCATGAACCCTTGCTGTTGCAGGGGTTCAAGAGAATTCATGTCTGTTGCTTGCAGATTTAGGCATAGTCACACCCTCACAAAGAGTAGACGATTGAGGCTTTAATTCGTTCAGTGCCAGTTGACGCAGATTATGTTTCTGCATTCTTTGTTAATTCAACGCAAAATTGTCCTAGTTTTCCAGGAACTTGGATTCAAAGTGGTGTCAGCAAGAGGCATAGATCCTCATGAGCCCCGCAGTTGCGGGGGCTCATGAGGATCTATTCCTCTTGCAGTTTGGTGGTGTTAAGCTTTTCTCCGCACTGAACAGGCTAAGTATGTTTTAATACAGAGCTAAAACAACCATCTGCAACTGCAGGAGCTCAATAATATTCATGCCTTTTGCTGTCAGAGATTGGTCTGTGAACATCCTCACATGGAGAAGCTGATTGAGTTTAGGCATGTTTTTCAGTGGCATAGGAACCCGAGAGCCGGGAATGGCTTGACTATGTCTTTTCTGAGCTTGTGTCCATTTGCCATAACTCAATTGTTCACATGGGCCATACCTCCTCTGGGTCATACCTTCTTGGTCTTCTTCTAGGTCACACGGAGATCACTCTGGGTTAGAATAGTACCCAGAGCAGCCATACTTACATCTATAGGTTAGGTGGGCCATACCTTATTCCAGTCTGGTTGTCTTCTTTGATTAGCTCTTGCTGCAGTCCAGGTGTCACAGCAGAGCTTTTGTTACAGAACGTACCATTTTCATTACCATTTATTTTGGTGACGTAAGAACGGGCTAATGATCATTCTGCATTGTAACCCCTTGCATGCCGGAACACAGCGAGCAGAACCTAAATACAAGAGGTATAGATGAGATCCTCATGAGCCCCCGCAATTGCATAACCCATATCATACTGAGGCTAAAATCTTTAACTGAATTTGTACATTGCCATATGCAAGCTATATTATAGTACTTACACATAAGGATATAGACCAATGGATTTAGTTCAAGGGTAGTGTCAGAATTGCTTGGCGCCTACAGTCGCCAAGCTATTCTGGCACTACCCGTGAACTATTTTAGTCAAACTTATTTCACACACTGGTGTATTCTGAATGATAAGAGATAAGAGCCTCATGAAGAAAGCCTCGAATCACATACTTGGACGGGAATATAACCCTTTTTTGTTTGTTTGTTTCTGTGTTGTTGTTTGTTTGTTTTATTGTAGTTTGTTTTCTTTTCGTTTTTCTTGACATCATAAAATTGCTAATTACGAGTTTGCATGTGAACGTCATTGATTTGCATTGTCACTCCTCGATACTAACTCGTTCTGCCCGCGACACACCACAGCAAGATATGGCTCGACCATGATAGTTCAAGGGTGGTGGCAGAATAGCTTGCCGCCAAGCTATTCTGCCACCATCTTTGAACTGTCATGGTCAGCCTATCTCCTGATTTGTAATGCAGTAATCAGAGGATAACTCCTAAATGTGGGTATTTCGTACCTCTGACGCAATGAGTTAATGTTAATACTTTGCGTGACAGTCCCCATTCCTCTACCCCTTAGCGTCTGACATTTTAAAGAGTTTGGGCCATACCTTCTTCGGGAACCTTTGCTTGACATCCCCCGCCCCCTCCCCTCCCGCTTGTCGCATGATTTTCTAAGAGATTGGGCCATAGCTTTCCTGGAAGTCTTCCTACACCATTGCTTTAAAAATGGGGCTCAGATGGAGCCGCCTGATCGGACCAACTGCCATGTTTTTCTTTCCACGTTGCTGGCTAAAGGCCCCGCTCCTAATTACGGCCTCCGCGCCGAGGACATGTCACTCACCGAATCCTGCCGCGCAAAACTTAGGCCAGGTGAAACCGGATACTGCGGAGTAATCGAAATTTCTAACCTCTAGAGCCTCCTAGCAGTCCCTCGCCTGTCTCCTCCCGTCTGCAAGAGGCATAGATTCTCATATGCCCGTGCTGACGCAGGGGCTCCCGAGAATCTATACCTCTTGCTTTTGTCGCAGGACCAACCTTCATTCATTTTTCTCTGATAGATCCCACTGCATTCTTTCAAGCTTGTTTACAGAGTGCGTTGTATTTTGTTTTGTACTTTTTGTTAATTCCATTTTTGTAATTAGTTATTTTTTGTACATTAGTTTTTTGTTAAGCGCCTAGAGCTCTAATCTGAGGTTAGGCGCTATACAAGTACTCATTATTATTATTATTATTATTATTCTCAGACTGTGGTACTTGTCCTGGGTTTAACTTGATGACTGGTTGGAAATGATGGGAAGAATAGCGCGAGGTTATGGCTATTGTAGAAGTTTTCGCGCTATAGTTAGGGCTGTGCGCGGATTAATTGAAAGTCCCTGCCTTGTGGTGCCTTCGTGCATTTGAGCCGCAAGAGTCAAGATTAAGGGTGGGGTGGGTGTGGTGTGGTATGGGTGGATGGGGAGTGGAGGTCGGGGGGGGGGCGGGTGGGAGGGGGGCGCGGGTGGGGGGTGGTGGAGGGGTCGAGGGGTTGGGGAGGGAGTTTGTGTTGGGGTGGGCTGTGGGGGAGAAGAATAGGGAGGAGGGATGGACTCGTTTGCCAGTGTGTGTGCGTGTGCGCACGCGTGTTTGTACGTGCGCGCGGCCTGCGTCGTGTCTCTGAGTAAATCTCTATTGTATCACGACCAAGAACTCTGAGCCAACCATCAACATAAAACTTTCAGGAAAGTTTGCTTATCTAACGTTCCACGCCACCTTTAAGCCAGTACAGTCAGTACATCAATAAATATTAAAACCACAGGGTAAAAAACATGAAAGGCATGTGACACGAAGGTTGCTACATATCATCTTACACACCACATTTCTCTGACTCGCTAAAGGATTTTTTCTCCGCATCAAAAGAAGAAACATTGATTTTTGCCATTGCTCTAAAAACCGTTTAAGCCGGGTAACTATTAAAAAGCAAAGCCATCCCAAGGTGTCTTCTTACACACGCACAACGGGATGTGACTCTTACACAACCCCTGACCCTCATAGCAAGTCTGCGAGCCTGAGAGGCATAGATTCTCATGAGCCCCTGCACCGCAGGGGCTCATGAGAATCTGTGTCTCTCGCTGAGTCGCAAAATAGTTCCAGCCGTTTTGCAGACTGAGCATTCTGATCACCTAATCGAACAACTTTCTTTCTCTGTCTTTCAACTTTTCGTTCGTGCGGCGTCAGGTGTAGGAGATGGATCGAGGATTATAGATCACGGGCAGTACCTTTCCAGGCGCCTCGCTAATCCGGCACTACCCTCGAGCTGTCATTATCGGTCCTTATCCATGGCGACTTGAACGTGGAACCTCTTGTGGAGTTAAGTTTTTTTTTTTTTTTTTTTTTTTTGACGTGATCTCGTTTTCCAAAGATGGATACACCATATGTCACGTGAATTTACAATATACTGACAACAAGAGCAGACAACATGCTTTGACGCTGTTGAAAGGGTTAATCAGGGTTTCTTTTAGGGTATAGTCGTATTGCTGCACAGAGGAAAGCCCATACCTGCTTCAACCCAGTCATTTGAAGACATTCAGTGGCACAGCATTTACTGACATGTGGTCCAGATTCTGTCTGTTCGCCGCCGTTGCAAAGCAGTAGTAATGTCCTTTGATAAGCACATTTACTCCTTTGGTGGAAACAGCCAAATTTAGAAGGTGTTATATACAAGCTCAGAGGGAGATCGACCATGATAATTCAAGGGTGTTGGCAGAACAGCTTGGCGCCGAGTGGCGTCAAGATGTTCTCGCACCACCCTTGAACGATCATGGTTGATGCATAGCTTGTTGAAACGTCTCATGGGTTAACTTATTCGGGAAGCACTGTATCCAGATAGGAAGCCAAATGCCTTGTATCCGAAGGCAGAACGTTTGGGGTGTGTTAACTTATTTAATCCCGAGGCCAAATTGTAAAGTTGAGTGTCAGCTAAAGACTACGTACTAGTTGCAGGAGATGGTTCGACCATGATATTTCAAGGGTAGTGTCAGGTTAGCTTGGCGCCTAGTGGCGCCAAGCTAATCTGACAGTACCCTTGAATTTGCATGATCGATCCCTCTCCTGCTGTCGTCGGACTGAGCTAAATGTGTTAAACACAGATTTATATTTCAACGGCGACATTTTACACACATTACATCGGCGTGTACTGTCTTTTAATTATTCCCGTTTCCTTAGAAGGCTTTGAAGATATTGGTAACATTGCGACTCTTTACCATCCAGGGTCAGCTGTAAAAGACCGGCTGACTCGTGTTGACTCAAAAGTAGTACCTGAGTCCAGCACATAGCAAGTCCATCTCTCAAAACCCGTACACAGTCCCTTAGTGTTCCCTTCCATTAGAAGTTGCAAAACTCATTGTTAGATGTAAACCGGTTAACACATTGTGCCCCAGGACCGAAATCCCCAAATTTTGAAGTTGCCCTCTGAAGGACTGTATTACTATTCTAGAGACAGATCGAGCATGACAGTTCAAGGGTGGTGCCAGAATAGCTTGGCGCCAATGAATCAGAAACATAATTTTATTGATCGTCTCTTCACTCACTGGTGATATTATACCTAAAAAGGAAAAGGACACAATACAATAATTGATTCACTATGATAAAGAAAAGCAATAATCAACAACTACATAAATATTATACCAGTTTGCCAACCGGACTATGACATATTACATTAATTAGCGAAACTGCGATGTTGTGCTGTAAAACATCACGTATATTTTCTGATGAATTGTGTTATTTTGTCTCAACAAAGTTTTCGCAAGAGCCGAACACTCAAATATTATGTGTCGAACAAAAATAGGTTTCAAACACTCGCATTTGACGTCTTTTGGTTTTAAAAGAAATGAAAAAAAGAATTGAATCTTCTATTTCAAAGACGCCGTTTTTCGTGAACAGGGTGGAACATTTGAGAATTGTATCCATGCAAAGAAGGATTATGAGATGGATGTTTTTAGTTGTCTCACAATAACGCGGCACGAAAGGGCTAACTAGAATATCGATGTTTTAACTCATTGTACCCCAACACCGAAATCCCCAAATTTGGCCGTTGTTCTCTGAAGACTGCATTGCAGTGCAGGACACAGATCGAGCATGATAGTTCAAGGGTGATGCCAGAATAGCTTGGCGCCCATAGGCGCCAAGCTATTCTGGCATCACCCTTGAACTATCATGCTCGATCCTTATCTTGCTGTGGTGTGTCTGGGGTAGAATGAGTTAAGTCGTAAAATGTACAACTTCTCTTCCTCACCGAATCTCGCAAGGGGCAGTACACACATGGATTGTGAAAAAGAGGACGCAGATGTGTACTTGAGGCCTGACAGCATAGAGAACCAGTTGTATGGGCACATTTTAGCAATCAAGCCCGCGCTGGAGCTCGTCGCTTTAACTCTATACGAGTCGGTAGCGTCGCAAAGGGTTAATTCCCCACCATATTTGTGTTGTTTGCCCCCAACACTGGTTGTCACCCTCGATTCGCGCTACCGCTTATCAGAGGTAATGAATCAGGGGAGACAGCCAGTGTGTTGTTTCCTTGGCGGTTTTCTTCGTGTGAATTGGCAGCACAAAGTCAACATGACAATTAATATAGAGAACGACAAAGGATTTTCAGCAGAAATGTCATCTTGTATTGCAGATCCTGTTGTTTCTGGAAATTTCTGAGTGGAAATGGGATATAAAGTTTCCTTTGACAAGGTACTTCCGTGTCCAAAAAGAACTCACTATATTATTATACATAACTGTAACACTGGTTATTTTGTAAGAGTTCTCAGCCGGCTATGTTCAACTTCAAGACCGACGTACACGTATTTCATGACAAACCTGAATGTGCTGGCTGAAACGTAGCCTGCCTCGAACAATAGGCAGCGCAAAGTTAATAGTCTGATCGTGTTTCAGGTAAATTACAGGGTACAGGTTTTACAGGGAAACATTCGCGCGTCAGCAGTTTGTGTGTGTGTGTGTGTGTGTGTGTGAGTGTGTGTGTGTGTGTGTGTGTGTGTGTGTGTGTGTGTGTGTGTGTGTGTGTGTGTGTGTGATTGTTTGTGTGTATGGGTGCGTGAACGTGAGTGTGTATGTTTGTGTGTGCTTACGCGTGTGTGTGTGTGCGCGCGCGCGTGCGTGCGTCTGTGAGCGTAATTGATGACATCTGTTGTGTTTATGTATCATTGTGGGTGTTTATGACGTTAACTCATAGAGCTCTCAGGTCGGCATTGTCAAATCTAGGAGTTGACCTCTAAAGACCGCTTGATGATTATAACCTTTTGGCCGTCTGCAGCGCTACCGACAGCCAAACGGCCCAAAAGATGATTACTAAGATAGTTAAAGAGTGTGAGTTGCCAGAATAGCTTGGCGCCCACACATAATAGCTGAAGAGTAATATACCTCGAATACCTTAGTGCCTGTAGACACGCGATAGTTGAAGAATAAGTAACGGTAGGAACTCTAGTCCTGCATACAAAACGGAAGAGCAGAAAAGTGGTCCGTTTTACGACATTCAGACGTCGTATTTGAAGTCAGGTCAGTTCGCAAGACACACTAAGAACATTAAAGGTGATATTGCGATCTATTAACACTTTGTTGACATGAGTCGGTCTTTTTAAAGTTTTAAAGGGAGTTATGACTTTGCTGCTTTCGGGGCAGGAGAGAAATCTCTGTGCACCGTACCAACTTCAGTAGTTTTATAACCGTGGGAGGAGAATCTAGCAGGACAGAAAAGATGTGTGTTGTAACTGAATCAACTCATATCTTGAAAAACATGTCTCGACCGTAGCTTGTGGCTTGAAATGCGCATTTATCTGTTTAACTCATTCGAGACGTGCTGCCTCCAGATAAGCGGCACGTCTCGAATGAGTTAATATGTAGAGTGTGTGTACGTTGACGGTTATCTGCGATCTAGTGATGGCTCATCAGATTTTCTTTTCTCGTGTTGTACGTGAAAATTTAAGATTAACTTACACGAACTAATTTTGAAGCAGTTAACTCATTCTACCCCAACACCGAAATCCCAAAATGTTGCCGTTGTTCTCTGAAGACTGCATTGCAGTGCAGGACACAGATCGACCATAACAGTTCAAGGGTAATGCCAGAATAGCTTGGCGCCCATAGGCGCCAAGCTATTCTGGCATCACCCTTGAACTATCATGGTCGATCCTTATCTTGCTGTGGTGAGTCTGGGGTAGAATGAGTTAACCCAGTAAGCAAAGGACCTTCGAACCCACCCTCGGGGCAACAATGCCTAAGGAGAATAGCTATATCAATTTATGTGAGTACTATACTGTGTAATGTACTGTGTACTGTACTGTGTACTGTACTGTACTTGAGAATTGTGCTGTACTTTATATGAGTACTGTACATCAGTTCGCCTTACTTTCTCGAGTTCATTTGTTCGGAGAATTGTTTATTATGGTTCTGGGCTATCAATGAGTGTATTCATTATATAGGAAGATTAGCATGTTAATCAACATGTTACAATTTCAAATTAGCGTCAATTATTTTCTGCTTGGCTATACTTTTATCTCTGAAACCGTCCGCTCGCATTTGCCTTGATACGAAGTGTGCACTGGGTACGCAGCACATATATATGCAGCGGCGGGTCATTTAGCTCGAGGACGGGGGGGGGGGGGGGGAAGGGGGGGAGGTCCAGGCTTTTTGTGTGGGACCTTCAACCTGACACAAAAGGCCTCCCCGAGGCTAGACATTCTTCCAGAGGCCGAAAAATCAAACTACGCGGGGTTGGGGGGACGGGGGGAAGGGGGGGGGGGAGACGTGTGTGTCGAAACTTGCCAAAAAATCAAATCGGGAGGGGGGGGGAGGGTCTAACCCCCCCCCCCCCCCGAAAAGGATCTTTGTTACAGCGTTTTAGACAATTTTGCGTCTGGGGGGGGGTGTTCCTGAACCCGTAGGATCCCCCCCTAGATCCGCCTACGAAGTGTGTGTATGTGTGTGAGGCGTGCGTGCTTGCGCATGTGTGTGTGTGTGTGTGTATGTGTGTGTGTGTGTGTGTTTGTGTGTGTGTGTGTGTGAGAGAATTATAATTATTTTACCGTCTTTTCACTTACTAGTGATATTGGACACACACACACACACACACACACACACACACACACACACACACACACACACACACACAACTAAAACTAACACTACAATAATAATGCATTATTGTCCAGAATCCGCAAGAATTGACAACTATATAAATATTGTAACAGTTTGCTGACCGGACTATGATATATTATAATATATAAATGATCTTTTACATAATAACATCGCAGTTTGATTGTAATTGCATTCAAACTGCGATGTTATTATGTAAAACATCATTTATATTTTCTAGCTAAATTTTCGAACTTTATATTATTTTGTCTGAAAATGTTTGTCATAATAAATTTGTCGTAATAATGTGTGTGTGTTTGTGTCAGTGATGGTGTGTGTGTGTGTGTGTGTGTGTGTGTGTGTGTGTGTGTGTGTGTGTGTGTGTGTGTGTGTGTGTGTGTGTGTGTGTGTGTGTGTGTGTGTGTGGACTGTGTCCTGTTTTTTTTTTAATTTAATTTTTTTTAAATATTTGAAATTTGTAAGGCGCCTAGAGCTCCATCCGAGGTTAGGCGCCATAGAAATCACCATTAGTATTTGGCAAAGGTCCCTCGGGCCCACTGCAGCCCACATCGGCCCGAGGACTTTCGTTTTTGGTTCGAACCAAGTGAGTCTAAGGACCCGTTAACCCCACACCGTAGAGAATGGAGGGAGGTAACCAGTGTGCCCCGTCGCCTGTCTCCCTTTTTTGCCCCTGCCCCCTGCATCCTCATCTTCCAGCCTCTTCCCCTTTTCCGCATCCCATGCCCCTCCTACCCAATGCGCAAAAGGCCATCGTGCCGACGTCGGTCCGATGGCCTTTTGCGCATTGGGTAGTGTAGTTTTATCTAATCGACTTGCGCAGATTTGATTCGAGCCGTGGCGCGCTGGGAGGGCAAGTCATTGTGCTAAATCGATGGAGGCGATTGCCGGGAATTTCTGCCAATTACAACAGATCACTCTGCTCCCTTTCTCCCTCCAACCCTCCCTTCCAGTGTCCCCCTTCATCGCTTCCCTTCTCATGCAGACTCTCCCATCTCTGTCTCCCAGCCCAGTCCTTCAGCTAGCCTCCCAATTTGTTGTTGTTGTTGTGTGTGTGTGAGTACTGGATGCGTGCTTGCATAATTATTTTCTATAGCTTGTGAGGAATATTTATTTTGGTTAGTTGGTTTGGTCGAGGCTTAACGTCCACGGTGCTGGTGTGACAATGGAAGGCCCTAACCGGCGGGTTATGGAGGGTGTCAGGGACAGCTATTGCCTTTGGAGTACGACCTGAGAACTCATCAGTTCAGGCGCACTACAACCGTGTGATCAGTTTCCCAGTAAATTTCAACGGACCTGCTATTGAACAAGCCCGTCTGTATTTCGTGCATACGTATTTATTCTGCCTGTTCGCGCGTGAAGTGTGTGCTATTAGAAGCGCGGACCATAGTGATGCTGATTGTGCTCATGCTGCTGCGGATTAGGACTATGACTGTGATTAACTCATCGTGTCCCAGGTACAAATCCCCACATTTGGGAGTTGAACTCTGAGGACTGCATTACAATTCAGGAGACAGATCGACCATGATAGTTCAAGGGCGGTGTCAGAATAGCTTGGCGCCTATAGGCGTCAAGTTATTCTGGCACCACCCTTGAACTATCATGGTCGAGCCATATCTGGCTGTGGTGTGTCGGGACTGAATGAGTTAAGATATTATCATCTGCTTCTCAGTCTCGGCTCCTTCGTCCTCGAGCAACTCCAATGGCGCGCCGGGTGCCGGGCTAATCTGTGATGCTAGACTCTGTTGAGCGTCCGTCGTGTCGGAAAGTTCTGGTTCCTCGCAAAGCCGCTACCTTTGATCCAGTAAGCAAAAGATCAGTCCTGGTTGCATGAGTGAGCTTAGTCCTGCGCCAGCCACTAAGCAAGGTGCTCGCTATAGCGGAGCACCTTGCTTAGTGTCTGGCGCAGGACCGACTAGGCCCACTCATGCAGCTGATCCTAAAGTTGGTTCAGGCAATAGCGGATCACCTTGCTCAGTGGCTGGCGCAGGACTAAGCCCACTCATGCAACTGACCCTAAAGTTGGCTCGGGCAGGACAACTCAATTTGGCCGACAACGGCACAAGGACCTTTTGCGGGCCATGTACAGAGACAATTCTATTCTAAAGTACAGATGTGGAATAGATTCATCAACTGATTGATTAATTGATTGATTGATTGATTGATTGATTGATTGATTGATTGATTGATTGATTGATTGACACTTTGACCCATTGACACATCTACAGAGGTAGGAAAGGGAGGGACCTAATGCGTAGATGTCTATCGGGCCGACGTCGGCCGCCGTCGGCCCGCGCACGGCCCTGCGGCCTTTGCGAACTGGAGAAGCCGGGCCAGAATTTAAATGGAACTTGTTTAACCGTGGGGAAAAGCACGTTGTTATATTTCATGTATAATCCATTGAGTTATTACTTTTAATGTCTAACTTTTTCATCCTCATCTTTTTGCATACATGATTTTTGTGTTTTATTTTTTTTAAAATAAATTATTATTATTATTGTTATTATTTGATAGTTCGGTCTGTTTTCGCTATTTTTCGATGGTTCGAAATGTCGATGAACAGAAGAAAATTACACACAAGGCACTAATTTTAAAATTGTACTTGCATTTTTATTTATTTTTTAATTTATTTTTGTCTGTTTTCCTTTATATCTTCGACGATTCGGAAAGTATAAAATTTGCCGCCGAAACCGAAGAAAATTACACATAAGACACTAATTTTTGGTTGTTGTTGTAAATGTGTATTTATTTATTATTATTATTATTCATTTATTTATTGTTGGGGTCTGTTTTCGCTATATCTTCGACGTTGCAAAAGTACAAACGTGCGACGAACAGAAAAGCGAATCACACAGAAAGGCACTAACTACTAACACTGTAGCCTCCTAAACCCTTACCTAATTCATTTTCGCCACCACCAACCCACTACGCAAAACACCATCGGGCACACGAGGGCCCCAGTCAGCGTGCGGGCTAACTGGGGCCGGCGTCTGCCCGATAGCCTTTTGCTCACTGCAAAGCGCTCAGCTCAATCAGTTCCCAAGCCCCTTCGGCCTCGCCTGCCGGTCCCCCCCGTATCGGGTTCCCCCGTTTGTTTTTATTCCCCGTTCCGTCAATGAGCGATTGAGGGGGGATTTTGCGGTCTCCAGGCAAAATGAGGGAAGACATCGGTTCTGGCAGTCTCCCAGCGACACCTGTTTCCATCTGCAAGAGGCACAGATCCTCATGAGCCCATGCAGGATGCAGGGGCTCATGAGGATCTGTGCCTCTTGCTTGAAAGGCTATTATAACTTTAGTTATGTACGTGCTTGCTTCTCTTTTGGATGAATTTTGTGGGTGTTATCTTGCGATTGTGAAGTTCTAAAGAGTCTTCTCTCAAACCTTCTACGCCTGAGGATCGAGCAGATGTAAATTGGGCTAGGTAGAGACATGAACTTGGGGGGCTTTTTGGGGTCTATGTTCCTTGCGACAGAAAATAGCTGTAAGTTGAAGTGGACAAAAACCCAGAAGACCAGTTCTTGACTAGACCCCGTATCACCCCCTGCGGCTGAAAAACACAGATGTAAGTATTACCGATTCCTACCCAGAAAAAAGCACAGATCCTCATGAGCCCATGGAGGCATTTTGTGTGATAACCCTTTAGAGGTAGTAGGTTTATTGCCAGTTGGGGTGGGTGGGCAGGGAGTGAGGGTGGGAGGGACGGAGGAGGTGGGCTGGAGAAAAACAAAAATGTTCAGACAGCCATGCACTTGAGCGTCCATCCCGATCCAACTGCAAGAGACATAGATTCTCATGAGCCTTTGCAGCTGCAAGGCTCAAGAAAATCTATGTCTCTTGCTGGCAGAGACCAGCGCCACTTGCAGTTCTCAGATCGAGGGCTTTCCTCCGGGTTATGTCTGCGACAGCCCTGGGACTCCCGCAACACGGGTAGAAAAACAGGATGGGAGGAAGTCTTGTAGAAAAGAGGTCAACTCCTTTACTCCCCCTTCACCCCTGAACTCCCCAACCCCACTTCAACCCCCTCCAGTACCCCACCCACCACTAACAAATTTAAGTGTGTAAAAGTAACTTTCCGGACTGGCTTCTCTTCACTACATTCCCTCTAATTTCGAATTGGGTGGGAACTGGCTGGCAATTAACCCACTGGTTGTCGGTAGCGGTTGTGTCGCGAGGATTCCTACCGACAGCCAAAGGTTAAGACGAAGTTACAGTAACGTCCTAGAGAGTTAAATGTCGTTGGGCTCACGTTAGCCTGAGCTAGTCATCGCACGGTCGCGCGAGGGCCACTAAGTCCGATGTCTCCATGAGGGCTATTGGCCCACTGGGGAGGAAGAAGCTCTCTCACATCTGTACATTATGTTCAGCATAGTGGACTGATAATCAAACACAGATTGTCTTCCGTTTGCTGCAGTCGTATGCATTTTCCTTCGTTGATCATTCGGCCTAAACGTTTATACTCCAGGAATCCTTTGAAAAAAATAAAAATAATAATAATAAAACACACATTTACGCGTAGCATATACAGAAATGTTGAAAAAAAACGAAACTTCCAGACATTTCGCACTAATTAATCTAATCGAAGCATTCTCCTAGCAAAAACATTTTAAAAAACTCTGTAAACTGGACAATGCGGCCGAGACTGAGTTGTCTCTCGGCTAACTCCTTTCATAAGCAAAAGGCATAGATTCTCATGAGTCCTTGCGGCCGCAAGGACTTATGAGAATTTATACCTCTTACTGGGCAGCTTTGCCTCAGATCAGGTGGCATCAGAGTTCATGTCGTCGGCTAAGTCTAGTTCCTAAAACACGCGTCAAATGACTTGACGGCAGGCAATTAATTATCGCCACGACCCATGTTTTTTCGTCGTGTTTGATGTGCGAAGCCACCCAAGCCAACTTGCGAAGCCAGCAAAAACACGCTTAAAACATGAAAAGTGACGACGTGAATAATTTAGATCGAAAGGTCCAGGACTTTCTTCATTTGGAAAGAGCATAGACGTAAATGCGGTTGACCCTTGTCAGACAGTACATCTATATGGCTATGCGGGTTAGAGACTGATAAACATTAATATGGCTAATCTTTGCCGTTGCATGGGATCGCCAGACTCAGTGTATGTACCTTGCCGATCGACGGTTCAAGGTTTTGTGATGACTTCGTCTGTAGAGCAAAGCTTACCTTCCCTTGTTCCTGCAGGTGACCGCATTACAAGACCAACGTAGTTCTCGGCAACCTGCAGAGGCTCCTTAGAATCCATTCCGTTTGAAGGTAACAAGACTGACTCTTAGAGTGACTCCACGCAACACGCGTCCGTCGGAGAGAGCAGTGAAAACATACGGGACGCCACTGGCATTGCTGCACAGCTACCGTATCATCTGAATGTCTGTCCTCTGAAGACGCAAATGTGATCTGCATCTAAGAGCAAGAGGCATAGATTCGCATGAGAATCTATGTCTCTTGCAGGTGCAACGAATTGGCTGCAGGACTGGATAGGATTTTCGTGGGACTGGTTGGAAAAACACGGAGCCTAAGTGGCATCTTCTTAATCTCTCAAATTGCTCATCCAATCATATGCACCTGCAAGTGGCATAGCTTGTCATGAGCCAGTGGCATGAGGTCATGGGAATCTACGCCTCTTGCTGGCAGAGGTCTCCCTAATGTATCCCTCTTTCTTTTTGGGAGAGTAAGTCGCCGGGATTTAAGTTTGCCACTGTTACTACTGTCATGTTTTTTGGCGGCTACCTAGAGGCTTTTGACTTTGTTTGACTACTGAGAAACCTCTTCAAGAGAATGTGGGGATGAGGAGCTCTCTCACTATTTCACGCGATTCTGGAGTTTGAAATGAGGTTTAACCCTTCTCTGACTTCACTGCTGAGAAAAACCTGAACAACACTCAACTGCAAGAGGCATAGATCTGCGCGGGCTTATGAGGATCTACGCCTCTTGCTGAAACTACTTTATAGCCACGTTCCTTTGACCACTGGGGATTTCTGACGTTGAATTTACAACGATTTCAAAAACACAATCTCAGTGAGTCTATTGGCAGTCAAAGGGTTAGCTGAAGTGTTTGCTGATTTCATTGGCGTAGGAACCGTTTTGCCACTCATGGCGTACTTTGAACAAGGTGCGGCCCGAATATCTTTTCGCCGTACAGTACTACTGACCCTCTTTGCTTTGGGCAATAAAACATATATTTCTGCAATGTAAGGTAGTGTAGATAGGGCCCTGTGTGACGTGCTCCAAAAGGGTCACACCCACTTTTGAGACGGCCCTCCCCCGTCTCTTGAATTTCAAAGTAAAACTGGCCGTGTTACCCGGAAAATCTTCCTACCCACCCCCCTCCCCACTCTCTCCTCCCACCCCCTCCACACACTCACTGCACACACACACACACACACACACACACACACACACACACACACACACACACACACACACACACACACACACACACAGCCACACACACACACACACACACACACACACACACACACACACACACGTTTTTCTCTGAGGAAAAATACAACTCTTTGTATTTTTTGGCTGCTGCTTTAGTCTGCACTTTGTTTGACTCTGGAAAATCTCTTCAGCGGTAGATGCCTCTGGCAGCCTGAACTAAATGTGATTTTGACAAACCCACAGTCAAATTCTTCGGCGGGAGATTTTGGCAGCGGGAGACTTCCTAAACATGTGCGTGCTGGTCCGTGATTTTGGACCTGACGGCTGTGAGCCGTAACACATCAACACACATTGATGGAAACTGTATTTTGTCAAGTAATCTTGCCCACATATTGTACACGTTTTTCGTAAATCGTGTGTCAATTTCGTCAGAATACGTAGGCTACCCTTTTGGCTCTCACTCTATTCAAGTTCTTTGGCACAAACCGCGCCCCCCTCGCATCCACCCCGCCCCCTTCCCCTGCAGCCCTAATACTGTAGATCATGTGCATGACACCATTTCCTATACTTTTAGGAAATATACTGACGAGCAAAGGAAAGTTGATGCGACAGTTTTAGAAAGTGTTTCCGATGATTCCAAAAATGTCACATTTCTTTTGCTCGTCAGTATACTACTGAGAGATTTCCTTTCCCGCTTTTAGCCTATGTTCTTATTTTGAAAACAACGCTGTCAGCAACAACACAACTGCAACAGCATCAGCACTATGTAACATCCTCGCTAAAAAATAACGCTATAACAGCAAAGCTAACAACAACGACGACAACAACTACCACGACGATGACACAATTTGAATAAAGTACATTCCATAATACTTACACTACTTAAGTATAACATACATCTGTACGCGATACGCCTTTTTCTTCCTTTTATCAAAGCCGTGGTTGTCCCCCCCCCCCTCCCCCCTCCCCCCCCTCCCCCCTCCCCCCCCCCCTCTTCTGTCATGAGAATGATAAACACCAAAATACGACTGATCAAAGGCGATATTTCATCTTTATACAAAAGGATGCAGAAAATGAAGAACATCTTAAGCTGATTTTCCCCTTAATTTATTTAGCCTTTCCTTTGATTTATTTGTTATTACAGATCGTCCCCGTCTAGGCCAGAACTTGATTTGGCGTTAGTTCCACGGCGCCTGTCCGCGTGTGCTTTGCTCTCTTTCACTGCAAGCGCCAACTGTGTGAATTAAATCAGCCATGATGACTCCAGGGCAATGTCTGATTAGCTTGGCGCCCGAGATGCGCCAAGCTTATCAAGCACTGCCCCCGAGCTGTCACGGTCAGTTTATCTCCCGCAAGTCAATGAATATAACTATGATTGAAACCTCATAATAAACTTCATAAGTTGAGATTTTTTTTAAAAATTTGTATTTATTTATTTATTTTATCCAGGGTTATCGTTAGACTTATTTAAGAAACACTCTACCCCAGGACCGAAATCCCCAAATTTTGAAGTTTGCCTCTGAATGATTGTATTACAATTCTAGAGACAGATCGCGCATGATAGTTCAAGGGTGGTGCCAGAATAGCTTGGCGCCTATGGGCGCCAAGCTATTCTGGCACCACCCTTGAACTATCATGCGCGATCCATCTCTTGCTGTGTTGTGTTGGGCTGAATGAGTTATAAAGAAGATATTGCAAACTATTACCCATTTGGCTGGCGGCTACCGACAGCCAAAGTATTAACCCTTTTTGGCCTGGAGCTTTACGTTCTTTGCCCACATGACCTGGACTGTGTTTACCTCATCCACGTAATGTCTCGTCCTGAGGGTTATCAGAGTCTTTTGGTGGTTAGGGGGGGGGGGGATGGGGGGATGGGGGGGGAGGGTTGAGGTAAAGTAAATGGTCTAATATTAGAGACCTGCCGGCTTACAGAGGCTTAGGGCAATAAGAAGGCGGTAGATTTAGTAAGACAAAGGTAATCGGAACGACATCGGCTGCGGTCGGCCTGATGACCTTTCACTCAACGGCCACTCACAGTGGCACTAACACCACCGCCACTTCACTGCCAAGAAAAAAGTGAGCGCGGTCCAACTGTAAGAGACATAGATCGTCATGAGCCGTGACTGCGGGGTCTCTTGGGGGTCTATGCCTCTTGTTGAGACCAAACTGAATCTATGTTCTTTGGACGATTGTGGATTTTCGGCCTGGTCGTTGACTGAACAAAGATTTCAGAAACAAACCGCTCTGCGTCCAGCTGCAGACTAACTTGTGCCCGTCTGCAAAAGGCATGGACTCTCATCAGCCCTTTCTATGCAGGCGCTCATGAGAATCCATGCCTCTTGCTGGTACTTGTCGGCCCTAATTTACCTCCTCAAGCAGAGAGCAAGTTGTTGAGCTTATGACTTAAACTAGGAGTAGAAAAGACGTTTGTGGGTCGCACTGTCCCCCCCCCCCCCCCCCCCCTGACGAAATCGCGAGGCTGAGTCGTACTTAAGCTGCATAGCACTTGTACTTGAGGTAGGCCTAATATTGGGGCACTTTTAACTCATTGTGCCCGAGGTACGAAATACCCACATTTTGGAGTTATCCGCATTACAATTCAGGAGACAGATCGACCATGATAGTTCAAGGGTGGTGGTAGAATAGCTTGGCGCCTATTGGCGCCAAGCCGTTATTCTGCCACCACCCTTGACCTATCATGGTCGAGCCATAAATCTTGCTGTGCTGTGCTGTGTTGCGGGCAGAATGAGTTAAGTGTTCTCGTCGTTGTACCACGGTCCGACCTAAATTCGTCATCAAACGTGTTCCTGAAATCAATAGTATTTCTAGCTATTCTCTCCTTGTAGCATTGCCCGTCGGCGAAATTCTCGCAACCTATCTTCTGCATCTGAAATTATTAGAATTTCGTGCGAATTCTTAGACATGTGCTCAGTGCAAGCTCTCATTTAAACTATGAATGATTTAAAGTAATGCACATGACAGTTAACTCATTTAGCTCCGACACCCTACAGCAGGTGATGTATCGACCATGATAATTCAAGGGTAGTGCCACGTCAGCGGCGTGGCGTCTTCAGACGCCTTGAGTTATCGTGGTCGATCCACCGCCTGGAACTGGTACATAGTTGTTAAATGACACCTCTAAAATTTGGGAAATGCGGTTGTGGGGTGAAATGGGTTAAATCAGATTACCTGTGTTCTTTGGCCCCAACGTGCCCTTCGACAATAATGATAACGATAACGATGACAAATAACGTTTTTTTTTTTTGTTTGTTTTCATTCCTACGTCACACGACCAATATCTTTAACGCAAAAAGTACCATGTGACCTCGCTACAAAAACCCTTGTAGCAACTAATGGCGGACTTTTTGTAGCCCTCTTTCTGACACGTCTTGGATGCCAGTTTTGTTCTATAAAAGATCACCAAAACGTTCTAAAGTACAAAGATGCTTAGTGTTGTTCGAAACAACAGGCACACTACTGGAGACGGCAACGTCATGAAAGATTTTAAATTACGTCATATGTCTATTATGTATAAATATGATATTCCTTTTACGTCAGTCATGTCTGAATTGATCCAGGTCAGAAGATTTCTTCTTGATTTCATTTACGAAAATGGTGGAGGAATTTTAAAAAAAAATACGTTACTGGTAGCAGGGGCTTGCTGCACAGACCCTTGTAGGCCTGAGGGAGGTCAAAGGAACCATTGTATCCGAAGGCCTTATATTAAATAACATGACACCGCAGTATCCAACCACCAAATTTATGCCACAACAAGAACGCGAACGGACCTCAAGGAACAATACTTTACCTCTACCTCTGCCTAGAATTGACCTCGTTAAAACTAGTTTATCATTTTCTGGACCGTTTGTATGGACCACTATTCCTGCACATTTGAAGACTATCGCCTAGCTTGGAATCTTTAAAACGAAACTTTTCGATTACCTGATGAGCCAAACATAACACCACTGGGCATTTATTTAAACAAACCCTGATGGTTAATACTTTCATGTACCACATGTATATATATATATATATATATATATATATATATATATATATATATATATATATATATATATATATATATATATATATATATATATATATATATATATTGTGTGTGTGTGTGTGTGTAAGATGAATGTTGAGTGTTACTATTATTCTGTGTTTATAATTGTTTTAAATTTTATTATTATTATTTTGTTTCTATTTTAAAAACAAATATTGTTGCATGAAATAATGTGTGTAAAATAATGTCTTTATTATTATTATTATTATTATTATTATTATTATTATTATTATTATTTAAACCTATTTTATGTTGTAGATGTTAGCAACGGCAAGTTTGTAAAATGACGAATTGTTTCTGTCAAAACTTTTTACCGTTGATAAATAAAGTTTCATCTTCATCCCTCAGGCCTACAAGGGTCCGTGTAGCAAACCTCTGCTACCAATAACTTATATTATTGCCATTTGTTGTGTGACGTTGGAATATAGTTTGATGTTGTTTACATACACACACATATACAGTAAACTCCGGATTTAACTCAGCAGATTGAGTCAAAGTCCTTTTAGAATTACCTGCTTCTTAGTTGTTCATAGTTTTTACAGATTTCTTAACTCATTCTACCCCAAGACCGAAATCCCCAAATTTTGCCATTGTCCCCTGAAGACTGCACTAGAGTGCAGGACACAGATCGACCATGATAGTTCAAGGGTGATGCCAGAATAGCTTGGCGCCTATGGGCGCCAAGCTATTCTGACATCAGCCTTGAACTATTATGGTCGATCCAGATCTTGCTGTGGTGTGTTTGGGGTAGAATGAGTTAAACATTTCTTAGACAGGATATACAGTTTATGAATACATATGAATTTAGTTAATCTGTTTTCGTTGCGGCTCACTTGGCTGTTTGGCGTCAGACTATTCTTATAATGTTATAGATTCATCTTATTTTATTTACTTAGATGTGTGTGCATATTTAGTAGAACTCATGGCTGGTATACATCTATGTGGTTTGGTATTTTAACGTCTGCTTGATTGTGATGTATGTATATTTTATGTGTTGATCTTAAAATGGACACTCGTCAGTAATGCCGCGAAAAATTCCAAATGTTTATGCACATGGCAATAAAGTTTATCTTCTCTTTTCTACTCTTCTCTTATATTATCTTATGAAACAAATAGCCAGGGCACACAATTTTTCTTGTTATAAGCGGAGTCGACTGTATACTAAATTCATCATATGCACAACAGGTAACAGCAGCTAAATTGAGTACATATTTGTATGGAACCTTAATATCACGTAATACATGCCCTGTTCTGTTCTGTTCTCTTCTCTTCTTTTCTGTTCCGTTCCGTTCTGTTCCGTTCCGTTTCCGCTCTGTTGTGTCCTGTTCCATTCTGTTTGTATCAGGCTGTTTCTTCTACGCCTTTTCAGTGTAGTCGAAAGAGGCAGACCAAAATTACAGGCAGACTACGTCACAGCCGCGTGGCCAACTCCGGCGGCTCCTCGCAGCCGGTACCCCCCAGATGCTCTGTTTTCGCTGAAGACAATCAGTTGGCCAAACGTCTCCAGAGCATTGTTTGGGTTCGGTTTCCAGAAACGCGGGTTGCGGGCATGGGTAAATATTTTCACCTGCGATTCAGACAATGATAGACTAGGGCTGCATAGGGGAAGGATGCGGGAGATAACTGTCATGCTGGGAGTTGTCTCCCTTTGCAGTCGCAGCGTCAGTTTAAACCCTGGCCTGGGTACTTCAATCTGGGAACCGGCATCGACATCCCTGCTTCAGTGTTAGAATGTAAATATGCGCCTGACCCACGCAAGAAGTCTTGAAATATAAGACCAGCACATATTTCTACACAGCTTTAGAGGCTTATGAGAATCTGCGCGCATCGTGGATAGAACGATTTTTTTTTCAAAGGTCTTGTTTGCTAAATGTTGCGCTGACTGGGAGACGCATGTTAGTGAGTGTTATGCAGGCTTGATTCAGCCGCCGGCTGGAAAAGTTACTGTGAAATAATGTCGAATGACCTCGTTTGTTTGTGTCACATTTTAAAAATCTCTCTCTCAAAAAAATAAAATAAATAAAACCAACAAAACATCTCGACATATATACTGTTATATGCGCGCATGTTCACTGAAGTGATTTGCTGAAAAGGAAGAAATTCGAAACTGGAGGGCAAATTTTTAAAAAATACGACTGACGACTATGACGACCATATAGGTCATGAGGCTTGACCATAATAGTTCATGGGTAGTGCCATAATAGTTTCAGCGCCTAGATGAGCCAAGTTATACTGACTCTACTCTTGAACTAACATGGTCGATCCATTTTTCGTTTGTAGTAGTGTATTATGAATGACTGGGTTTTGAAATTACTGCACTAGTAGGAAGGTAAACGTTAGTCCAATCTGACGTTTGGAACTGACTGTATATGATGTAAAATGTGAAATACGAAACTAACGCGCGGCATTAGCTCAGGGTGGGTGTGCAACACATGGAGATTGTCGTACTAAAATAAAGCCTCTCCGCCGCAAATAAAGCATCACCGCTGCATTCCCCCACACACGTGTCTGTCTATTGATAGCGTTTTTGTCAGTCATCCACCCTCCCATTATTTTCCTTTTCCATTCACCATCACTTGCCAGCTCCACCTGTAAGAGGCATAGATCCTCATAGGCATAGATAGCTGGTGCTCATGAGAATCTATGCCTCTCAGTTGTAGACCATGATTTACACTATTTCGCTTGAGGTGCTATTTTATTGTTATTATGACTTTTTGGCTTCTATCTTTTTTTTTTCTTCTTTTTTTGTGATTCGTTGTCGTGGGCTGTTTATATTATGACTGGTGTGAAAAGTCGTTGATAATTTATGTTTTCCTTCTGAGGACAAGCGATAAACGTTTGAGCACGTGTTTGTGGTTGTTTTTTGTTTTTTTTTTTTGTTTTTTTTTTTTTTTGGGGGGGGGGGAGGGGGGGGGGGGGGGCGGGGGGAATGATTCGGATGGGGCCAAATCATCGCTTTGTTATATCTGAGGTTCCACACAGCGGCATAAGAATCGATAGTGAGGAGTGGGGGAGTGGTGGGGGGGGGGGGGGGATGGGGGGGTGCGGTGCGCAAAGGCCATCGGGACGACGTCGGCCACCGTTGGCCTGCGCAAGGCCGTGCGCGGGCCAACGGCGACCGTCGTCGGCCCGATGGCCTTTTGCACATTGGGTGGGGAGCGAGGGCTGGGGGAGAGGGGAGGGGGGTGTGTGTGTGTGTTACCCTATAAAACTAGAATGACCAGAGTATTTTTTGCCGCATTTTTCTGTTTGTTTGTTTGTTTGTTGTTTTTTATTTGTTTGTTTAATTTTGTTGATATTTGTCTGAGAATATGTTTGTTTCTTTTTGCTTTTGGAGATACCACCTCTTTACCCTTATTTATTTGGGCCATACCACCTGAATTTACAACTGTTGGAGAACCATGCCATATCTCTCCTTGATATGGGAATGACTGACCCCAGCCCTACCTGAATTGGCCATACTATACCCCCCAGAAATTCTTCCTATACTGGGCCACTGCCCTACATCCGATGATATCATATATTGCAACATTTAGTGGACTTGTTTTTAAGTTTCCTGCTATTTATAGAAAGGACTTTTTAGGACGGGTCGCGGTGGGGCGGATTTAATAGCTTGTCCATGATGTCAAAGACCGGCAGGCCTAAGCCTCTCACAATTGAAGTAACAAGATAACAAGATGGGATGGACCATAACCCACAAAGTCCCTTCTATATGAGAGAGCTGTCCTCGCTGTCAATGGTCTCTACCTTTGTCTTTGACCTGATTCTGATGTTGAATTATCTCCTATTGAAAAAGTCTCGCAGATCTGCCAATGGCGTCAGTGAGTTCTATATGCGTCATTGATTTGCCAAACGTCATTTGTCATGACGTAAGTTTTAGTTTTTATGTAATTTTATATTTTACGTGATATGAGTTTCACTTTCGCTTCATAGGCTTGAGAAAATGGTGACAAAACTAGCACTTCGCGGTAAAATTTCACAATTTCAGTCCTGCTATCATTTGTGTGAAAGCAGGTTGTCATTACCTAGCTACATGATATAATAAATACACGGGTCACCTGCATGCTCTTCTAAAAGCGCGTCGATGTGTGTGTGTGCGTGTTAGTGCGAGCATGCGCGCGCGCTCCAAACATGTCGAAGAGGCATAGATCCTCATGCGCCTGGAGGGCGCATGAGGATCTATTCCTCTTCGAGATGCGCGCATGTTTTAGAGAGAGAGACTGACTGACTGACTGACTGACTGACTGAAACTTTATTTATCAAGGATTGAGATATTAGGCGCACAGGCCTTTCTTCCAATCTGTCCTTGCTACATCTACTGACATATAATAACAGGCAAAGCTACATTACACTCACAAACAACGTCGAAAGTAATGCGAATTACGACAACACTACAAACTGCAACAATGATTTAACAAAACACACAGGTACCCATACGAAGATGTTTGCACGTGTCATAATATCCGTTTGCGGGAGCCCTCCCCAGACACTATCACCCGGGGGGCACGCCACAAATATACTTTCACTCGAATGACATACTAAGCACATCATTTGAATAAACTGTGCACCGGCACTGCATCCCCTGACCAGGTCTATACGGGAAGCACCCCCACAAACGGCACCTGAACGCAAATGGTATAATAAAAATAATAGTTGCATAAAAAGAAATAAAAATATATTATGTTTAGACAACACGAGATAATTAAATTTACGTTGCCTTGGATAAGTGCTTGTACAGTTTTGCTTTAAAAGCAGCTAGGGAATTAACTTGTTGTAGATGCAGAGGAATAGAATTCCACAGGAAACCACCTGAGTATGACAAACTGGATTTATACAAATCAATACGGGGCCGTTTTATGCTCAGGTTGCTCCGAGAGGTGCTGTATCTCTTCTCAGTAAGAGTAAAAAGTTCCGATAAGTAGCCGGGGGCCTTACCCTTAAGAGCTTTGTGCACTAGTACGCACTTGTTAAATACTAAGTGTTTGTCAAGAGGAAGGAGTCCAGCTGCCTCGAGCCTCGCCTCAGTGGGTAGAGATGAGCTAGGAATAATGAGTTTGGCTGCTCTTCTGTATAGCGAATTTATTTTCTTGAACTGAACCTCGCTACAGCCATCCCAAACTGTTGAGGCATAATCAAAGTGGGGGCTTGATGTATCCATTGAAAAATAGTTTACGCGTGTTCAGATTAATGACCGCTTTCAGTTTAGACAGTAAAAATAATTTCTTTGAAATTGTCTTTCCGATGTGTATGAGATGAGGCTGCCAACTAAGTTGGTTATCTACAACTACCCCTAGTAAACGGTGCTGCTGTACTTGGTCTATGGGGACAGCTTCAAATGAGAGGTTTAGAGGCGCGGGTTGCAGCTGATGTTTCTGACGTGTTGTGACTAACATGCTGTTTGTTTTAGTTGGATTGACTATCATTCTATTTCTACTGCACCATTTAGAGACTTCTTGTAGGCTCTGCTGGAGGCTGTTGGTTATGTCAGCTACAGTTTTACCGGATGCATGTAGCGTCGAATCGTCAGCAAACATGTCACACTCGGCACTAGCACATGTGATGTGTAGTGGTAAATCATTAATAAAGATACAAAATAACATTGGGCCCAGAACCGAACCCTGAGGAACACCAGGCTCTACCTTACCCTCTGTGGAATAGTTACCATTTACATAGACAGCTTGTGTTCTAGCAGAAAGATAAGAGTTAAAGAATGGAAGGGCTGACGGGCTGTTGTTGTTGAAATAAACATTAAGTTTCCTCAGCAAGATTTCATGATTTATCAGATCGAACGCTTTTTTCAGGTCCAAGAATACCGTGCCAGTCATTTTGTTATTGTTGATGTTATCTAGCCATGAATCAACCATACGCACTAATGCTGAGTGGCATGAGTGTTTGGGTCTAAAACCGGACTGGAACTTACTTAACAAAGACCGTTCTTCGAGGTACTGGAGGAGATGCTTTTGAATATGCTTCTCAAGTGGCTTTGATAAAACAGACAGAAGAGAAATGGGACGAAGGTCATTTACATCAGTAGTATCTTTGGTCTTGCGTATAGGAACAACTTTTGCTTTTTTAAACGCCACAGGAAAAGTATTATACTGTATACATAAGTTAAAAATGTAAGTGAGGGGTTCAACAATATAAGGCAGTGATATGTGGAGTATATAACCATTTATACCGTCCACACCAGCAGATGTCTTGTTCTTAAGGCACGTAATATAACGCCCGACTTCGTGAACAGCGATAAAGGGGATACCAAACGTATCATCGGACGATAATCGTTCCTGGCAAAACATGGACAGTTGATCCGATATTACATACGCTGACGGATCAGGGCTGTTGGAAATAAGTAGCTGTTCTGGAGCTGAGAGAAAGCAATTGTTTATGCTTTCCGCAGAGAATTTGTGTGCAATGATATGAGTCTGCCTGCGCGTGTTGCTTGTTAGAGTATTCAAAGCAGTCCAAACAGAAGCAGGAGATTTTTTCGTTCTCAATTTATTGTCTTTTCAACAAATGACTTTTGAGCTTCTCGAACTAAGTACTTAACTTTGTTACGCAAACGTTTAAACTCAGCGAAGTTCTTTTCTCGTTTAGCGGTGTTTCGTGCCTCCATAGTTTGTTTGATTTCCTCCGTTATCCAGGAGGGAGGCTCACGGCGTCGGACTCGCTTCCTTCTTAGCGGCGTGTGTTTATTCAGCACCCCGAGGAACAGATCAAGCCATATAGTGAGCGCATTATCAGGGTCAGTGCAGTTACACACTTGATCAAATCCGGCATAGCTTAGATCATGTAAGAAAGCATTTGTATTGAGCTTTTTAAACGATCTGTACGTTATGTACGAGTGCTGGTCCCGACTTCGTTTTGCGGGCAGATTACACGACCATGTACAGGTGATGGGAAAGTGGTCACTGACGGCTAATGAAGAAACATTAGTTTCCGCTACTGCTGTTGGGTTATTAGTGTAAATGTGGTCGATGATGGTGGCAGCAGAGCGTGATACTCGCGTTGGAGATTTAATCATCTGCCTTAGCCCGAAAAGAGTGATCGCTGATTGCCATGTAGGCTTGGGTTTCAGCATATCGATGTTAAAGTCTCCCAGAATGAGAACATTTTTACCGGTGTCGTTCACTTTATCCATCACTTGTACAAAGTCGTCATACCAGTCAGCAGTAGCAGCTGGATTTCTGTACATAAAGGCGATAAGGATGGGAGAGGAATGTGGTATTTTCACCTCCAGCCACACACACTCTAGCTCTCTGGACTCAAGGTCTTCACGTCTGAGAGAGAGAGAGAGAGCCGAGAGAGAGAGAGAGAGAGAGAGAGAGAGAGAGAGAGAGAGAGAGAGAGAGAGAGAGAGAGAGAGAGAAAGAGAGAGAGAGAGAGAGAGAGAGAGAGAGAGAGAGAGAGAGAGAGAGAGAGAGAGAGAGAGAGAGAGAGAGAGATGATGATGATGATGATGAAACGTTTTTATTCAGGATAAAAAGTTTTAGGCATAGCAATGCCTATCTTCCAAACTGTCCTGCTACTCTACACATATAAAAATACATCAGACGATACATCAAAAGATAAAACATATGTAAGTAAAAAGACCCATCCCCCTCCCCCCCCCCTCCCCCCCCACCACCACCACTCAGAGGGAAAAAAATGAAATTAAAATATATATATATATTTTATATATATATATATATATATATATATGTATATATATATATATATATATATATATATATATATATATATATATATATATATATATATGTATATATATATATATATATATATATATAATTATATACACAGGTATGAACCTGACATGTTATATAATACGAATAGTAGCATAAGGGAGCCGAACATACTATTACTTCTGAAGTAAATATTTATGGAGGCGATCTTTGAAGACGCTAATCTTACAAATTGATTTCAGGTGTGCAGGTAACATATTCCACGCTTTAGCGCCTGAAAAAGACAGACTGGTTTTACAGATGTCTAATCTAATTTTTGGAAGGTGGATCAAACTATTTCTCGTGTTTTTCCTATTATTGTCGGAAAATAGAGTTTTTAGGTAGGGTGGGACTTTTCCGTGCATGATCTTGTGCAGTAGAACACAGCGATTAAATTCAAACTGTTTCTTCAATGTTAGTAACTTGAGAGATTTTAATTTTTCATCAGTCAAAGTAGGACTGGGAAGTATTAATTTAATGCCCCGACGATACAAGGAATTAACTTTTTTCATGTGAACTTCGCTGCATCCACCCCAGACGGTAGAACTGTAGTCACAATGCGTTTTGATATGCGCATGGAAAAAGAGTTTACGGATATCAGTATTAACTATATGGCGTAGTTTTGATAACAGGAACAGATTTTTGGAGATTGTTTTGCATATTGAGTCAGTATGCGGCTCCCAGCTTAATTGGTTGTCCACTATAACGCCTAATAAGCGATGCCTAGTTACTTGTTCAACAAGCTGTCTATCTAAGGAAAGTGTTAAAGGTGGTAGGCCATGCTGGTGTTTCTGACGTGTAGTAACTAACATGCTCTTTGTCTTTGAAATACTAATAATCATGTGATTATCACTGCACCAGCCTGCTACTTCATCAAGACTTTGTTGGAGTACCTTATTAATGGTTGTGATATCTTTATCAGATGTGTGTATGGTCGTGTCATCTGCGAACGGATCGCAGTTTGCGTCTAAATGAGATATGCACAGTGGCAGATCATTAATAAAAAGATTAAATAATAAGGGCCCTAGAATATACCCCTGTGGAACACCGCAAGTTACTAAACCATCAGAGGAATACTTGCCATTTAGCAGTACTTTCTGTGTTCTGTCTCTGAGATAGGAAGATATAAAGGAGACAGCATTTGAATCAATGTGATAGAATGGTAGTTTTTTTTAGTAGGATAGAGTGGTTGACAAGATCAAAAGCTTTTTTCAGGTCAAGAAAGATTGTACCTGATACTTTATTGTCATTTATGGCAGAGAGCCATTTATCAATTAAATGATTGAGGGCAGTTTGGCACAAATGTAGAGGTCGAAATTGTGATTGTGCTGCAGTTATCAGATGGTTTTGCTCCAGAAAGTTTAGAAGATGAGTATGGATATGTCTCTCGAGCGGTTTTGAAATACAGGATAATATGAAAATGGGCCTGTACTCGTTTAGGTTGCATAAATCTTTGCTTTTGGGAAGCGGGATTACCTTCGCTTTTTTCAGCTCGTCGGGAAAAACGTTATGTCTGATCGATAAATTATAAATAAAGGTCAGGGATTCGACGACGTAGGGCAGAGATAGTTTTAAAATCTGACTACTAATGCCATCTGGACCGCAAGACGATTTGTTCTTTAAACTGGAAATAGATTTGCCTACATCTAGGACAGTCATAAGCGGTACTAAAAATGGGCCGCAGGCTCTCTGTTGACTATGGTGACGTAGTTGATGAGAGCAAGTGTAGTTCACAGGGTTAGGTGTATTTGACTTCGCCAGAGTTTGAGCAACAGTTATGAAGTGAGCGTTGAATGCATCAGCAGTAAGATCGGGCGGAATATTAGGCGATCGTTTACTATTACCTTTGGTGAAATTGTTTATTACTTGCCAGACTGAACGGATGTCTTTGCCGTCGGCAATAATTTGTTCTGCATTTTGCCTCTGTGCTTTACGAACGAGAGATTTGACATGGTTTCGCTGCTTCTTGTATTCAGTAAATTTCTTGTCTCGTTTTAATTCATCTCTTACCTCCATTGCTTGTTTTATCTCATCAGAGAGCCATTTTGGCATAACAGGATATTTGACGCGTTTGATGCGCTTAGGCGCGTGTCTATCCAGAACGGCGAGAAACAGCTCGTACCAGCGTAACAGGGCATCGTTAGGGTTTTTGCAGTTTTTTATATCATAAAATGGTACTAAAGATAGTTCATATAAAAAAGCAGTTTGGTCGAATTTTTTAAAACATCTATACATTATGGTAGTGTGTCCTTTGATTGACTGTTTAGCTAACCTAACAGACAAAGTAAAACAAACAGGAAAGTGATCACTAATGGAAATATTAGGTACGCTAACATTTTTTACAACGCTGACATTTGTGCTATATACATGGTCTATCAGCGTTGAAGATGAGGAAGTCACTCTAGTAGGTGACTGGACAAGCTGTTTCAACCCTAAAAAATTCAACATGGATCTCCACGAAGTGTGTCCTTGCTTTTGCAAGTCTATGTTGAAGTCTCCCAAAATATGTACATCACCTTTGGACTCCTGAACCACATCCATCATTAACACAAGAGAGAGAGAGAGAGAGAGAGAGAGAGAGAGAGAGAGAGAGAGAGAGAGAGAGAGAGAGAGAGAGAGAGAGAGAGAGAGAGAGGGAGAGAGAACAATGCACAATGAACAATGAACCTTTATTTTCCAACGGTAGAAGTTATTGGTAACAGGACCAGTTTTCAAACTTGCCGTTGCTACATCTACTACATAAGTGACATAGACAAATAAACATACACATACCACACACTGCTGCATGCATGCATTTGCTCACGCACGCACGCACCACGCACGCACATACTCACGCAAGCACACGCATGCTCATACACACACACACACACACACACACATACCCACACACACACAAGCACTCAGGTACGCACGCATGCACACTACAACTCGCGCATGCACGCAAGCACACACACACACACACACACACACACACACACACACACACACACACACACACACACACACACACACACACACACACAAGCACACGGCAATTACGCATGCACGCACGCACGAACACTCTCACCCACCCACCCTCCCACCCCCCCCCCACACACACACACACACACACACACACAAACTTACACACGCACGCGCTCAGGCACACGAGAGAGAGAGAGAGAGAGAGAGAGAGAGAGAGAGAGAGAGAGAGAGAGAGAGAGAGAGAGAGAGAGAGAGAGAGAGAGAGAGAGAGAGAGAGAGAGAGAGAGAGAGAGAGAGAGAGAGAACGGACGAACGAAACTTTATTTTCCAAAGATTGAGATATTAGGCGCGCAGGCCTTTCTTACAATCTGTCCTTGCTAAGCTACTTTAAAAAAAAAGAACACCAACCAAACAACAAAAACTAACTAATAATAAACGTCACACACACGCATACACACACGCACACAGACACACATATACATGTAGTCGTGCAAATGCGCACTTTTGTACATACAGATTCACACGTACGTGCGCACATAATTATCTAACATATAAGTAGGTATGATATTTTGTGTACTATCAAAAACAAGTTAGAAAACTGAACAAACAATTTGGAGACTAAATGGATGGGTAAAAAAAAAAAAGCGAAATTTTAAAAACATGAAGCGTATTATGTCGAAAAACAAAGAAGAAGAAAGGATCAGCAGAGAGAGAGAGAGAGAGAGAGAGAGAGAGAGAGAGAGAGAGAGAGAGAGAGAGAGAGAGAGAGAGAGAGAGAGAGAGAGAGAGAGAGAGAGAGAGAGAGAGAGAGAGAGAGAGAGAGAGAGAAATGACGTCATATTTAGAGTATTATGTCAGTGTCTGCATGGTGACGGTTCTGCCTCTTTTACGTCACCGCCACTGTCCGACTTTTTCTAGAAGTAAATTTATTTTAGTGTCTTAATTATTTTCTGAAAAGATACAATTTTTTTCTAAAGAAGTTGCCGGATACAAAGCTGGCTAATGAACTCATCCAATGTCTTTCTCCAAACTAGCTATATGCAAAAGTTGAAGTAAATATGACAAAAGTTACAGACTTTAATCTGGGTCAACCAACTTCCTATAAACGGTTGCTTATGTCTTCAATGAGACATTCAAATACAAAATGCTCGGACTCTCTCTTAGCCACCCACTTAAAAACGTATTTCGCCAAGTTTGAAGCTTGTGTGCACAGAAATATCGGAGATTTTCTTGTTTACATACATACGCACACACATTCATAAGCACATACGCACATAGGGCGCTTCGCGCCAAATGTACTTTCAGCAGCGAGGTTAGCGTAACTAGTCATGACGTAATTTTTATCTTGTTACTTCAATTGTTAGAGGTTTAGCCTGCCCGCCTTTGCCATCATGGACATGCTATTAAATTCGCCCCACCGCGACTCGTCCTAAAAAGTCACTTCTATAAATAGAAGGGACTTAAAAATTACGTCATGTCTAGTTACGCTAACCTCGCTGCTGAAAGTACATTTGGCGCGAAGCGCCGTGTGTGAGTATGTGTGTGTGTGCGTATGTATGTAAACAAAAGAATCTCCGAAATTGTTGTACGCACAAGCTTGAAACTTGGCAAAATACTTTCTTAAGAAGGTGGCAAAGAGTGCTTCCGAGTATATTCTAATTAAATGTCTCATTTAAGACGTAAACAACCGTTTATGGGAAGGCGGTTGACCCAGATTAGAGTCCGTAATCTTTGTCATAATATTATTAACTTGATTTTTTTGGATATAGCTAGTTTGGATAAAGAGATTGGACGAGTTCGTTAGCCAGCTTTGTATCCTTTCAACATTTTTTTAGTAAAAATTAATTCATTTCAGAAAAGAATTAAAAACTTGACTTCTAGAGAAAGTCAGACAGTGGCGGTGACGTAAAAGAGACTGAACTCGTCACCACGCAAACATTAACATAATACTCTAAATATGACGTAATTCTCTCTCTCTCTCTCTCTCTCTCTCTCTCTCTCTCTCTCTCTCTCTCTCTCTCTCTCTCTCTCTCTCTCTCTCTCTCTCACACACACACACAGACATGCGCACATCATCAAGAGGCATAGATCTATGTCTCTTGGCGATGTTTGGAGCGCGCGCGCATGCACGCACTAACACGCGCGCACACGCACACACACACACACACACACACACACACACACACACACACACACACACACACACACACACACACACACATCGTCGCGCTTTCAGAAAAGCATTCAGGTGACCCGATATAGCTATAGTTTGGAGAAAGACATTAGATGAGTTCGTTAGCCACCTTTGTACCTTTCATCTTCTACAGTAAAAATTAATTCTTTTCAGTAAAAAATTAAAACAGTAAAAAATCCTTGACATCTAAAGAAAGTCAGACAATGGCGGTGACGTAAAAGAAGCAACTCCGTCACCACGCAGACATACTACGTAATATGACGCAATTCTCGCTCTCGCTTGCTCGCTCTCTCTCTCACATATGCGTGCATCTCCAAGAGGCATAGATCCTCATGTGCGCGGAGGGTCCATGAACATCTATGCCTCTTGAGGATGATTGGAGCGCGCGCATGCATGCACGCACATGTACACCCATTCACACACATAGACGCGCTTTCAGAAGAGCATGCAGGTGTACTTAGTATAGCATGTAGCTAGGTAAAGTCAATCTGCTTTCACACAATCAATCCAGACCAAAAAGGTGACTGCCAAGCGTGTGATATGCAAAGAAGTACCCAACGGAGAAAGAAACACGCTTAGAAAAGACGGGTACAACACAATTTATTAATATTTCGGGTAAATACCCTTTGTCAAAATAGACAAACAAACAAACAGAGAGATTAGCCGCTACTTATCTTCATTGGCAGAAAGAATGTTGCCCCATTCTTTCTGCCAATGAAGATAAGTAGCGGCTAATCTCTCTGTTTGTTTGTTTGTCTATTTTGACAAAGGGTATTTACCCGAAATATTAATAAATTGTGTTGTACCCGTCTTTTCTAAGCGTGTTTCTTTCTCCGTTGGGTACTTCTTTGCTTTCACACAAATTATAGCAAGACTGAAATTGTACAGTGAAATTCTAGTTTTGTCATCATTTTCCCAAGTCTTAAAGCGAAAGCGAAACTCATATCACGTTAAATACAAAATTACGTAAAAACAAAAACAAAAAAAAAAAAAATACGTAAGAACAATTTAATGACGTTTGATAAACCAATGACGCGTATGCACTGCGCGCGTCCCTTATAGAGTTTACTATGGCGCATTGGGACATCTGCGAGGCTTTTTTAAAAGCAGATATTTCAATATCAGAATCAAGTCAAAGATAAAAGGTAGAGACCCTTGACAGCGAAGACAGCTCTCATATAGAAGGGACTTTGTGGGTTATGGTTCATCCCATCTAGTTTACAAAATGAAGCTGTTCGTTGCTGTACCAATTCCCGGCACTGGCATTCCCTGATTTCCCGATGCCATTGAACGCGAGCGGCTGTTGACGACAGCAAATATAAAGCACCACTTCCTGTGGGACGTGAAAATTCAAGGGAAGTCAGTCACTTAACGAAATGAAAATGGCGGCATGACCTCGTAGAAGGTCACCATGCTTTGGTCACTCTCTCAGGGAGTCATGTGATACCGTGCTATCGTCATTCATTCATTTCTTTCGTCCAGTTGGCCACCAAATTAGCACTACAAACATTTCAGTTAGAAAATGGCATCTGCAGGAGCAGGGATTCTCATGGGGCCCCTGCTATATGCTATTGCAGGGGTCCATGAGAATTTATACCTCCTGCAGGAACAGGATCTACATTATGTAGCTGTCCCTCAGACGGACGAGGTTGTGTTGTGGGGCGTATGCGCCTGCGATTGGTGATATGAAACTGTCTTTGCGATTCTTTCGTTCATTTAGTTTCGTTGTCCACCAGTTTAGCACCGCAAGCACTTAACACTTTCACGTCTCTCAGTAAAATGAGTCAATATATGCGTGCCGAGCAACGCTGTCCGGCTAAACTTACGGCCGTTTTGGAAGCGTTAGGTAAAACAAAATCACAGGTCAACACAGATTTTAGATTCGTCTACTGCAACATACACACATAAATACACACAGACACACACAGACACAGACACACACACACACACACACACACACACACACACACACACACACACACACACACACACACACACACACACACACCTCCGCCAAGTCGCATGAGATGATATGAACATGATATGACAATGTACCTTAACCCCTTCACTGCAGAGAGAAAATTACACGCGATCTAACTACAAGAGGCATAGATCCTCATGAGTCTCCTCATGAGTCCCCCCTTGCAAAGACCACTTTTTGCCCATGTTCTTTGGACAGCTGTGGCTGTTGGTCGTTCAGTAAACACAGACTTCAAAGACAAATTAAATATATGTACTTACGTTCGCAGGGAAGGGGTTAAGGAAGATCCTCGGTAACTAGAGGTAGGTGTTGGGCTCAACGCTCACCACAGTTTTTGCTTGGATCATGTGCAGGCAGCAAGGTAATTAGGTGTCATCCTTCCGCTCTATTGGTCGATCCGTCTCCCGTCGTTGGCTGAGGAAGCGAAAGAGTGAAAATCGGCGCGTGCCACAAACAACGTACTCGTCACAAATGGTGCCAGGTTTCTGTGAAGAACTGCGACAAGGGACGTCACTCTCTGCGTCTGACCCGCGACAAGAGACGCCACTCTTCATGCCCCGCACGACAGGGGACCCAACTCTCTTCATTCACTGATCCAAGGAACGTCACTTTTGTCCACCCCGATACGACAGACGGGGAGAAAGGGGGAGGCAGCGGAGCGTAGCGAAAGAAAACAGCAGCAGACTCGAAACACCTCAAGACTATCTCCCAGTCAATTAGCGCACAAAATGAACATTCACACTCGACTGATCACTGAGAACCGCGTCACCGCAATCCAGACTGACGCGTGGCGCTTCAGGGGTGGGGTGGCTCTGTCCTTTGCAGTGGATTCTGTGCTAGTCAGCATCGTATCCAAGCGTAAAACGTCCCACGTCTGATGAGTAATTATGTAAATCGGACCAACACCTGCGAGCAAGAGGTATAGATTTTCATCAGCCCATGCGGATGCAGGGGCTCATGAAAATCTATGCCTCTTGCAATCAGAAAAAATCATCATAAATTTTACGTAGAGTAGATCTTAGCAGGAATAATGACCTTTTGATTCAAGTATCTATGTGGGGGTTGTATCCCTTTGCGATGGACCTCTTCAAGGGAGTTAACCGCAACTAAATTGTCGGCGCGAAAGATGTTCTTTTCCGCAATTAGATCTAAAACAAAGTTCAAAAGCAAATATAGGCACGCCTATAGAACACAAATCTTTGTTTACTGGGCTGAATACACCCAAGGCACTTTTATGGATCATGACAAAAATCGTTTTAATTATTGTACGGCAAAATTCGCAAATTGTGGTCGTTTCTTGAAAGTAAATTGTGTTTGGTCATCTGGCACTGAATGCTATTTGTTCGAGAGGCATACAAAAATGTTTTTTTTTTTTTTGTGAAGATATTTGCAACAACAACAACAACAACAAAACCCGTTATGCGCTCCGATGCCAAACGACCTATACACACACCTAGGAAAATCACTCAGCGATGCTCAAACAAACAGTTAGACTCCCTGACCCTTTCTTATGGTACCCAGTCGCCAGCCCAATACTAGATCTAAAAAAAGAAAAATTGGAAGGTCACAATTGTAAAAGTCTTAAGTGGGAATTTCTCCCTTCGCTTTATTTCTACAGCTAAAAACTGTAGAAAAAAAATCTTCCGTCTATTTCCCAATGCGCATAAGGCCATCGGGCCGACGTCGGCCGTCGTTGGCCCGATAGCCTTTTGCACATTGGGTTGCCATGTGTTTGTTGTGAATGATATGAATAGAATAATTATTCGAGTAATCGGTAAAGCGCGTCTCGTCCCAATGCGGTGACTGGTACACGACTGTTTTATAATGTACTTGTGATGAAGCTCTATGCCCACGCATAAAGTTCACACAGGGTTTCTGCGTTGTGCTGTCTATCAGAGGTTTATCTAGTGACAAACAGTCCGTGTATTCATGAGTTGCGTGCGGTCGCGAGGTCTAACGATCCGCACGGAGTTTTAGTGGCGCAGCTCAGCCTAACAGAGCTCAGGAGTAGTTACTTACTTACTTACTTACGCCTGTCACCCCTACCCGGGTATAGGCCGTCGACGAGAGACCTCCAGCAACTCCTGTCCTGTGCTTCTCCTTCGATTCTACTCCAGGTGGTTCCCAGTCTCTTGATGTCTGCTTGGAGGTCTCGACGCCAGGAGTTTCTCGGCCTACCTCTTTTCCTCTTTCCCTGGGGGTTCCATGACAATGCCTGCCTAGTGATACTGGAAGCTGGCTTTCTCAGACTGTGACCGATCCATCCCCATCTTCTTCGCCCAATTTCATTCTCTGCTGTTATCTGCTCTGTTCTCTCCCAGAGTCTGACGTTGCTGATCTTCTCTGGCCAGTGGATTTTCAGAATTCTTCTAAGGCAACTGTTCATGAAGGTCTGTACTCTGTTGACTGTGGTTTTTGTCAATCTCCATGTCTCTGCTCCATATAGGAGAACTGCTTTTACATTGGAGTTGAAAATCCGGACTTTGGTGTGTTGTGACAGCTCTCTGGAACTCCATACTTTTTTCAACTGGAGAAAGGCTGCTCTGGCTTTACCGATTCGTGCTCTGACATCTGCATCAGTGCCGCCTTTTTTGTCTATGATGCTCCCGAGATAGGTGAAGGACTCCACCTCCTCCAACGGGGTGCCAGCAAGCAAGACTGGTTCTTCCCTGGTTGCGTTCAGCCTCATTGTCTTTGTTTTCTGTTTGTGAATGGTGAGGCCCACTTGGGACGAGATGTCAGCAAGCCTCGTGGTCTTGTCCTGCATTTGTTTATGAGTGTGGGACAGTAATGCCAAGTCGTCTGCAAAATCGAGGTCGTCAAGCTGTGTCCACAGTGTCCACTGTATTCCACTTCGTCTGTGCTCTGTGGTCATCTTCATGACCCAGTCTATGGCCAGTAGGAAGAGGAACGGAGACAGCAGACACCCCTGCCTGACACCAGTTCTGACCTGGAGCTCTCTGGTGAACTGCCCTTCGTGGATCACGCGACATGTCATGCCATCATAGCTGCTCTTGATCAGGCGGACGAGCTTTGTGGGTACACCGTAGTGTCGTAGGAGTTTCCACAGAGTCTCTCGGTCCACGCTGTCAAATGCTTTCTCATAATCCACAAAGTTGACGTACAGCGGGGAGCTCCACTCCAGAGACTGTTCCACGATGATGCGGAGAGTGGCGATCTGGTCTGTACATGATCGGTTCTTCCTGAATCCTGCTTGCTGGTCTCTCAGCTGGGGGTCAACGGAGCTCTTCATTCTTTCTAGGATGATCCTGTTGAAGACCTTTCCTGGTACTGACAGCAAGGTGATTCCTCTGTAGTTGGAACACTTGCTGAGGTCGCCTTTCTTGGGAAGCTTGATTAGGTACCCCTCCTTCCAGTCAGCCGGCATCACCTCCTCATCCCAGATCTTTCCAAACAGTGGGTACAGCATCTCAACTGTTGTCTCTAGGTCTGCTTTCAGAGACTCCGCTGGGATGCCATCTGGTCCTGCTGCTTTGCCATTCTTCAAAAATGCCACTGCTTTTCTGATCTCTTCCCGGCTGGGTCTGTCACAGCTGATGGGTAGGTCGGTCTCTGCCGGCTGGATGTCGGGGGGGGGGGGGGGGGGGGGGTCGGGTGGGCTAGGTCTGTTCAGTAACTCTTCAAAATACTCGGCCCATCTGTCGAGTTGGTCTGCTCTGTCTGCAATAGGCTTGCCTTCTTTGTCTTTTACTGGTCTTTCTGTATGGTCATACTTACCCGACAATCTTCTGGTAATGTCGTAGAGCTGTTTCATGTTGCCGCTGCCTGCTGCCTTTTCTGCCTCTGCTGCCAGGCTTTCTGTGTAGGCCCTCTTGTCTGCCCTGATACTCCTCTTCACCTCGCGGTTGGCTTCCGAGTATTCCCCCTGTGCCCTTACTTTGGCTGCTCTCGTGCGACTGTTGTTGACCGCTGCTTTCTTCTGCTTCCTCGCTTCTATCTTCTTCAGGGTCTGTGCCGACAGCCAGTCCTTGTGGTGGTGTTTCCTGAACCCTACAGTGTCTTTGCAGGTTGAGTTCAGCGCCTCTCTAACTGCATTCCACTGCTGCTCTGTGGTGACCGCCTCCTCTTCATTTACTAGCTCCTGTAGCGCTTGAAACCGGTTGGACAGCACCAGTTTGAACTCTTCTCTAACTCCAGTTTCTCTCAGGAGGCCTACATTATAGCGCTGTCTTCTTGTTGTCTCTGTGCGGCTTTTCTTTAGCTTGAGCTTCATTCTTAAGGTAAGCAGATGGTGGTCTGAGGCGACATCTGCTCCCCTCCTCACTCGAACATCTTGAAGGGATCTTCTGAATTTCTTGCTAATGCAGATATGGTCTATTTGGTTCTCTGTTGTGTGGTCAGGTGAGACCCAAGTTGCTTTGTGTATTCTTCTGTGTGGGAAGATGCTGCCTCCAATGACAAGTCGGTTTAGAGCACAAAAGTCTACAAACCTCTCCCCGTTCTCACTCATCTCCGAGCCTAGTCCCTGTCTCCCCATCACCTCTTCGTATCCGGTGTTGTCTTCCCCTATTTTGGCATTAAAATCGCCCATGACGATGGTGATGTCTCGCTCCGCACATTTGTCCACGGCACTCTGGAGTCGGTCGTAGAACTCTTGTTTCTCTTCCTCGTCACTGTCATTGGTGGGCGCATAACACTGGATGACGTTCAGCTTGAGCTTTTTCTTGGTTCTAAAGGCTGCTGTTATAATTCTTGGCCCAAGAGGTTCCCAGCCCATCAGCGCTCTCTGTGCCACTGGTGACAGCATGAGTGCTACTCCTTCTGTATAGGGGGCATTCTCCTCTTCATGACCTGAATACAGAATCATCTCCCCACTTAACAGCCTTTTCTGGCCAGACTGCGTCCATCTGGCTTCACTGATGCCTAGCAGGGAAAGGTTGTACTTTTGCATTTCCGCTGCTATCTGGGCGGCCTTGCCGCTCTGGTACATGGTCTTGACGTTCCATGTGCCCATGGTTGTATCCCTGGATAGAGAGAGGCGGCTCGGTCCTGTGGCTTCCGAAGACTTCCGGCTTTCACCACAGGACGTCATAAGTCTTCTAGTAGAAGAACCTTCCTCCTCCAGGAAAGGAATTACTGTTAGTCTTTTCGTCGGCGTTTTTGTAGCTATTTCCTTTTTTGCAGGGTGGGGAAGCTAACCCCACGCCCAACCCCCTTACTAGGAGGACCAGGGGTTTTCTGTCGGGGTCACCTTCCCTTAGACCATGTTGGTTCACGGCACCTTATTTCATTCGGTGCACCCCTCTCACGAGGGACCCCCTATCCACCACCCAGGGGACGCGCCTCAACGCCGTATGGTCCCAGCGCGAGGCAGGAGTAGTTAGTATGTGCTATTTTGTCAGTGAGGACGGAGGTATGTCGGATACACTAGCCGTTTTCCAAGACTCTGAAACCTAGATTTCAGGTACGTTTTTATATGTATCATCAAAAGTTAGTGAGCTAAAGGTAGTATGCGTTGGTAAGATTTAGCCGTGCGGTTGTGTAACGTTGATTTGGTTCAGTTAGGTCTGTTTAGAATTTGTTGAGATAACCGGGGATTTTTCTATATATTTATTTACCGGGATGGATAACTAAGGAATGTGATGTGTGTATGCCTAGGTTGTTTTGGAAGGTATTACGTAGGTGTGTTAAGTAGAATCTTTTCCTAGGTACGAGCCAGTGTATGGCGCGTGCGTCATGTTACAGTCCTTTTCAGTGTAGTGATTGGGTTATGGTGTGTTGTAAATCTAGTCTGTTTTATGAAGCACGAGTGTGTGAACGAACGTGCAGATTTATTTGTATCAGCCAGTTACGTGATGTACGTCATATCATTCAATATGTGTGTGTTAAGCAAGTGTTATGACATTATGACTTTATTGTACAGAGTTCTTGTGCGGAGCGAGGGACGTACATCAAAGTCAACAGAGGCTGCCGCTGAAGGAACGCGTCCTGATGGCATTCACCGCTCGGGGAGCGAGAGACTTGGTGCCAAGACATCAAAGTCAACAGAGGCTGCGCTAGAGGAGTGTGTCGAGAGGACGTCCACAGTTCGGGGAACGTGTGACAGCTTCAGGAACTCGTGACGAAAGAAACTACACGCCTAGACGTGGAGGAACGTGCGAACGATACAGAGCGATAACACCAGTTAAGCAGGTTGGAAAATGAAGACAGCTTACGTAACCTGGGTTTTACGATAATTATTGTGTGTGGATGTGAGTGTGACGTGCTAGCGTTGAGAAATGCGTATCTTGTGAAGAGTGTTTCTTTGTTAGTTAAGATTATAACTGATTATATGGGTCACAGAAAAGAAGAAATGTTTTGCGTTTATAATGCACGAATGCGTCCGACTGAGTTAGCGTTGTTTGTGTATGTGCCCGTTGCGTTGTGAGTCTGTGCGTGCGACCGGTTGAAAGTCTGCGTGCGTTACAGTACCTGTGTTGTTGTTGTTGTTGTTAAAGTTTCCGTTTGTACATGTTTACACCTAAATGCTAATCCCAACTCTATTCATAAAATTATACATGACTAACCAGAGTGTCTTCTTACAAACGAATATGCGCTACGTCACTTTACCTTGTTTATTCCACCTTCCATTAGCTAACGCTACCTTGCTTTCTTACGTCAGAAATGAAAATCTATTCTATCTGATAAAGCCCTCACATGCTACGACATTTTCTCCCTTCGTTTTATTTCTACGGCTGTGCATTGACGATGATAGTTCAAGGGTGGTGTCAGAATAGCTTGGCGCACGCAGGCGCCAAGTTATCTCGACACTAATCTTGATTTATCATGGTCAATCTATCTATAGAACTGTTACGCAACCTCAAATGATATATAGCTAAACACAATTGATAATTTTATCCTCGGGATGTAATGAGTTATAAAACAAGAGGTTATTTCCGTTTTTTTTTTTTTCCCCGTCTGTATTGGGCTTAACCAATCATGGTGCCACGGGTTGTGGCGCACAAGTTATTGGGTTTGGCGGAGCATGGTTTATTTGCGACGAAGAGGTTATCGTGCCCTCCTAGTTATGTTTTTTTCCCCCCTCTCCTTTCAGAACAATCAACCGGTGTTTAATTAGATAATCAATCCAGACCAAAATGGTGACTGCCAAGCGTGTAATATGCAAAGAAGTACCCAACGGAGAAAGAAACACGCTTAGAACAGACGGGTACAACACACTTTATTAATATTTCGGGTAAATACCCTTTGTCAAAATAGACAGAGAGATTAGCCGCTACTTATCTTCATTGGCAGAAAGAATGTGGCAACTCTTTCAGCTTTCAGCTTTCAGCCTGTAAGGTCCAAAATCACAGACCAGCTCACGATTGAAAGAAAATGGATCATCCAAAGCACAGAGGTTCACGGTGACCTTCGCCGCCCGCAGAGACAAATACGTTTATTGACCTTTTCAAACAACGGCAAAGACCAACAACGCTCTGCAGCGCCATCTGTCCGAGAAAGATCTGCTACGACAGCTGAAGGGTAGTGCCTGATTCGCTCGGCGCCCGAGGCGTTGAGCGAATCAGGCACTACCCTTCAGATGTGAAGGTCCATCATAATCCACCCACCGCACCGCGAATCAGAAAGAAATGCTTGGCAGTGCGACCCACAGTGGGCATTGTTTGACTGTGGAAGAGAGACGGAAAAGCTTCTCCATTTTCATTAGCTAAACCGTAACTGGACACCTGGATATCGATCTAGGAGGGCTGCTGGCCAAAAACCTCGTATCTGTTCACAATCCTGTTTACGGATGCGCTGTTTCGGAAATCAGCATCGTTTCATTAACCATTTTGCTGTGGATAGCGTGTTTTTTTTTGGTCTAGGTGATTCTTGCAAGAATCACCTCAACAAAATCCATTACTCACAACCAAAGGGTTAACAGAAACTAAGGAATTTCATGCATTACTGTCCAAAAACCTGTCTCATTGTAGTATTTCGGGTGTGAACTCTTTGCCAGCCATCATAGAGCGGTGTGAATACAACATTGAATAACTGTTGAAATAAGCGTGCTCGGTCGGTTGAAATAGAGATCCCGGGTTCAGTAGGTTACGGATAGGACGGAAAAATCTTTCTGCAATGATTTTGACGTCTGACAAAACACGCACGCGCACTGTTTGGTGGTGTATCCTACAGACGTTTTATCTATTATCGTTTGTGCCTCTGAAAACAATCTGTGGCAAACTGTGCGCCTTAAATTAAGACTCGCAGATTAACAAGAACTCCGTTCCTGGTTAATTAACCCCTTACCTGCAGAGAAAAACTTAGTTATTTTCCCCAGGATGAAGCATCTCAACACAGTCAGAAAACTGTCTGCAACAGATACTGCTGACAGTATGTGTATGGTCTTTTGTGTACTATCTTGGAGCTTTGTGTAAGTACAATGCCAAATGTCGAAATTTATCGTTTGGAGGGTGTATTGTTTTGTACCCGAGTCGCGGTTTTATCGTCTGCATCGGCCTTGTTTTGAATTAATATGCATATTTATGAGCCTACGTCACAAGGCAGAACCCGGCCGACTATCAGTGTATCGCAATGCTGCAGGTCACGAGGTCATCGGTGTGGTGAACACACGTGTACACGTGTACTGAATTTTCCGGCATCTCTGACGGAATTTTTCACGAAAAAAGAAACCTTCTATATTCGCTATGCTTTCAAAATCACAATGCGGGTTCCGCTTAACCTGCTAGTATTTACTAGTAACGATCGTGACGAGGGCGTGGCCTTATTTCAGTGACTCGCAACTGAAACCGGCGAGCCGGCCTGCGTCCACGGTGCCGGACCTTTGACCTTTGATCCTTTGACAACGCGTTCCATCATTGAAACAGAGCATTGGTATTTATACCCACTTTCTGCACGTAATTATGATAAATCAGGTTTACAATCTTGCAAAATCCATAAGAGATAAATTCTACTGAAGATCATAAATTCTGAAAATCACTACCGCTCGCGGAACTATACTGAAGAAGATCGACAAAGACCTTAGGTTACTCACCGTATGATTCAGCAGGAAAGGGACAAATTCTAGATGGGCGGTCAAGCCATGCTCTTGCTTTACGCGTTGCCATATGTCCATATTTACCTTGTCCGATGTCAGTTCTACTTAGGGGTATGTGTCTCTCTTTCTCGGCTTCTCTTCAATTCCGAGTCTGTCATTGTCGGCGCGAGTCGATGATACTTTCTTGTTTTCTTCGCTGGTTCATCCGCCATTTTTTTTCTGATTGGTTATAATTATGCAGATGACCTAAGGTCGTATGGAATAGTTATGACGTCAGCTACCATCGCCTATCAGAAGCAATCTTTTCATGGCGTTCAGTCACAAGCAGTTCCGGTGGCCTCTTTTCGCTTTGAACGGACGAAAGAAAGCATTTGGTGGGACAATAGGGTGGTCACTGCCTAAGCGTGTATGTATACTGAATCCCAGTAAAAGCTTTTTGCGAACTGAAGCATTAAAAAAGATCGGGCGTGCCCCTTTAAACACCACCCAAATGCAAGAGGTATAGATCTATGCCTCTTGCTCAAACCAATTTTCATCCATATTTTCCTCACGGTCTGGGATCGTTGACGCTGAATTTGCCAAGGTTTGCGTCCACTAGCAGTGAAGGGGTTAAGAAAACAGCTAATATTCCTCAAACCATATTTGACACTTTCAGCGCATTACCAGTTGCAGCCTTAAACCTCGTGGGCTTAATTCTAGTCCTCCATCTCAGGAGCTGAGATGAAAGATGTAGGCACCCTCTAAACTCAAGCAAAAGATGTGTTGTCCTGTATTTTATTTTCTCTGTCGCATTTTCTGCTCTTGTACTAAAAATACTGAAAAGAAATCATTATTAAACACTTGACTATTTAAAATCTGATCTGTGGCGTTTCTTCAGAATCGTGTGTTTGTTGATTTTTTTTTTTGTTTGCTTGTTTGTTTGGTTGTTTGTTTGTTGTTGTTTTTTGTTGTTTGTTTGTTTGTTTTTGTTTTAATTTTATTTATATTTATTTTTATTTTTAATAATTTTATTTATTTTATTTTATTTTATTTATTTATTATTCTTATTATTATTTTAAGTTATTTTATTATTTATTATTATTTATTTATTTATTTTTATTTTTATTTTATTTTTTATTATTTTTATTAAGGGGTAGGGGGTGTGGTGGTTAGTGTGAGCATGCGCCTGCAAGAGGCATAGAATCTTATGAGCCCCTGCTGGCTGTAAGGGCTCATGACAATCTGTGTCTTGCAGAGTGTCATGCAGAGTAAATATGCTCTCCTAGACAGTCATTCCGCCTTCAAGGTCTGTTTTATACTAATAACCCTTTTATTGTTTGCCTTTGAAATTCGCCTTTGCAAGTTTAACAAAATAATGAACTGCGCACAGACTTTAATTAAATGTCAAAACTTCCGCAGGGAGTCACAAAACCTTTAGAGTGGTTTGCTTGTTTTACAATCACAAGAGATGTTATTAAAGTTTTTTGTTAGAAACAAACAGTAGGCTGACGGTGTGGGGGAGGGGTGGTGGGGCTTGATTAGTGGCTACAGGGCCTGTTACCGCATTATCCGTTAACTGTCACCGTACTAGTTACAGCGGCAACAAAGCCAAACGCGTCCAGTGCCGAGAACATTTGAACACCACCCAACTGCAAGAGGCATAGATCCTCATGGGCTCCCGCAGTTGCGGGGGCCCATGAAGATCTATGCCTCCTGCTGAACCCACTTTGAATTCATGTTTCTGGGATATCTAGGTTTTTTATGTTGAATTAAGGAAGATTGCATAAACTCAATCTGCGTGAGCTGGCACTGAACGCTTTATCTCATTCGAGACGTGCCGCGTATCCGGAGGCGGCACGTCTCGAATGAGTTGAGGCATTCTGCTTGAGGGCATGTTCTGATTTATAAAATGTGCCAATATTACGATTATCAATGTTGTCTTGCCTCCGCTAAGACTTGTCTGTCCTTTTCACAATCCATGTGAGAAGAGGTGTATCAAAGGTTTTCTGGCACTGGGAGTCGGTTGGAACTCTTCTGGATACAAAGGAGAATAAGAGCAGAAAAGTCTTCAGTGTACGGCATTAAAACTGTCAAAGTTATCATCTGTTCTTTTATAAGACCTGCTAAGAATATTTATACAGGCGATATGGCCAACTAAAACCCATATTACCTTGCATACGTCGCGTTAAAGTCAAGAGTTCATAACCCGTACATGCGAAACACCAAGGCAATTTCTGAAACTTGCCATTTGTGTTTTGAAATGCCTTTTCAAAAGAGATTTTAATATAATTAGACACTTTCCTGCATTTATTATGATGAAACTGTTGGCACTAAGCCTATCAGGCACTGTTTAAGCTATCACGGTCGAATTATCTCTTCCCTGCTACACTTGACGCTGAAATGAAACGGATCCATCTCCCGTTACGTCTGTAACAGAACAATACTGATTAACTGAGCACACCAGAGCCAAGCATTTTTCAGATCTTCAGCGACAGTCTCTCAGGTTTAGGTTGTCAACTGGGTTACAGTACGAATGACCAGAAAACAACGTACAGACTCATGAGATCGCATGCACCGATTCAATGAACGAGATGGCGCATGTATTGCGACGGAGATAACCAGGTTCTAATTTTAGCGACTGTGACGTTTTGCACTGGAAGGGATATATGAAGTGAAAATGTGCATATTCTCTTTCCTGTTAACCCAGCAAATTTTGAAACAACTCAAACACTTGACACTGGAAGGGGATTAATGAAAAATAGACATATTTTTTTTTTGTCCTGTTACTGAACAATGCTGAATGACTTTTTTCTCCTAACTCTGCCATCTGGTACTGCAAGCGAAATAAGTGACAAATGTATGTCTTCTCTGCCCTGTTACATCAATGTTGAATGACTGATTCCAACAACTCTCAAGAGAAAAGAAGTCCAGCGGCTACTTTTTTTATTCTTCTTTATAGTCGCAGGCTCAAACTTTGACACTCCTTCAAACACGATGAAAAATAACCCGATTTCTGCCAGCAAGAGGCGTAGATTCTCTTGGACCCTTACAGCTGCAGGGGCTCATGAGAATCTATGCCTATGCCGGTTTTAAAAAAAATGAACGGAACTTGCCACAACTTTGTCACACTTCAAACTGGATGCAAAGAGACATTTTTCTTTTCAGCAAGAGGCGTAGATTCTTATGAGCCGCTGCACCTGCAGGGGCTCATGAGGATCTATGCCTCTTACAGATGGAAAAAGTGACTGATTGGCTTTGTTTCTGTGACGGAACACATAAACAAGATGAAATTTGATGCCTGCACAGAGGCAAGGTTTCCCGCCCACACCTTCTGCCATAAAAGTGTTGTGCTCGGGGATTTTGTGTGTGTTGTTGTATTGTGTATTCTTGTGAGCTCCAAAACAGTGCTTTGTCATCTGTATATATTTAACCCGTTAACTGCCGGGGAGCAAGGCGAACACTGCCCAGCTACAAGAGACATTAATCCTCATGAGCCCCCCCCCCCCCCCCCCCCCCCGGGCGCGGTCGCGGGGGCTTATGAGGATTCACGTCTCGTTAGTCCTATGTTCGTATTGCCTGTTATTGGTCACATTTACATCTGTGTTATTCATGTGAACGTCGGTCGGTGTGAAGTATCAGACGCGCAGCTCGTGGTCAGAGGCAGTAAAGGGGTTAAACGACCTGCGACCGGTTGCGTGAGTGAGCTTAGTCCTGCGCCAGCCACTAAGCAACGTGCTCCGCTGGCGCAGGACTAAGCTCACTTGTCAACCGGCCCCCTGCTCCATGGCGGGCTCTGGTTGCTGAAACTCGCCAGTGCAACGGGTTAACAATGTGGGTTGCCAATGTCGTCTGGCCTCGAGCTAAAACTTTTCTACCCTACTTTAAACAATCTACGTGCGTAGGCGCACCCGTAACAGAGGTCTTGTACTGTTTCTTGACGGCCTTGTGCCAGTCTATGGAACGCTCCTACCTTCACAGGAGAGGAAGAGCACAAAAAAAGTCTTTTAATTTACGACATTTAAACTTCATTAAGATAAGTTGGTCTTTTTATCCAGCATTATTGTAAGACACAGTAGGAACAGTCCTAAAGGATAATTATATTGCCATCTATTGACCCTTTATTGCCGGCCTGGAGCAAGTCACTTTAAATCCTTGGCTAGCCACCATACCATACAAGGTACCCCGCTGTACTGAGCAGTTAAAGCACCTTGCGTAATGCTTTGCGCAGGATCCACGCTCTCTCACGCAGCTCACGCCTTTAGCTAAAGAGTCCTTTTGTTGCCAAAGCAATTCTTTAACTCTTTTCATCTTGATACACTACTGTTCGAAATTAGTTTGACTATGATAGTTCAAGGTGAGGTGCCAAGCTATTCTGGCGCCACGCTTGAACTTAAGCGGTTGACCTATGTTCTAATCTGTAATGTAGCCTTCGTAGGACAATAAACAATTTTTGGTAAAAATCAGCCTGAGGATATAATGCGTTAATTTCACACTGAGGATTCGTTCCTCGGGAAGTACGGTGTGGTCCACCCAAAGATGACCCAACTGCCGTTGAAGATCGTTTAGCTAAACAGCGCCTTCGCACCAGGACACCATCACATCTACAGCCAGTCAGGCGCTTCCATCTGTAAGAGGTATAGATTCTCATGAGCCCCTGCGACTGCAAGGGCTCATGAAAATCTATCCCTCTTGCTGATTAAGTTCCGGCCTATTTATTTATGCAAGTTATGATTAGCGCGAGACGCCATAGAGGGAACTAACCCTATCACAGCGGCGTCGAATGTTCTGCTTCGTTACCGCCATTCAGTGATTTTTCTTTCAACTTGGACAACTGCCAGTCCCTCCTTTGAGCAGGAGGTATGATGTTCACTGGACAAATACTTTCTGGCAAGAGGCAGAGATTCTCACAAGCCCCTGCAGCCTGCATCGGGCTTGTGAGAATCTATGCCTCTTGAAGATGTAGTTTGCCGGCAGAAGGCGCTCCATTGGCGAACCTGCTCTCGCGGAAAATGCCTGCTCAATCGGCCCCACAGATCGAGGTCCCCCTAAAACGCTCTAAGTATCAGTTGAAGATACTGCCCCAGGGATTTCTGGGTGAGCAGATAGTAGACAGTTTTGTCGCTGTTGTTAAGGGTCCTCTACTTAGAGAAACACCAGTCGGAACTGCCTGCAAACGCACTTCGTATGGTAGGCAAACATTGCGGAAAACATTGCAGCAGGATTTTTAGCCCCTAAACAGTAATTGAATGCTTGGTCTCATTCAAACTTTGAGCGCTCATTTAAATGGTTTACAAAAGTTGTATTCACATAGTTGAGAAATGGCGTTCAAAAGACATCCTCAATATAGCAGCATCGCTTATTTCAACTGTTTTGGAACAGAGAAGAATCCAACGGAGAAAGAAACACGCTTAGAAAAGACAGTTACAACACAACTGTGTTGTAACTGTCTTTTCTAATCGTGTTTCTTTCTCCGTTGAGTTCTTCTCTGCATTTTACACGCTTGGCAATCATCTTTTTTGTCTGAATTTTTGTTTTAGAATAGAATTGGGATAGATCGCTAAATAAAAGCAGAATCAGCCAATCTCCTGGAGCCAGTTGCATGAGCGAGCTTAGTCCTGCACTAGACACTAATGAAGGTGCGCCGCTTGCTTGGTGCCTGGTGCAGGACTAAGCTCGCTCATGCAAATGACCCCTGATCACGAGAGGATGTGGCTCAAGAAAGGGGTACTTCTTACTTGTTTCGTTTGGTCCAGTTTGGTGACTTCAGTCGGCCACCCTAGAAGGTGACTGCGGCGGTGATAGACATTCAATTACAGGGCCATCGTCTTCTGTCAGCCTTCACTGTTGTCCCCGCCGTGTTGAGGTTTAGTGTCTCAAAGCCACTACCTGCGCCTGTCCCCCATTACACGCAAGAGACATAGATTCTCATAAGTCCGCGCGTCCGCATGGGTCGCAAAGCCGGCCCCTTAAATATTCAAGAGGCACAGATTCTCATGCGCCTCTGCGAATGCAGGGCTCATGCGAATCTATGTCTCCTCTTGACTTGAGATTGACTCTGTGAAATTGGTGATATCATAGATTTGCGTTTGTAGATAAATACTATTTCCATGACTTTCGGGATGCAGATGCAGGGGCTGGTGAGAATCTATGCCTTTTGCTGATTTGAGATCAACCTTAACTGTTCTGGAAAGTGATGGTGTAATCTGGACTTAAAGATTCAATCCCGAGGAATGTTCGTTTCAAAGATTTATATCGAAGGCTGCTTTTCGGATACTGTGCAAGTGTTTGTCTGGTTAAAGAGACATTGTACATGCGATAAAGGTCAATAGTTAATAATATTTTCTTCACAGATTTCCAAGGTGTATCTTACGATAACGGTGCACACAATTACTAAGAATACTTGTTGAATTATGAGGTTTGAACGTCGTAAAAATATATATTTCTGGTTATCTTTTTCTTGGCCCCAGTATGGGAGTTCCCGGAAGTACACACCTAGACAGTACTAAAAACACCTCTGTTACGTGTGCTTAGTCACATGGCTTGTGAAAAGGACAGTTATGCCAGGACAAACGTTGTGCGAATGTGAGCCGTCAAAGCATGTTCTGTTCAATTTTTATTTAACCCTTCCTTGGCTTTAGATTGGGTTGCTGAAATGTTTCTTCATGAAACGCCAAAGAACCTCATCCGCCCAAAGAACATAGATGCAAAGTGACATCAGCAAGAGGCATAGATTAGCATGAGCCCCCGCAACTGCGGGGGCTCAGTAGAATCTATGTCATTTGCACACTGGTGGTATCTGTCGTGTTCCGGCAGTCAAGGGGTTAAACTCGAAAGAACGGCAGATCAGAGTTCTCGCTGATGGTAAGCTCACACAGGCCAATGTCTTCACCCTGTTCATTCTGATACACCCATTGCTTCAAATAGATTTGATTATGATAGTTTAAAGTTATTCTCCCCAGGATCAAGCATCTCACAAAAACGTCTGCAACAGATCTGCAGATATATGGTCTTGGTACTACTAGATGACATGCTTACGTCCGACAGCACAGGCTCTCAGACTGCTGCACTGCGTGAAAAAAAACCCTAACGACATTGATGTAGTCGCAGCGGTCAACACTAATACTAACACATGGGCCTAATAAGCTAGACTTTGCAACACATCCATATCAGAGCTACAGCATGCAGACGTGGAGTTAAAAAGGCAATAAGGTGAATGACTCGGTAGACAACACATGCCCAATAGAGGAAACCCCCCTGGGGCTGACGGTGACCTGGACTAAAAATACTACCCCCCAGTCCTGTACTTGGCTTGTGTTCATGTGTCGTTGTGGTGTGTTGTTTTTGAACCCGAGAGCGCAAATTATCGTTTGCATCGGCTTCGTTTTGAATTTGTGCATATTTACTAGCCTACGTCACAAGGCAGAACCCGGTCATCAGTGTGGGTACACACGTGTGAGTGTAAACATGTACTGATGTTCTCCGGCATCCCTTTGACATAATTCTCAAGGAGAATGTAAAATAAACCTTCCATACTCGCTATGCTGTCAAAATCAATGCGGGTTCCGCTTGACCTGCTATCCTGAGTAACGATCGTGCTGGGGGCGTGGCTTGTTCAGTTCGACTCGGTCTCCGCGCCAAGCGACTGAGCCAGCGTCACGAAACAGAACAGTGGTATTTATACCCACTTTCTGCACTGCAATTTTACGAGTCCGAAATAGCTCAGGCGGTTAAGGGTCGGAGCAGGAGAGCGAAGGGATTCGCCGGGTCGTGGGTTCGAATCCCCGTCCCGGCCCCGGTAGCTGGACTCGCAATCCAGGGGGAAAAGGCGGATTTGTTCAATAGCATGTCCGTTGAAAGGTCCTGGTAAATCAAAGTGGCACAGTTGGAGCGCGCCTGAATTGATCAGTGTTCAGGTTGCACTCCAGAGGCAATAGATTTCCCTATCCCCCATAACTCGCCCGTCAGGGCCGTCCATTATCACTTCGGTGCCGTGGACGTTAAACCCGGAACTAATGAATCTGCAATTTTACATCTCACACATCGAAGTCTACGTAACTAAAAGCATCTCTGGAAACGACAAATGCACCATCGCAGCAGAAACACTATCTCTGTGAATCGCTTGAATGAGAGCCTGCGGCACAGACAAAAACGTGTCACGACCAGCGATGTCGGCAGTGCCGCAATTTTGACACACACCGTAGTTTTAAGATCCTTGCAGCATAAAATCTGATGAACTAGGTCGTAACTTTATGATAAAACAGGTTTAAAATCTTGCAAAATCAGTAAGAAATAAATTCTACTGAAGATCAAGAATTCTGAAAATCACTAACGCTCGCGGAACTATAGGAAGATCGACAAAAACCGTAGCCGGATTACTTACTGATTCACATAGCAAGAAAGCGACAAATTCCAGATGGGCGGTCAAGCGAAGCTCTATATTCCCTTGTCCGATGTCAATTCTACTTAGGGGTATCTTGTCTCTCTTTCTCCTTCTTCTCTTCAATTCCGAGTCTGTCATTGTCGGCCGGCGCGAGTCGACTGGTACTTTCTTTTTTTCTTCGCTGGTTCAACCGCCATCTTGTCTGTGATTGGGTATAATTATGCAGATGACATAAGGTCGTATAGAATAGTTATGACGTCAGCTACCATCGCCTATCAGAAGCAATCTTTTGACTTGGTCCAGTCACAAGATTCCTGTTGCCTCTTTTCGCTTTGAACGGACGAAAGAAAGCATTTGGTGGGACAATAGGGTGGTCATTGTCTAAGTGGGTGTGTATACTGAATCCCAACGGTAACAGCTTTTTGCGAACTGAAGCATTCAAAAAGGGTCAGGACTGCCCATTTAAGGGTCGTGCCAGAATAGCTTGGCGCCTGAGGCGCCAAGGTATTCTGGCACCACCCTGAACTAACACGGTTGATCTCTCGCCTAATCTGTAATGTAGCCTTCATAGGACAATAAGCATTATTTGTTTATTTATTTACTAAATCAGCCTCAGGATTTAATGGGTAAAAAGCGCCAGGAGAATATTCATACATATCTCTGCGACTCAGTTTGTCGTGTATTTGGTTACCTGACAAATGTGTTTTACTTTGACTCGAGTCACATGCTTTTTCAATAGTGACTTATCTCTTTCCATGTTTGTTTGAAACTCCTGTACACCTTCAAGTCATATAAAGACGTGGTTTCGCATTTCCATTTTTTAAAAATGTTTTCCTTAACCCCTTCACTGCCAGAGGACAAAGGCTGTGTTTTTGAAATCATCGTAAACTGTTTCAACGTCAGAGAATCCCAAGCCGTGAAAGGAACGTGGATACACAGTGGTTTCAGCGAGAGGGCATAGATCCGCATGAGCCCACGCAATTGCGTGACGTATTTCACCTTTTATTGGCACTGAAGGGGGTTAAAGGCTTCCTTTGGTAGTCACTGAAAGATGTGCTTGATAGATCGCGTTTGGTTTCACATTTCTCATTTTTGCTTTTGCACGCTTGCCGCGAAATGTCAAATGTCATCGACCGTTGACTGAACGCGGAGGAAAATCATTAACAATCACCGGTACTGTTTATTATAATACGCAAGAGGGCTCGAGCATCAGTATTAACCCATTAACCCTGACTCGCTAGCTACAGCAGGAGATGGGTCGACCATGATAATTGAAGGGTAGTGCCAGATTAGCTTGGCGCTTGTCGGTGCCAAGCTAATCTGGCACTGCCCTTGATATATCATGGTCGATCCATCCCCTGCAACTGGTGCATAGTCATTAGATGACGCCTCCAAAATTTGGGAAATACATCCGTCGGGCTGAATGAGTTAACCCCTTCACGGCCAGTGGACGCAGATTGCGTTTTTGAAATCAACGTACATTCAAAGATCTCCAGCCGTTGAAGGAACAGTATGGTTTCAGCAAGAGGCATTGATCCTCATGAGCCCCCGCGACTGTCGGGGCTCATGAGGATCTATACCTATTGCAGTTCGGTGGTGTTCATATTTTATCGGCACTGAAAGGGTTAACATGACATGTACAGACAAGTACAGATGTACTGACGGCCCACGAAAGACATTTTTAAAAAAAATGACGTGCACGATGGCGAGGACCTCTTCCTTCTTCATGTGATTCTCAAATTACTGAATAACAAAATAATGAGTTTATGGCACGAAATCCGGAAATCGTGGCATTCGACCGTGTGCTGGTATGTGATTATGGACAGGCCGTAAGATCCAAAATCTCAGACCAGCACACAGGTTTAGCTACGAATGTAGTGCCCGCGTGTCGTATCCAGCTATAGCAGAAGGGTTGCTGTTAACGTCATTTTGTTTACAATAGATTGCGTTTAAACAATTGAAAACTATTTGAAACCTGAGATTGTGGCAAAGAAGTAACACAATCAAAATGACGTCACGTTTAGCTACGCTAACCTTGCTGTTTAACGTACTTTTGGCGCGAAGCGCCGTGTGTGTGTGTGTGTGTGTGTGTGTGTGTGTGTAGACACGAAAATCTCATAAGTTTGCTTACGTAAAGCTTGAAAATAAAGGAAATGCTTCAATCAGGCGGTGTCTAGGAGACATTCTGAGCATATTGAAATTGGATGTCCCATTGAAGAGTTAAATGACCGTTTATAGAAAGTTGGTTGATCAACATTAGAGTCCGTAATTTTGATTAGTATATGCACTGAAATGTCGGATATAGCTAATTTGGAGAAAGACATTGGAGTAGTTCGTTGGCCAGCTTTGTACCTCTTCAACATGTTCGGAAAATAAATTCAATGCGGAAAAAAATGTCAAAAGTAAGACTACTCGACTTCATCAGACAGTGACGGTGACGTAAAAGCACCAAACGCGTCAGCGTTATATATAATGTTCATAAGTGACGCAAAGCACCAGCACGTCAGTGTTTTACATGTGCATGAGCTGACGCAATGCTCCCATTGATTTACGAAGACAGTCTCTCTATTTTTGGTATGATGTCTGAGAACGTATTGTGGAATAGGTGCTAAGCTCATATACAAAAGGCTTTGTGGGCATGGGCCAATCTTCAGAATGGCTGTGGCAAAGCCAGCTATCAAAACTTATAACTGGTACGAAGCGCCGTGTGTCTGCCGTAGGTGTGTGTGTGTGTGTGTGTGTGTGTGTGTGTGTGTGTGTGTGTGTGTGTGTGTGTGTGTGTGTGTGTGTGTGTGTGTGTGTGGTGTGTGTTGGGGGGGGGGGCGGGGGAGGAGGAATTGGTAGGGGAGTTAGGGGGAGGGAGATGAATCTGTATACGCTTCAAAACCTGAACAACCTGAATGTTTCTAAAAGAAAATCGTATGCGAGCTCCAAACAATACGGTAGACTTGGGATGAAATTCCCATCTTGTTATAATGAAACATCCAAAGGATGGGTCGCTGGAGCGCGTTTCAACTGTTCAGTGCCCGCTGACGCAAACTGCGTTTCTGCAATCTTTGTTAATTCAACACCAAAATACCCCAGCCGTCCCAGGAACATGGATTCACAGTGGTGTCAGCAAGAGGTATAGATCCTCATGAGCCCCGCAACTGCGAGGGCTCATGAGGATCTATACCTCTTGCAGTTGAGTGTGTTCAGTTTTTCTTGGCACTGAGCGGGTTAATAAATGTCACTTCCGGATGGGTTTTATTTTTTTTATTACTAATCAATATCTCGCAAGTGTCATCATACAATTGTTACATGCAGAACAGCACTTTTAAACCAAAATTAGTCCATTTGATCGTTACTTGTCTGTGAGCAGTCCAATCTGGTTAAAAGAAAACCTTCTGGGTGGGCAGGTGTAGGGATCGAATCCCAGCCACTCCGTGAAGGCCCACTACCGTCGTAACTGTTCAAAGATACATTTCTGTAACAGATGGTTACCAAAAGCTGCACACA
>BTPG01000004.1:16077263-16109763 GCA_036245525.1 Semisulcospira habei
GCGCCCCTTTATAGAGTTCACTCTGAAGGATTGACACATCTGCAAGGCTTTTTCACTGAAACGAGATATTTCAACATCAGAATCATGTCAAAGACAAAAGGTAGAGACCCTTGACAGCGAAGACAGCTCTCATATAGAAGGGACTTTGTGGGTTATGGTTCATCCCATCTTGTTTGTTTGTTTGGTTAGTTGTTTGTTTGTTTGTTTGTTTGTTTGTTTGTTTGTTTGTTTGGTTGGTTGGTTGGTTGGTTGGTTGGTTGGTTGGTTATTGTTTTGTTTTGTTTTGTTTTTGGGGAGGGAGGCGGTTGCTATAGATATGAATGTATTTAAACGTTCTCCGAGGCTGTTCTGTCGCGGTTAAGGCTGATTGAATAATTAGTCAATTGGTAACAGAAAGTCAGGTTTACCATGCATTGTTTCAGTCGTGTTTTGCGAGTGTTTTTGTTATTGTTGTTTATTTATTTACTTTTGCTTTTCTTAAAAATGTAATGAATACGGTTTTTAGCCCATTCCATCCTGATTTACTACTGCTTGAAATTAATTTAACTATGACAGTTCAAGGGTTGTGCCAGAATAGCTTGGCGCCTGATGCGCCAAGCTATTCTGGCAACACCTTTGAACTAAAATGGTTGATCTATCTCCTAATCTATAATGTAGCCTTCATAGGGCAATAACCAAATTTAAAAAAAAAATCAGCTTCAGGATGTAATGGGTTAAAGATTGAATTGTGACTGCCTTCCTCACTACGCAAAATAAATCACCCGTGTTCACGTTGACAGATGAAATGTAAGTTTTAACGAGCAATGAAGAAAACGACACATTTTTGAAGAATAAAGACAAAATACAAGGGCATTTTAGGACTTGCGTTTCGCCCTTTATATTTCGAAGCGTGTTTCTTTCTTTATTCCCACGTGTCTTTGCTTGTTTAACCCTTTCTGTGCCACTGGACGCGTATTTTGTTTGTGTCTCAACGACCAGAAACCACAATCGTCCAAGCAACCTGGATTCAAATTGGTATCAGCAAGAGACATAGATCCTCATGAGACCCCGCAGCTGCGGGGGCTCATGAGGATCTATGCCTCTTGAAGTTGGGTGGTGTTCGATTTTTCTCGAAATTGAAGGGGTTAAACGAAGCGTAAATTCGAATAAAAACACCGTCATATTTCATGCCACGAATCTATCAGACGATAACAGCCAAAGCAGGGAAGACAAAAGGTTCTGCTATCGATTTAACAAAAAGCCAAAAGCCCATATATTGCTCACGTGCATAGCCAGTCGCACAATTTTGTTGGCGTTGTGCAGAGAGGGAAAAAGACCAGGCATTAAAGGCCCACTACCGCCTTAACTGTTTAAAGATACACTTCTGTAACAGATGGTTACCAAACGCTGCACGCATGTCTAGATATGGTTCATTTAGACACAGGACAATCTAGTTCAGCAAATGTCATCTTTATATCAAGTAACCTGAAAATGACTCCGCTCCGTTCTAAAATACAACGATATCAGTGCGAGAAACAGCTAAAAATAGACTGACACGCAACTAAAGGCAGCGCAGAATAAATAAGTGCGATTACGCGTGTGCTTTTTCTGCGTGTCCAAACTGCTGATAGAGTTCATTAGGTGTGTCGACAAGGCATAACAAACAGTTATATCCTGAACCGCTCGGAGATTACTCTGAACTGAGGTAGTCGCTACAGCTCCAAAAACACATGGCCCCACGAGCTCCTTAGCTTCCGCGTTATCGCGGAATTGTTTATATTACAGCGGACGGCAGACGCAGCCCGCGTCCCCGTTAGTCCCTTCCTTTTTTTTCATCTTTTGTCTCCTTGACGGCGTGCGCAAAATAAGGTGAACTTGTGTGAAATCATTGAAAATTCGCATCAACTTCATTTAAAAAAAAAAGAACTTTAGAATTTTTTAGTGCGTGTACGGGTTACCGCATTTTTTGGAAACAATAGGCGCACAGGCCTCTTTTCGTGTTTGTCCTTGCTAAACTACAACATTCTCAGAAAGAGAAAGAGAGATGAAATGAAACTTTATTAAGAGAGAGAAAAAACAACAGCCTAGTGATAATAAAGTGTAAAAATGGTTATAACTAAATAGTGTATACACGGCCAAGTGAAGACACAGTCGTACTATCCGTGAACTGAAAAACTCGAAAAGCTTTTGGTCAGGGAGTCGCAGGAGCAAAAAAGGAGGGGAGGAAATACGGTCGCGGCTGGTTTGATATGTGCCAGATATCTCTCACGACAGCTTGATGATAACTGACTCGCACTCATACTTGCCGGAATTCAGGGACCTTTTTTTCTCAGTCCGTTGAGTTATAGACTGCAAACACAAATCGTGCTGAAATGTGTCTTTAGATTTATGCGTAATGATACTTTAAACAAGCACTCCAATGAAGCTTACCATAGGGATAGACACTTTTAACCCCTTCGCCGGCAGTGATCGCGGATTTCTCATCTGAAACGAACGCACACCAACCGACATTTGCGCGAAGAACACAATGTAACTGGTGCCAAAAATAGGCATAAAGAACAGGACTAACAAGAAACATAAATCCTCATGAGCCCCCGCGACTGCGTCAGAGCAAATGTGCCGGGTTTTTGTTGTTGTTTTTGTTGTTGTTGTTTTGTTGTTTGTTTTGTTGTTGTTGTTGTTGTTGTTGTTGTCATATGTGATATTTAATAGAAAGAAAAGCTATCAAGCTGAATTTGCAGTTTCTCATCCTGTTGGAAACCTGACTGAAAACAATTGTTTTATGTTACTGAATTTAGATTAATCAGTTGCTAACCCCATACCCATGCAAGAGACATAGATTCTTATGAACCTCTGCTGCCGCAGGGCTTCATAAGAGTCTCTTGCTAAACAATATCGGCTGAAACCGTTCCTAAAAGTGAGGCATTACTTAAGGTTAATCGTGGGAAAGTAATCGTCCGAAACTTTCAGGAAACAGTCACGAAGATTAAATTCCTCCACACAGATTGTTTTGTGATTTACAGTCTGCCGGTTTGTTTTTTTTTTGGTAGAAAAGTAACGTTTTCTAATTCATTTTTTGGGGTCCGTTTTCATTCCTAAAGAACCCTGTCTTTTTTTTTTCTTCTTTTTTTTTAAGCGTCACTAAAGTTTTTTTTTCAATTGTTTATCTTTTGCTTTACCGCAATTTGCAGTCGGACTTGAAAGAAAAAAAAAGTCGTTATTTTCAACAACTCCACGTTTTCCCATCTCTTTCTGTGCGAAAAGTTCATTTCGTGAGCCTTAAAAAAAACACATTTCTGTCAGCTCATGAATGGTAGCAAGAAGTCGGGGGCTTTATTCATAGAAAGTGTGTAAAAAAAAAAATGCTTAGACGTAAACCTGTAAATGACTATCTCAGACTGGGCAGGCATGGAGCGTCTGAGTCTCTAACAGCAAGGAGCACATGTTCCTGTGAGATCTGCTTGCGGCTGTTGAGAGCCCACGAGTGTCGATACCTCATATTTTTGAAGACTGAGCTTGGCAGGAGTGTTGAGGGCACGACTGCGTACATTTGTTTGACTGCTATTTTGGACCATACAGCTGAGAGGGTATGGTCCAAAGTCACAGACCAACGCGCACAATATGCTCACACGAAATACACGTGAGTGTAATTTATTTCCTTCCCAGACATTACACTTTCGTCCACAGAAAGTATGATCAAGCCTTGCTGCTTGAGAAAGCTAATACATATGGTGTCGGTTGTCGCGGGGGCTCATGAGGATCTATGCCTAGTGTAGATGTGTGGGATTTGCATCTCTACATCGGTAGCAAAAAAATGAGACTGATTAGTTTCATGTCGAACGAAATCTCTCTTAGCTTCAAATAGTGATGACTTGTGTAACAAGAAACTTTCGCCTGCAGTGGATTTGGGAGTTACAGGTCAGGCTTTTTCATTTGATCAGGACGTTCGGAGAAATTTCATGTACGAGTACGTACAATTTCTTGTGTGCTTATGAAAAAAAAAAAAAGAAAGGAAAAAAAGGCAAGGGGTCCGTAAAAAAAAAAGTTTAAAGAAAGATACTTTTGTATGATCAGACGTTCAGTCACTTTTTAACCCTTTCCGTGCCAGCTGACGCAGACGGTGTTTCTGTAATCTTCGTTAATTCAACACCAAAACTCCTGGATGTCCAGCAGCATGGACTCAAAATGGTGTCAGCAAGAGGCATAGATCCTCATGACCCCCCGCAACTGGGGCGCTCATGAGGATATATACCTCTTGCAGTTGGGTGGTGTTCAATTTTTCTCGGTCCTCAACGGGTTAAACCGTTCTTTTCGTTTTCAGAAATTCAATCTAACTAACACACAGTTTTTATTCGCCTGTGTGGCTGTACATTGCTGAGTATGGTTTTTTTTTTACTCATTCGAGACGTCCCGCCTACGGATACGCGGCGAACTGCCGCGTATCCGTAGGCGGCACGTCTCGAATGAGTTAAACTGTATCCTTCTTCTGCGTTTGACCTTGCCCTGGTGGATTTTTTACTCCGATGACGTCATAAAGTGGGCCGTCTGATAGAGATCAAACTAATTACAGATTCAAGATACTGATTGTCCATAAATGGATTTGCCTGTGGAGTTTTCAAAGTAGACAAATCTGTCACGCATTCTGGTTAAACAATGGGCAATAACAGAATCACATCAGGTAAAAAATCGCTTCCTAGACAGGGCAAGCACCTTTAGTAGGTCGGAAAAACACTCAGGGGGAGAAATACGCTGTCATCGACACAGTTCTGTCCATTACTAGAGTGTTTTTTTTTTCTTCTGCCTACTTCTTACTGGCCCTGTCATATGTGAAATGAAAACCTTGCACGTCTTAATCCCGTCACTGCCGACAAAACATATCATCATTAGTATCTATGCCTCTTGCTGAGACCAATTTATTTCCATGTTTCTTGGACAGTGTTGGCTTGTGTTCGTTGAATGAACCAAGACTGATTTCAGAAACAAACAAACAAAAAAAATGTACGTACAGTGGCAGGGAAGGGGTTAAAAAGCTACACGATTGCAATCCACTGGGGACCATGTTACGCTGGAAACATGATACTGTATCTATCGTCCAGTCCTCGCCGAGAAAACTTGCTTGGGTTTCTCTCTTTGTGTCTTCGGATGACTGACACGTTTTTCATGCCAACGTCTATATGATGAAGCAAGCGCTTTGTATCTCAATACAAGCAAGCGGCCCAAACAAGCAATCAACCAACCAAAGGATCTAGCAGTTATGCAAGCAACCTACCACTGAACGAGCACATAAACATACAAGGAAGCGACCAACCCACAGACCAACCAGGCAGCCAGAGAAACAAACAGCCAACCAGTCAGACAACCAACTAGGCTAACCAACTAAAATGTGTGTTTTTTTTTTGGGTGTTGCGTTTACGTCTCGAAGTCAATAATTAATATTGCTGCTTTTAGACAGTCACATTAGAGAAAATGGCATTAACCATTTTCATCTCTCTCTCTCTCTCTCTCTCTCTCTCTCTCTCTCTCTCTCTCTCTCTCTCTCTCTCTCTCTCTCTCTCTCTCTCTCTCTCTGGAAATGCAAGCGTAAACTGCCTTTGTCTTAATGGCGTGGTATTTTGATGTTGGCTATCTGATTGTATTTGTTGTAATCTTATGGTACATTATTTTTTTAGATGGTAGAACATGTATATCTCATTACCTGTATTAAGTGTGTTTATGATTTTCTTGTATATAATCGCTTACACACTGGTTGTATCCCTGCTGTCGCTTTCGAGCGGCAGCTGATCGAGGGGAGCAGCCAGTGTGACTCGCGTGACGAGTGCGTGTTGAAATGCAAATCTGCGTGTGGGCACTTACGCGCGCTCGCGACGCGCATAGTACAGTATAGTTGTAACCACTATTGGATGCGTTTAGGCGTGCGGCCCGTGTGGGCACCGAGTTTGCGGAGACCATTGCATAATCAGCACGCACTTGTTGGGCGCTTATGGTGTGTCAATGCGTGCGACCGCGTGAGCGTTTGTGTAAGTATACTACTCAAAATAATACAAGGGTAACTGCGATTTTTGGTACGGTTTGGCAAATACAAGGTAATGCCGAAATTGCAATGCGCTTTTTTTAATAACTGAATGAATGTGCTGGACAGGCACCACAGCAATATGATTTTGACATGTACTCACATGTTTCTTCATCAGCTGTCCTATATCGTGCTGGAAAAGAAACGCAAAATCAATGAAAAATGGCGTCGCTTTGTGAGCGTCTCGCTGACAAAGCAGACTGGGCAGGAAAAAAAAAAAGTGCCGTGCAGGTGCATGTCATGTCTTTTCTGATCACAGTTCAAGCAGTTATTCAGTCCAGACGGGTATTACGGCCGTGATTTCTGGACCTTTGCAACCAATCCCCCAAGACGACGACTAAGTGAGGCTGAGCGTGGAATGGCGGTGGCGTGGCTTCAAGAGGGCGTGGCATCACGGGAAGTTGGCAAGCGACTCGCAGTGACTCTCTCCGTCATCCAAAGGCCGAGGAACCGCTACAACAACACTGGAAGTGCGCAAAAGCCACGCCGGCCTGGGCGACCACGAATGACCACAAGACAGGAAGACCACTACGTCGTCCTGTCGTCCCTGAGGAACAGATCCGCCATCGCCAAAACTCTCAGGGGGGGGGGGGGGGCAGCTTCATGCAGCCTGCGATGTCAACGTCAGCGACAAGGCTAACATGCGATCAAGTCCGCTTACTCAAGCTTACCACGCTGCTCGTCTTGCCTTGGTCCGACGTACGTCATCTGAGATGGACAAGGCTGCAGTAGTCCAGGGTGCTCTTCTCCGACGAATCCCGCTACACCATGTCCTTCAACGACGGCCGAATCCGGGTCTGGAGACGTCCAGGGGAGCGCTTCATTGACGCCGCATTTAAGGAGCACGACCGCTTTGGTGGTGGGTCCCTGATGATGTGGGTGACTTCCGCCTGCACCACAGGACACCCCTGCACCGTGTCCAAGGCAACCTGACCGGCATTATCTACAGGGACGACATTCTGCGGCCTATCCGCTGCCAGCACTTCAGGTCGTGGGACCAGGCGCCATTTTTCAGAACGACAACGCCACAACGCATCGAGCTGGCGTCGTCAACAACTTCCTGAAGCAGCAGAAGGTCACAGAGATGGACTGGCCAGCTCGTTCACCTGATTTAAAGCCGACTGAGCATCTGTGGGATGTTCTAGGGAGGCGGATTCGAGCCAACCAACCACCTGGAGCCAACCTTGACGGCTTGTTCCAGATGCTGCAGCAAGAGTGGCAGGCGATCCCACAAAACACTCTCCACGTGCTGGTCAGGTTCATGAGACAACGTTGCATGGCCTGCATCAATGCCAGTGGCGCCCACACTCGATATTGACTTTTTTTTCAAATCGAATTCGGTCCTGAATTTCGAAATCGTGGGCGTGTCTATTTTAATGAAATTTTCTTGAACGTTTATTGGCTACTGTGATGAAATTGTCACTGAATGATGGACAAATGAATGAATTAAAGTGTCATTGACTGTTGAGCACTGTCAGTGTTGTTTGTTTGTTTGTGTTGAAAGGTGAGTGAATGATTGAGTGACCCTTGAATTCTTTCTTTTAAGTAGTGTAGATTACAAAAGAAAGTAGGTAAAAGCACTGTCAGGGGAGAGAAGTGTGCATGATCGACCAGTTATAATAGATCTGCTGCGGTCAAAGCACCAAAAATAAAACAAGAGATAGGAAAGAGGGGGTGCGCTAAGAAAGTGACTGGAAGCAATGCATATGGAAGACCCCTCCCCCCCCCCCCCCAAGTAGGGCGTATCACATATCCCGCTCTTCCAGCCCCTTGGTGCATGAAAATTTAACTCTAGGTCCCCCAAGGGGGTCCAGATATTTTAGCCGGTGTGGATAGCTGTTTCAATCTTGGCGACCTCGTCAGCACACTATTCGGCATACTGGTGGAAGGCAGGAACTTTTGCCTACCTGCAAAGACTTACTGTGGTGTCTGCAAGGGCATACATTCCATGCCTCCACCTAGAGCTAAATTTCCATGCACCCTAAGAGTCGAGAACCTACCAAAAGGGGGGAAGGGGTTGCAGTCGATATTGTAGTAATAAATGAAAAGAAAAGGGGAGACTGCCAGTGCTAATATTTTAGGAAGATTACAAAGGAATGTAGGTAAAACCACTGTCAGGGGAGAGAAGTGTGCATGATCGACCAGTGATCATAGATCTACTGTGGTCAAAGCACCAAAAAAAAAAAAAAAAGATAGGAAAGAGGGGGTGCGCTAAGAAAGCGACTGGGAGCAATGCGTATGGAAGCCCCCCGAAGAATTCATTCTTAAGGTGCATGGAAATTTATCTCTAGGTGGAGGCATGGAATGTATGCCCATGCAGACACCACAGTAAAATGTGGCTGTCTTTACAGATAGGCAAAAGTTCCTGCCTTCCTGTATCTCGAATGGTGTGCTGACGAGGTCGCCAAGACCGAAACAGATGTCCACACCGACTAAATATCTGGACCCCTCTTGGGGGACATAGATTTAAATTTCCACGCACCAAGGGGCTGGAACAGTGGGATATGTGATACCCCCCCCCCCTTTCGGGCCTTCGGGGGGGGGGGGGTTGGGGGGGGGCTTCCATATGCATTGATTCCAGTCACTTTCTTAGCGCACCCCCTCTTTCCTATCTTGTGTGTGGGTGTGTGTGTGTGTGCTTTGACCACAGTAAATCTATGATCACTGGTCGTTCATGCACACTTCTCTCCCCTGGCAGTGCTTTTACCTACTTTCCTTTGTAGTCTTCCTAAAATATTAGCACTGGCAGTCTCCCCTTTTCTTTTCATTTAAGTAGTGTAGTTTAGCAAGAACGAGATGGAAGAAAGGTCATGTGTGTGTGCGTGGGTGTATGCTTGTGCGGGTGCATGCGTATGTGTGTCAGTGCGTGCGTGCGTATACGTATGTGTGTGAGTGTACGTACGCGGTTGCTGGCCACGTAATGTTTTATTTATTTATTTATTCATTTGTATTTTTTTTTTTTTTTTTTTTTTTTTGGGGGGGGAGGGTCCATTTATGTCCATTAAAATAGTCAGTATGAAAACGGGAAGTTCGCAACTCTCTCTCTCTCTCTCTCTCTCTCTCTCTCTCTCTCTCTCTCTCTCTCTCTCTCTCTCTCTCTCTCTCTCTCTCTCTCTCTCTCTCTCTCTCTCACTCTCTCTCGCTAGCCTGTTTTAAAAAGTGTCTCTGCAAATATTTTTTTCTGGATCACTCGTAGGGATCCTTAACCACTTGTATTATATGTCTCTTTTTATGCTGGGTCCAATTTATTCCCAATTAAGTCTTTTCTCTCGAAGGAAGTCGTCGGCGAGGTCGTCAGAGAAAGAGTTGGGTCGCAAACATAAAAGAATGGACCGAACTCGAGATGCCAGACTTGCTTGCCACCGCCCAAAATAGAACTCAGTGGAGAGCACTGTCTGTTGCTGCTGCCTTTCAGTCCCCCCAACGCCCAGTTCGGGCAAGGGACTGATGATGATGATGATGATGAAGTCTGTTATCCTTTTCAATCTTCATTTGGACTACTTAGCTTTATCTATGTGTGAAGGGGGGCGGTTGGGGTGGGGGGTGTCTGTGATTCTATGAGTATGTCTGTCTATGTGAACAGTGTTGTCATCTGTTTGCAAGTATTATGTTTACTTATATGTATGTATATTTGTAGTTAGTCTTGTAGTTGTTAGCAACGGCAGGTTCGTAAAATGGCTGTGTCGATGACGATGTCAATGCCTAAACCGTTGTAAAATAAATTTTCATTGATTTATTGATTCTCTCTCTCTCTCTCTCTCTCTCTCTCTCTCTCTCTCTCTCTCTCTCTCTCTCTCTCTCTCTCTCTCTCTCTCTCTCTCTCTCTCTCTCTCTCTCTTTCGGCTACCTCCCCTCCCCCCCCCCCACCCTTAAATCCCATCGCGTCCTCAGCTTTTCCACTCAACAGCTTTTGAGATTAATTGATTTTCCTGCTTGTTTCACGCCAAAGTCTGACAGAAAACCCACACAAATTCTGTCGTGGAGAAATTAAACTGTGCATCGGCTGGCTTCACTAATCAGTAGGCAAGCGACTTTCGGCGATTTGTGGCAATTGTCGTTTGAACACGTAGCGGGATAGAAATCAAGCCGAAGACACAGTCCCTCAGCCAGCCCCCCCCCCCCTCCCCTGCTTTTGCAAGAGACATATATTCTCATGAGCCCCTGCTTCAGCAGGTGCTCATGACAATCTATGTCTCTTGCTGGCAAAAACCGTTCACGTCTGTGCTTATTCACACGAAAGCCGACAATGCAATCCTGTGGTAAGCTTCATCAATCTGCAAGAGACATAGATTCACATGAGCCTTTACAGCTTCTTGGGATCATGAGAGTCTATGCCACTTGCTGGTAGAAGTCGCTTCCATAGCATACTCTTTCCTATATGTACCATTTTTAACCAAAGAGTGTCTTAGAAGAACAGTTTTTAAAAGCAAGGTGACGATGCAGTTCCTCCCGTGAATTTATTTCTTCTGAAAGAGACATTGATTCTCCTGCGTTCCTGCGGCTGAAAGTTGTTATGAGACTATATGCCCCTTGCTGGTATAGAGGTAGGTTGTATATATGGTCTCTGCTTTCAGGCAGTAGGAGTCTGGGGGAAGATGGACGGATATTCGGAGCGTTTTCGTGAGGAGATGGGATGAGGTGAATTGTTACGACACAGGCGTTCGACACTGAACTGACAGAGAGCGGTGTTGCCTTAAATTCATAATATAATAATAATAATAATAATAATAATAATAATAATAATAATAATAATAATAACGGTATTTATAATGCGCTTATCTTATAATAATTATAACTCTAAGCGCGCACTCACAACTCGCGCACGCATGCGCACGCTTTAGAGAACGACTCACGTACCACAAATAGTGAAATACAGTCGGCTTGGGGTGGGGGGTGTGGTGATATAGTGCTAGAACTGTTGAAAGAGGTGAGTTTTGAGGGCGGACTGGAAGGAGGAGAGAGAGTGTTTCTGACGGAGAGAGAGTGGGAGAGTGTTCCAGGTGGATGGGCCGTATACAGAGAAGGAGCCGGTGCCGAAAGTGCTGAGTTTGGTGCTGGGGATGTGGAGGCGAAGAGGGTCGGAGGCGGAGCGGAGGCAGCGGGGAGGAGTGTAGGGGTGAAGTAAGTTGGAGAGATAGACAGGAGCGCAGTTGTTCAGGGATTTGTAGCAGAGAGACAGAATCTTGTATTAGATGCGTTGGGGGATTAATTAACTCATTCATTGACACGTGGCACCCAACTGCAAGAGGCATAGATCCTCTTGCCAGCCCACGTCATTCATATCCATGTTTCTCAAGCAGAGGCCTGGGGATTTACAAACGTTCTGTCTGTGTTTCAGCCGGATACAGATTTTCGGGGCACTGGTAGTGGAGGGGTTAAGTCTGGAAACCATTTCGTCCGCTCCAGTGTTCATCTCTTTTCTTTTTTTTTTTTCGTGTTTGTTGGTATGTGACTTCGTAGCTTACGGTTTGAGGCCGTAAGTTCCAAAGCCACAGACCAGCGCGCGTTTTATCCAGATCAAGCTAACTGGACTCATTAACCCCGTATCTGCCGCGACAAGAGGAACGCCACACAACTACAAGAGACATGAATCCTCATGATGCGCCCCCCCCCCCCCCCCCCCCCCCCGCAGTCGCGGGGGCTCATGAGGATTTTATGTCTCTGGTCAGTCCTGTGTTCAGTCTCAACTCTTATTTTTGGTTATGTGAGTTTACATCTGTGTTTTTAACGCGAATGTGGTTCAGTGTGCAGTGGTGTCAGAAGCGCCGTTCATGATCACCACAGCGAAGGGGTTAAACGTATTGTACCAGTCTTTGTTTCTAGACCTTACGGCTCCAAACCGTCAAATGAAAAATGACAGACCAAGACACGCCAATGAGGCACCAGACACTCTAAACGTACACAGGTCTTCGGGCCCATAACGGCCGCAGTGGGCCCGCGCACGGCTGTGCGCGGGCCCACTACGGCCGTTATGGGCCCGAAGACGATTTGCTACTGGGGTAATCAGTTTGAAAAATGGACAGTCTCCGTTACGCCAAGCGATCTCCTTCGCATATCTCCTATCTGCTTCTCGTGGCGAGATAACAAACACTGGGATCTTCCCTGAATACAAATTCATATTAAGCATCATGGCGTCTGACTTGCGTGACGACCTGCTGTCAGAAAGAAGCGCCAGACATACTTCACAGGGTTGTTGTGAATTTTATGCAATGTCACTGCCGCAGTTTTGCTAGTCAGCATTGTTTGATACAAGTTTTATTTAAAAAAAAAAAAAAACGGTTCCATAGGCACGAATTCGATACGAACCGGATACAGTGATGCAATTTTTCTTCAAAAATTGCGTTATTTTCCTTCCAAGTCGGATGCGAATTCGTTTCCGCATCGGTCATATGGAAAACCACAAAGTTACATGGAAAGGATTTGCACGAACATTTTTGTTTTGGACCCGCTTCGGATTCGGATCGAATTCGTATCGGATTCGTGTTTATGGAAGCGTAGCTTTACGTTGACACTTTCTTGTTCCATTTAGTTTGTAGGCCTGTCTGTTTGCTTTCTTTTTGCCGTTTTTGATTTTTTCGTGATCGTTAGTGTTTGTTTGTGCTTGTTCATTTTTTAAAGGGCCTTTTAATCCCTTCTCTGCCACTATACGTACATTTATATTTGTGTAATCTTTGTTCATTCAACGACCAAAAGGCAAAACCATCCAAAAAACACGGATACAAATTGGTCTCAGCAAGTGGCATAGATCCTCATGAGTCCCCGCAGGCAGTCGTGGGGGCTCATGAGGATATGCATGTATGTCTCTTGCAGTTTGACCGTGTTCACGTTTTCTCGGCAGTAAATGGGTTAAATTGCGATTATTTTGTTTCTACCGTTGCTCTTTGTTAGTGTGTATATTGCAGGGCTGTACAGAATCAGTTCACATTTTGAATCTCACTGAACTGAGGACCCCCGGCGATATGCGATGCATACACAGCCAGGTAGTGCATTTTCCCAGTGAATTATGTTCGGCTCACACGAGTGTATTTGCCTCATATCGAGAAGTTGTGACAGTACACCGTTGGGGAGTCTCCAGCAACAACAACCAAAAAAAAAAAAAACCAAAAAAAAAAAAAAAAAAAAAAAACCGATCAGCGACAGGTACTCGCACATTAAACCTACACTCTTTTATTTAAACCTACACCCGGGGTAGGAGCTTCTGCCGGGATTGTTAGACGCTACCCACGAACACCAACGCCACCCATCTGCAAGAGGCATAGATCTTCATAGGCCCCGCATACTTCGGGGGCCTATGAAGATCAATGCCTCTTACTGGTGTACTAGTCATCCCTGTTCCTTACGGGGCCGGGGAAGGAGGTGGTGGGAGTGTATAGATACTATCAGGTTTCCACTCCTTTTCTGCGCAGTCAGCCGAGCATGGTGGATGGGAGAAAGCAAAACAAATATGTTTTCAAGTGTCAGCTTGGAGCGAATGACACGCCATCTCTAAGCACGACGGAGCGCATTGTCGTCGCAGAATAGAAGAGACGGTGTCGAGTGTCGCGGTAAAGTGTCTGCGTGGCGGGGCACGCCAAGGGGGGTGGCGAACCAGCTAGCGCCGTTCTATTTCCTTCACGTGTTGTCGCGTGCTCTTTTTCTCTCTGCAAGAGGCATTGATTCTCATAAGCCCCTGTAGAATGCAGGGGCTCATGAAAATCTATGCCTCTTGCTGCAGAGGGCTACATGCAAACAGGTATAGTTATGTCTCCAGTTTAAAGGAGCTATCCGGTGTTGGGTCAAAGTTTGTCCTGTATCGTCAGCAATAGACTTTTCACGGTCGTTTGTGTTCTGATTAACTGAACACACGACCTGCATTGCGTGTGGAATGATATCAGAAGTCAATAGGATCGTTTTGAAACCGTGCAGCTCTTTATAGAATTATGTTCTGGACTGTGATTTTGAACCCTGCGGCCTGCGCAAGCCAATAAGCAATGAGGCGCTCCCGCTACAGCAGAGAACATTGCTTAGTCGCTTGCGCAGGACAAAAAGCGCTACCGACAGTCAAAGGGTTAACTATGTGCCTATTTTTTTTCACTGGTGTCATAAGTCCGTCATTACTATAAGTGCGCAACGCCTATCACGCCTACTGTCGCGGGCGACGCGCGTTTGAACAGGTATTTTCCTAGTGTCTATTTTAAGACAGGTGTCGAGAGCACGGCACTGGCAAAATGTACCGCAGGAGCCAGATACGCAGAAATCTTTTTTGCAATAAAATGTTCGTCTTATGACATGTTAGCATATAAACGTCATGCAATGTTCTAACCATGCAATGCTGAAAATATACGTTTGTTGTACAGTGCAGGATTGTGCGTGGTGTATTATAAGTTATTGGTCGGAGGAGTATGCTACACGGACCCTTGTAGGCCTGAGGGAGGTCAAAGAAAACATTGTACCCCGAAGGCCGAAGGCCTGAGGGGTACAATGGTTCCTTTGACCTCCCGAAGACCTACAAGGGTCCGTGCAGCGAACCCCTCCGACCAATAACGTATTTGTTTTCATTCCTCCAATATTTTCGTAAAAGAAATCAAGACATCTTGCGACCTGGATCACGCCAGACATGACTGACGTCAAAGGAATATACTTTATACATAACAGACTTACGACGTAATTTAAAATATGTCATGACGTTGCCGTCTCCAGTACTGAGTGTGCTTGTTGTTTCGAACAACACTAAGTAACTTTGTACTTTAGAACGTTTGGCGATCTTTTACAGAGCAAAACTGGCATCCAAGATGCGTCATCAAGAGGGCTACAAAACGTCCGCCATTTTTCACTACAGGGCTTTTTATATCACGGTCACATGGTACGGTTTGCACTAAAGTGACTGGTCGTGTGACGTAGGGAGGAAAACAAACATGTTTGTTTCAAGTTCCTCCGTACGTCACACAACCAGCCACTTTAGCGCAAACCGTACAATGTGACCGTGAAATAAAAAACCCTGTAGCGAAAAATGGCGGACGTTTTGTAGCCCTCTCGATGACGCATCTTGGATGCCAGTTTTATTCTATAAAAGATCGCCAAACGTTCTAAAGTACAAAGTTACTTAGTGTTGTTCGAAACAACAAGCACGCTCAGTACTGGAGACGGCAACGTCATGATATAGTTTAAAATACGTCATAAGTCTATTATGTATAAAGGTATATTCCTTTGATGTCAGTCATGTCTGGCGTGATCCAGGTCGCAAGATGTCTTCTTGATTTCTTTTACGAAAATAGTGGAGGAATGAAAACAAATACGTTATTGGTCAGAGGGGTTCGCTGCACGGACCCTTGTAGATTGTACAAGAAAAGGGTACGATTTTCTCTTTTTCTTCAGTTGACCTGCACAGATGTAACAAAGCAAACAAAAAGTACAGCTCAACACCGGTCTCATAATTATCAGACAGACGAACCGTTACCATCCATGTACATTTAACACGTCGTTCCTCTTCGTCTTCGATTTTTTTTTTTCGGAAAAAAATCAAGCAGCATAGAATGACCGCATTTGTCGTCATGTTGCATACTACCTGATTACACCTTGCCTAAGACAATGACGTAATGTCGGGGATTTCTACGCAACCTTCCCATGTTGCCGGCCTGAATTTTGTTCTTTGAAGTCTGCGTACTTGTTCTTTTACGTTACTACGGAACCTTCAAGCTAGGGCGAACGAACATTACGCGTCGACTAAAGTTACAACATGTTACTACATGTGCGGCCGACGTGTTGCACACTTCCAGTAATAATAGTAATAGACTTATGCTGGTCTATGTAACAGGAAGTAAAGCCCGGGAGGTCATATCCCGCCACGTGTTACAATGTTTCTTTTCATATTGCGATTTGATTCAAAATGTATTTCCATTGTGTAGCTATATCATTCAATGCTGTCTGTGATTTTGCCGACCAGCATACATTTAACCCATTTAACCCCACGGCCACATTTATCAACTTTTGAAAGTGTCATCTAACGACTATGTACCAGTTGCAGGAGACGGATCGACCATGATAATTCAAGGGTAGTGCCAGATTATCTTGGCGCCTGATGGCGCCAAGCTAACCTGGCACTACCCGTTGAATTATCATGGTCGATCCATCTCCTGCTGTAGGGCTTTGAGGTAAAGTTGGTTAAGAAGTGAAACTGAAAGTTGCCTTTGCTTAGTATCACACACACACACACATTGCCTTTGCTTAGTACCACACACACACACACACACCATTGAAAAGAAAAGGGGAGACTGCATGTGCTAATATTTTAGGAAGATTGCAAAGTAAAGTAAGTAAAAACACTGTCAGGGGAGAGAAGTGTGCATGATCGACCAGTGATCATAGATCTACTATGGTCAAAGCACCAAAAAAAAAAAAAAGATAGGAAAGAGGGGGTGCGCTAAGAAAGTGACTGGAAGCAATGCATATGGAAGCGGCCCCCCCCCCCCCCCCCCCCCCCCCCCCCCCCCCCCCCCCCCCCCCCCCCGTATGTAAAACGTCCCCCTTCGGGGAGGGGGGGGGGGCTTTCATATGCATTGCTTGGAGGGGTTAACCGAAAGACGCCTACAATGGGGTTCTCAAACTGTGTGCTTGTCTGTGACTTGACCTTACATGACCCCAGCTCGTTAGGTCCAAAATCACGGACCAGCGCACATAATATTGAACAGCTTCGTGGTAATTTGAGCGCTATTCAATAATTCGGTTCGCGGAGCGTGTAGGCCTACTTATCATTCACAATTTTCCGTAATCATTGACTTGCCTCTGTAAATAATACACAGTTGTAATACACAGGTAGGGATTACGGGGGCTCATGAAGATCTATGTCTCTTGCAGTTTGATTGTGTTCAGTTTTCCTCGGCAATTGGGAGGGAGGGGAGTTAATAGTGAGGTTCACGACAAGGGACGACAGCTTAGCAGTAAAATTCAAACCAGGAGATCGTATAAAGCATCATAATGATCTAGAGCTCAGCTCTGCAATATACAGTATCGGTGGAACCCGTTACGATGGAAATTTACATCTTAACCTCCCCCCCCCCCATCCCCACCCCCTCCTCCTCCCTTTCCAATAGTAGTTGAGCCACACAAAGCCCGCTACTGACGTTTAAAAAAAAAACTTTAAAAAAACTGTCATGATCCATGGGCGTAGGAATATTTTCTGGATAAATTTGTTTTAACCGCAGAAAACCAAACAAAGTGAAGGAGTGGGGAGAGGGGTGGCAATGGTGGTTGTGGAATCAATCAAAATGTCACCAGTCCTCATACTGTGGGCATGGCCAATATGCTCAGGCAAACAATGCAGCTTTGTATCATCTTTATCCTGCTTTTTAACCTTTTGCGTGTCGCCAGCGGTTTTTGTCGCGGTGATCACCGCGACATAAATCACTACGGACTCCCAAAGGGTAAAAAACAACAACAACAACAACAAAAACAAAAAAAAACTGACGATGCCGGTTTATGTGCCTTTACAAAAAAAATTCACGGATCAACTAGACAGTTTTGGTTGGAGGAGGTATAGACCATGAATACAATTTATATGTGTGGAAGGAGGACCGGCCCAAGGTGTACAAGCTGTTGTTCTATGTGGGGAGTCCGGGAGGAGACATGGCCCAAGTAGGCCTATACTGATAATGTGTGTGGGAAAGCGGTGAGGACGAGTGGCCCTAGCCAGTGAGCAAAGTTCTCGGACCAATGCCGGTCGGGCGCAGTGGGCCCGGCCCGCGCACGTCTGTGCGCGGTCCCATTGCGTCCGACTTTGGTCTGCATCAGTTCTGCTTCCTGGGTAGTACAGCCGCGAGAGGGCATAGCCCGAGTCAAAAAGGAGCTATCGCATAATTGCCGAAAGTAAATTTGGCCGTACCACGTCAGGAGGAGGTTTGGTCACGCCATATCTGCTCCTGCCCCCGCCCCCCTCCCCCCCCCCCCCCTCCTCTCAGTTCAGGGTTCCTACGCTACTTTTTCGTCTAGCGGCAAATTACATTCCCCTTGCGTGATATGCCACCGCATTGCCCATTTTGTGTGACTCGGCAATCTGACAAACTGCTTGCCTCACGCGACACAGTTTCTGGGGACGATAAACAGTCTCAGATTATTTTTAGTGTTTCATACGAAATCCGTCTTTAAAAAAAATGATTTTAAAACTGATACTTTTTCTTCTGTTTGCGTAACAATTCTAAGGCCGAAATCGTGTGTCATTGTTTGATTTGTGCGTCTTTTTCTTCTTTTGCAAGTTGCTATGGGAAATTACTGTAATCTGTTCATTTTAAACACTGTGGAATATTACGTCTTTCTGTCGTTGTGTGCTGGCATTTTCCCCACTTTCTCCCATCTCTCCCCCATTTTCAATCTAACCACTTTTTGTGAATTACAGCAGTCAGATGATCGACCATTAACCCTTTGCGTGATTCCTGAAGGAATCATCGCGACAAAAACCGTTACCGACACGCAAAAGGGGGGGGGGGGGGGGGGGAACAAAATGTGTACATGTGCTAGTCCGCTATCATTTTTTATTGAGGGGCCGTGTATGCTGGTCTGTGATTTTGCGTCATAGGGCTTTAGGTTGTAAGGTTCACAGTCACAGACCAGTACACACCGAGCTGTAATGAGTGTTTTAGCTCATGTCAGTGCAAAGGGGGTCGTCTATCTACTTCATTCGCGACACTTTGACAGACTTATGCACTCTTAACCTCTTTGTGGCCGCTAGACGCAAGTTGTGTTCTTGAAATCATTGTAAATTTAATGTCTTAGAGCTGTTCTTAATTGGACGAACTTTTGATCAGCAAACCTAGATCGGAGAAGATCGGAGATGTTTTGGTTTGTTTCTTAATCGAGGTTGAACGAACCTAGGCGAACTTCATCAAACCAGGTTTGCCATGGTTCTCTTTCTTAACTGAAGTGCTTGATTCGGCGTACTTACTGTCTGCGAAGGTGTTCAAAATGGCTGCCGCTATGCCGCTTCGCGATTTGAACGATGTTTGTTTTTGTACTCCTTGCAGTAGCGCCCCCACAAACAGCGTTGCGCCTCCCACAAATCAATTAAAAAAAAAAAAAATAGGTCTTGTTCTTCGCACGAGTGAAATATCGCCGTCCGCCATATTTGTTTGTATCGGTGACTATCTTCTTATCTCCAACGCAGAAGAGGGTAGAAGTTTTGACCAATCAGAGACAAGGTTCGCCTTGGATTACTCAACACGTTGAGCGAACGTTTTCCGACAGCAAACTGTGGTTTGCCGAGGTTCGTGAACTACTTCGAACTAAGTTTGCCGTATCTTTAGATCGCCCAATTAAGAACCAACCCGATTCGCCCGAGATCGTGAACTGTAGATCGTCAGAATTCGCGAACTAAAGTTCGTTTAATTAAGCACATGCTTTAGATCCGCAGCCGTTCAAGGAACTTGCATTCGGAGTGGTTTCAGCAAGAGGCATAGATCCTCATGAGCCCCCGCAATTGCGGGGGCTCATAAGGAGCTATACCTCTTGCAGGTGGGTGTTTTTCACTTTTCGTCGGCAGTGAACAGGCTAACGAATTTTCTTTTTTTTAACAAATCGGAGCAATCTTTGGTTCTCATTAATTTGTTGCTTGTGGGCCTAAACGAAAACGGAAAAACTGCAGATTTAACTTAACCCTTTGGGTGTCGGTAGCGCTTTCTGTGGCGATGATTCCTGCAGGAATCATCGCGACAAAAAGTGCTACCGACACCCAAAGGGTTAAGTGGACAGATGGTTAAGCCGATAAATGTCTGTTTGATCCCCGGAACCCGCCTTCAGTTAATTCATTGGAGACGTGCCGCATCCGTATAGGCGGCTTATGCCGCGTATCTAAACGTAGCATGTCTTGAATGTGCTAACAATTAGTACTGTTCAAGATACTATCGCCAGAAATTGTACGTGCACGGATCATGTAAAGCTTTTGTCAGTGGTACAAAAGTGTCTCCCACCAAGAGCAGCGTCAGATGGATGTGCCAATAGACACAGTTCGTGTATCCATCACTCGCAATAAAAATTACCAAACGACTTTTAATAATAATAATAATAATAATAATAATAATAATAATAATAATAATAATATTAATAATAATATAAAGTTGATTTGTTAAATGCTATTCTAAAAGTAGCTCTAAGCGCTGAGGCGGCCATCGGATTAACGGAATCCAAGGAGAACTTCAAGAGTGAGCGCTCTTTGTTTTAACAGTGTTTTAAAAGTTGTATTCGCACAGCTCTACGATTCAAACACTAACTATCGGCAACGTCTGTAGCGCACAGTTTTAGAACAGTGTTGGGGTGTAACAATCTTCGGCATACAGTTTTAAACTTTAAAAGCACTGCAGCAGAGCTGTCTAGTAACAGTCTTAGCACTGCATGGCGGTAAATCTTATAAGGTGACAGGACTCCTGAACCGTGGCCAGCGACAGCGAGAAATGACCAGCAAAGGGACACAATGCCACCCCCTGCAGGTGATTCCCTCCCTTCGTCAATTACTCCGTGTCCTTTGACAGTCCTACTTTTAACGCATCTCTTTCCGTCTGCAAGAGGCATAGATTCTCATGAGCCCCTGCGGTCGCAGGGGCTCATGAGAATCTATGCATCTTGCTGGTAAGCCTGTTACAATGTTATGAAACTGCACTCCTCAGATGGGCTATGTTTTGTGGGTTTACCCTTCTGACCGCTTTGACAGTCGTACTTTACACACCCAGCGGGTGGTAACTCTAGTGAATCTGCTAATAATCTCTCTTGTCACGTCCCTTGTCCAGCGTTTGGATTCACGAAGTGACACAGATCTCGGTTGTACGTGTGGGCTGTGTTACGCCCCAAGCTGTGGCACGCCCCATCCTATGCACAGGTCTTCCGGTCTCGAATTCATCACGCGACCAGTGTAAATGCGTGAAAAAAATATATTTAAAACGTGTGGTGCGGATTTGACCGTTTTAGAGGTCAGTTTGTTTGAAATAAGCAGAAAAAAAAATGCCCACGCAATGTTTTGTCGTTATGAAGTCATCGTGGACTTTCAGAATGTGCGCCTTTTGCGGATTTTTCTCTGCTTACCGATAAACTGAGGCAGCTTTCTGTAACTAATCTCCATTAAAACCTCATTTAATTTTCCAGATCTAGATCAAGATCTGTACAAGTCATTTTATAAATGGCGCCATCCCAAATGATCAACCAATCACCGTGGGGCATGCCTCCATTACGAGACTACTCGTGACCGGAAAGGTTCTTGTGCACGGGCAGGCGCGTGTCACAGCTTGGTGTGTAACAGGTTGAATCTTGACGCAGCACTACCTTTTGAGTTCCATAGACCGTGGTGGCTCAGAAAATTGTGCTTGGACAAACAGGGATCGAGTGGGTCATCGGATAATTTTTCATCGAGAATGTTATTGGAGCGAGCTTCAGAAAAGAATTAGCTCACCAAATAACTCCTTCAGTCCGACGGCAGTACTTTCCAAATTTTGGAGGAGTCATCTAATGACTTTGCACCAGTTGCAGGAGATGGATCGACCATGTTAATTCAATGGCAGTGCCAGATTAACTTGGCGCCGACAGGCGCCAAGCTAATCTGGCACTACCCTTGAATTATCATGGTCGACCTATCTCCTGCTGTAGTGCGTCAGGGCTGAATGAGATAACATCCTATGTAGAAATGAACAAGAAGTCTATTGCGTAAGCAGTTATACCGCGTGTATCCTTTTACTTACTTACTTACGCCTGACACCCCTACCCGGGTATAGGCCGTCGACGAGAGACCTCCAGCAACTCCTGTCCTGTGCTTCTCCTTCAATTCTACTCCAGGTGGTTCCCAGTCTCTTGATGTCTGCTTGGAGGTCTCGACGCCAGGAGTTTCTCGGCCTACCTCTTTTCCTCTTTCCCTGGGGGTTCCATGACAATGCCTGCCTAGTGATACTGGAAGCTGGCTTTCTCAAACTGTGACCGATCCATCCCCATCTTCTTCGCCCAATTTCATTCTCTGCTGTTATCTGCTCTGTTCTCTCCCAGAGTCTGATGTTGCTGATCTTCTCTGGCCAGTGGATTTTCAAAATTCTTCTAAGGCAACTGTTCATGAAGGTCTGTTCTCTGTTGACTGTGGTTTTTGTCAATCTCCAAGTCTCTGCTCCATATAGGAGAACTGCTTTTACATTGGAGTTGAAAATCCGGACTTTGGTGTGTTGTGACAGCTCTCTGGAACTCCACACTTTTTTCAACTGGAGAAAGGCTGCTCTGGCTTTACCGATTCGGTGTATCCTTTTACTCGTACCTAATTTTTTGTCTTCTTTTAGGTTTGGAGGGGGTAGGGTGGGTAGATAGTTGGGGTGGGTTGGGGGGGGGGGGGAGGTGACCGAAAACGTCCTTCATAGTTCACTCGGAGAATTGTTTACGCATGACGCCTCAAACTTACAGTTGGATATCCGATTCCAGAAAATACCACACAAGACCTCGTTGGGAAACCAGAAGTAGGTGAACAGTTTCTCCTGTTTCGACGAAAACAATGGATTAAACCCCTCGACTGCCGAGAAAAACCGACTAACACGACCCAACTGCATGAGACATAGATGCTCATGAGCCTCAGCAGTTGCGGGGGCTCATGAGGATCTATGCCTCTTGCTCAGACCAGGTTGGACGATTGTGTCTTTCGGTCGCTGACTGAACAAAGATTTCTGCAGTTGGATCGTGTTCACTTTTTTCTCGGCATTGAAGGGGTTAACTACTTTTTAGTTCCCAGAGTCACCCTGGTCAGCCCGTCAGGGTGTGTTTTTCGTATTTCTCTGGGGCATAGGCTTTTTGTCTACCCTTTGTCCATTCAGCTGCATTTTTCTGTAAAAGTCTCCCCACTGTCTGCGCTGCCTGTTGTCCTTGATATTGGATGTGTGTTGCTAAATTAATGGTCTGCTGCACATAAGAGATGATAATTAAGTTATGTGTTTGCAGTTAATGCATATGTTTATATGCAATTTCCCTGTGCATGTTTTGTAATTGTAACGATTTCACACTCTTTTTTTAAAAAATACTAAGATACAAATAGTAGCATGAAGGTGCAGCGTCCCTTGCATGTCAGTCCTAGATTTATTTAGCGTATTAGACCGGCTGGCGACATACACTGAATATTTCGTTTAGGTTTTGTTTCACAAGCAGCGCGGGCACGTCCTGAGAAAGTCGTTGCTGTCGGGACGTTAAGCAATGTACAACCAACCAATCTTTTATTACACGAAAAAAGCGTCCTTTAATAACCTGCTTTTACCATTTGCCTACCCGAAACCATGTAGTAGTCATTTGCGAAAGAAAAACTCAGTCGATTTTGCCATATGCGACAACTGCTTTCTTTCACCGTCAAAAAATAGGCATGTACTTGACGTGAAAACGTGTTCTATCCGGCCGTGCGTCATGTCAATACATACGCTTGTGTTTTAGGAGACTTATTAACCCCTTGACTGCCGAGACAAAAAGTGAACACGGTCCAACTGCAAGAGACATAGATCCTCATGGGCCCCCGCGACAGCGGGGGCTCATGAGGATCTATGTCTCTTGCAGAGACCACTTTGTATCCATGTTTCTTGGACGGTGTTGGCTTTTGGTCGTTGAATGAACCAAAATTTCATAAACGAAAATGTACGTACAGTGTACGCACTATGACAGAGGAAGAGTTAAGTTTCAGCGTGTGCTCATGTTCGCGGTTTCAGTGCTGCCAAATGAGGACCTCGGTCTCTAGGGGTAGAAATGTCGTTGTTAGGTAAATCTCACATTGCCGTGCTAGTGGTATGAAGGGCTGTACGAAACAGCATGTATCGATTCAGTGGTATTGTCTGTCGCTCCATGGCTTGAATAAATTGTCTGACACGCAGATGGTCATAGTTCAAGCCGTCGCCTGTGTCCTACAAAGAACGGCTCACAGATTTTAACCTATTTAACCTCACCACCGCTTTTCCCAATTTTTTAAGGTGTCACCTAACGACCATGTGTACCAGTTGCAGGAGAGGGATCAAACATGATAATTCCAGGGTAGTGCCAAATTAGCTTGGCGCCGTCAGGCGCAAAGTTAATCTGGCACTACCCTGGAATTATCATGGTGGATGCCTCTCCTCTTGTAGGGCGACGGGGCTAAAAGAGTTGACTCGGTGTCGTCTATGCAATTGTGGAGCGCGTGCGCGCACTTGGATGTGCTTGTGTGTGTGTGTGTGTGTGTGTGTGCGTGTGTGTGTGTGCGTGTGTGTGTGTGTGTGTGCTTGTGTGTGTGTGTATGTGTGTGCTTGTGTGTGTGTGTGTGTGTGTGCTTGTGTGTGTGTGTGTGTGTGTGTGTGTGTGTGTGTGTGTGTGTGGTCGTGTGTGTGTGTGTGTGTGTGGTCGTGTATGTATGTGTGTGTGTGTGTGTGTGTGTGTGTGTGTGTGTGTGTGTGTGTGTGTGTGTGTGTGTGTATGTGTGTGTCATGTGTGTTCCGATCAAACTGAGTCACCTAAAATTATATAATTACGCCACCGCCTCTTGTAGAGCCACGCGGATAATCATGTCCCTTAAGCAGACTTAACCCCTTCCCTGCCACTGTACCTACATTTTTGTTTCTAAAATCTTTGTTCATTCAACGACCAAAAAAGCCAAACCCGTCCAAGAAACGTGGATACAAATTGGTGTCTGCAAGAGGCATAGATCCTCATGAGCCCCGCGCAGTCGCGAAGGCTCATGAGGTTCTATGTCTCTTGCAGTTGGATCGTGTTACTTTTTTCTCGGCAGTGAAGGGGTTAACTGGCTCGAAAATCACACCTGGTGTGACATAATATATAGCAGCATGCTGTAAGATTCAAGTTCAGTTAATCTCACGCTAATGACACTTCCTCCAAAAATCCACCGAGAAAATGTTCATCGGGCCGATGTGGGCTGCAGCGGAGCCTCGCACATTATTTTGTGCGCGCGGGTTCACTTCTGCCGACAACGGCCTAAAGACCTTTTGCGCAGTAGGGCACACGTATGTACAAGACAGAAGAAACGAACACACGCTGGCCTATCAGTAACGTATCAATGGATGATAATTTGTTTAGTTTTTTTTTTAACCCATTTAGCCCGACGCACTACACCATCAGGCGCAAAGCTAATCTGGCACTACCCTTGAAATGTCATGGTCCAAGATCTATGTCTCTTGCAACTGGGTCGAGATCACTTTTTTCTGGGCAATGAAGGCTTTAAGAAATACATTTGATAGATACATAATTTAAAAGGAAGAAAGAGATGAAGTATTAAACTGCGCCACTGTCACTCCCCATAAGCAAAGGTCCTCGGGCCCACGACTGCCGCAGTGGGTCCGCGCACGGCCGTGCGCGGGTCCATTGCCGCCGGCGTGGGACCGAAGACGTTTTGTTGCTGGGAGTGGACGTAGATTGTGTGTCGGCTGAATTCAACTCCAAAGGTCCCCCAAGGCCGCCCAAGAAACAGGGATACAAAGCATAAGGGCCTGACGATTGGTGACCCCTGTCCAACATCATCCAGTCTCACCACATACACCACCACCTCTACGCTGACGACTCACAACTACTAGACAAAGACAAACTCGACAACACTCGGACACTATTGACTCGCACGGCTGACTGCTATGAAGACGTGAAAAACTGGATGACAGCAAACAAGCTCAAACTGAACGACGACAAAACGGAAGCCATGCTGGTAGGCACTCGCCAGAAACTTTCCCAGCTCCCTCCCTCTTTCCACCTTCAACTCGACAGCACCCCTATCTCCCTCTCTGACTCGGTCAAGAACCTTGGCGTTATCCTCGATTCCTATCTTTCCATGACCAGCTTTGTCTCCGCCACGGCCCAGGCATGTTATTTCCACCTCCGCCGCATCAGTCAGATCAGAAAATACCTCACTACCGAAGCTGCCAGCAAACTCGCTGTCTCTCTCATCTTATCTCGCATCGACTACTGCAACTCTCTCCTTTCCGGCCTTCCTCACTCCACCACTCTCACTGTCCAGCGCGTCCAGAACAATGCTGCCCGCCTCGTCTTCAGAAAGAAAAAATCCGACCACATCACTCCCCTGCTCAAGCTCCTTCACTGGCTCCCCATCCCCCAACGCATCCAATACAAGATTCTGTCTCTCTGCTACAAATCCCTGAACAACTACGCTCCTACCTATCTCTCCAACTTACTTCACCCCTACACTCCTTCCCGCTCCCTCCGCTCCGCCTCCGACCCTCTCCGCCTCCGACCCTCTCCGCCTCCGACCTTCTCCGCATCCTCATCCCCCGCACCAAACTCAGCACTTTCGGCCCCCGCTCCTTCTCAGTATACGGTCCATCCACCTGGAACACTCTCCCACTCTCTCTCCGTCAGAAACACTCTCTCTCCTCCTTCCAGTCCGCCCTCAAAACTCACCTCTTTCAACAGTTCTAGCACTACATCACCACACTCCCCACCCCAAGCTGACCGTCGTAATGTTTTTTCACTATTTGTGGTACGTGAGTCATTGTCTAAAGCGTGCGCATGCGTGTGCGAGTTGTGAGTGCGCGCTTAGAGTTATAATTATTATAAGATAAATACCGTAATTATTAATTATTATTATTATTAAATGCAAATCCGCTGCGCCACCACGAGCGCGCACCACCCCGTCACAGGCTCAATTCAGAATATCTGTGACGGGGTGGCGCGCACCCGTGGTGGCGCAGCGGATTTGCATTTAGCCACCATCGTCAGGCCCCTATGGTACAAAGCCGAGTCTGCAAGAAGCATAGATATGCACCTGCGGGGGATTCACGATGATCTGTGCCTCGTGCATTAGGATATTAGTCGCTGGCCTCCGGCAGTCAAGGGGTTAACTCATTCAGCCCGACGGCCGTATTTCCCAAATTTGGGATGCGTCATCTAATGACTATGCATCAGTTGCAGAAGATGGATCGACCATGATAATTCAAGGGCTGTGCCAGATTAGCTTGGCGCCTGTCGGCGCCAAGCTAATCTGGCACTACCCTTGAATTATCATGATCGACCCATCTCCTGCTGTAGTGCGTCAGGGCTGAATGGGTTAAACAAAATTTGGTAACTTGTTCTATACTTGGACAGGTTAGCAGAATCCAGAGTCCCTGAGAGGGGGAAAAACACCCACGCCCGCCATTGTCATTACAAACATGCAAACTCCACAACCTCTGTTCATTATCTCGTCATTTTCAAAACTGATAGGGGGGGGGGGGGGGGTTGAGAGGAGAGGAGAGGAGGGGGGGGGGGGTGTGATTGGGGAGAGAGAAAAGCGAACTACGTATCAGGTCAGATGAATATAAACTCTGAATACAATATTTACCAATGATCTCGATGTCAACTGGGAAAAAGTCACTCGTCAATGACAATGTAATATCACCGCGGCCAGCGACGCGTGACGACAGATGCTAAATGATAACGCGTTATGAACGGCTCGCGTTGTACGCGTCTCGACCTGCGAGGCGCTCCACGCATGAACAAATGCGACGCGGAGTGAATGGCGCAGCCACAATCACCCGCGGCGTGAAGTTAGCAGCCACAATACGGGTAATGACCGTGATTGATCGTGCGACCTTCTCGCTCTGATAACCTGCGCATTTTATATATATTTTTTTAGAATTTATATGATTTACATGTGCTGATCTATGATTTTGGCCCTTACGGCCTGGGGCCGTAATTTCCAAAACCATAGACCAGCACGCATACAGTCGTACAGTTTTTGGCACTGGCAAGCTTGCGTAGAATTGCATTTAGTACCAAAGGTACCAAAAACGGCCGTAGATGAGAAAAGACTGTTTGGGGCGACATAAACTAGGGTGAAGAGACCCTCTGGTTGACCATACCTTCTCTGGCAAGGGTATGGCAAGAACATCTCTTTTGGCCATCTCTCTCTCTCTCTCTCTCTCTCTCTCTCTCTCTCTCTCTCTCTCTCTCTCTCTCTCTCTCTCTCTCTATCTCTCTCTCTCTCTCTCTCTCTCTCTCTCTCTCTCTCTCTCTCAAGTTGGGCCATATGATAGTCTGGGACACAGCTGTGTAAAGATCGCCTCCGGAGAAGAGGTGTGGGGAAAGGCAGCTGGCGTTGGGCAGACTTGAATTTACGTGAGAGATCCATAGTAAACCAACCGAATAGTGGTACGATATCGAAAGGAACTCCGGGAAGACTTCTGAAGGGAAAGGTGGAGCGCGTATGGACCTTTCCGAGCCCAGAGATCCCACCTTTACCGAACTGAACTGAACTATGTTAAGGTCAATGTAGGTCATACCAGCTCCAGGCTCAATTTACTACAAGAAAAGATAAATATCGAAAATCAGCCAAAATCGTTCAGCAAAAATCGTGCTGCTAGCCATTAACCCTTATCATTCGGAATACACCAGTGTGTGAAATAAGTGTAACTAAAATAGTTCAAGGGTAGTGTCAGAATAGCTTGGCGCCTCTAGGCGCCAAGCTATTTTGGTGCCACCCTTGACTAACTAAAGCCATTGGTCTATATCCTTATGTGTAAGTACTATAATGTAGCTTGCATATGGCAGTGTACAGATTTGAAGCTTTTAGCCTCAGTATGACATGGGTTAACCCTTTGACTGCCAGCGGACACAGATTGTGTATCGGAAATCTTTGCTAATTCAACGCCAAACAGTCTCAACCTTCCAAAGAACATGAAGACAAAGTGGTTTCAGCGAGACGCATAGTCCCCATGGTTGGGGGGTTCATGAGGGTCTATGGCTCCTGTAATTTGGTGGTGATCCACGCTTTCTTGGCACTGAAGGGGTTAAATGTTGTTGCTTTCTTTTTCCCTTGGACATACCTGTATTTGACGCGATGATATGCGAGAACAGTATGGTAGTTGAACAGTATAGTAGTTAAACCCAGGAACACTATTTTCTCAGCTTGAGGATGCACATGGCGGTTATCTTTGACAAAAGAAGGTGTCATGAGACTCTGTGTCCCTTTGCAGACGGAAGGGAGAGGCGGGGGAGGGGGGGGGGAATCAGATGGACGAAGAAAGATGTGTTTTTAGTGCACCGCTGTCGATAATTCTCGCCGAGAGCTGTATTTGATATGCCGATGATAACATAACACAAAAGAGCAGCAATCGCAGCATTGATCAAGACCAGGCTAAGGAGGTGTAACATGTTCGTATTAGCAAGCGGCATAGATTCTCATGAGCCCCTGCGACCACAGGGGCTCATGAGAATCTGTGCCGCTTGAAGGTTGGAATATCCATGTCACAACTTGACACATGACACAGGAGAAATTGTCAGTCTATTGGTTCCAGTTACTGATAGATTCGCGCTCTCTCATATGCTGAACAGGAATAAATGGATGGGACGTTTGTTCATGCAGGAATAAGCTAAGATACAACGTGTTATTTCAACTTTCTGTATGTGTCCTGCTGGCTTTAATATATATATATATATATATATATATATATATATATATATATATATATATATATATATATATATATATATATATATATATATATATATATATATATATATATATATATATATATATATATATTAATTGTGCTTTGCTAACTATATTTCTTCAGTTTTTGTGCTGCGGTTTTTGAAGAAAATTATGCCGCGTTAAACTTAGTTCATTCTTTAACAAACAAAACTGTCCATTAAACTATTGCAGTTGTAACCTGGAGATTAATTTATGCAGCAGAATTGACTAACCCAACCCTGCCCAACCCAACACATCCCAACGGACCTAAGCTAACGCAAAGCAACCCAATACAACACAACACAGCACAACCCATCCCAACCCAACCGACCCAACCCAACGCAGCCAAAACCAGCGGTACAACCTAAAACAAACAGAAGGGAACGATTTTCAACTCCTCAAGCTCTTATTCTCTGTTCAACCAATAATTTCTGACTATCGGGTGACACTCGAAGGATGAACCCCCTCTGCCATAACTCCTCTCCAGCCGAAAACTTACCCGACCTGCCTTGACCCTTTCGAGTATGGGGTCACTGCTACTGTTTAGAGGGGTTAATGATAAATTCGGCGAGAGTGGTTTTCACATAAAGATCTGTTGTCAACGTCAACGTTTTTGTTTTCAGTCCTCGCAAAGCCCTGCGAGTTTGCTGACTAGTCTTAGGGATTTCAACCCGAAATGATTTCACAGCGGCTGAGAGGATGCAGCTGAGCATGATGCCTGTCCAGCGACAGGCATCTAGTTTCTCATCAGCCCTTGCATCCCGCTCCGCCTGTCTCTCGCATGATCCCTGCAAGGTCTGTGTATGTTAGTATGTCATTTGTACGGCGCCTAGAGCTTTTCTTTCAAAAGTATAGGCGCCTTAAAAATATACATTATTATTATTATTATTATTATTCACTGCCGGTTGACGCAGATTTTTTTCTGGAATCAGTTCAGAGTCAAATATTCCCAGCCGCCAATAGGACGTCAAAAGTTGTTTCAGCAAGATATATAGATCCTCATGTGCCCCCCACCGCAATTGCAGGGACTCATGATGATCTATACCTTTTGCAGTCGACTGACGTTTGATTTTTTTTTTTCTGTCTCGACAGTCAAAGGGTTTCCCGCTGGAACTGGAAGCTGTACAGAGTTAGCGCAACAAAACAACACTGGCGATCGCCTCTTCACAGGCGGTGCAGGGTGTTCGTGTTCTCGTCAGTCTAGCGTGTCCCAGCTGCAACAGACGTAGATTGGCATGGGCCCCTGAAGTCGCTATTAACCCCTTCACTGCCGAGAAAGAGCGAACGTGATCCAGCTACAAGAGGCATAGATCCTCATGAGCCCCCGCGACTGCGGGGGCTCATGAGGATCTATGCCTCTTGCTGAGACCAATTTGTATACATGCTCCTTGGACGATTGTGGCTTTTGGTAGTTGAATAAACAAATATTTTACAAACAAAATATACGTCCAGAGACAGGGAAGGGGTGAATGTCCTGTATTCCGCTGTCTTCCGCTATGTTGTAGGCTTATCTTGAATGGATTACAAACCGTCTTGACAGAAAAAGATGAGTGCAGCGTACGTTTTGTTCATTGATTGATGCGGTATTGTGTGCTATGAACATTAAAAAAGAAGAAAATGGCACTGTATAATAATAATAATAATAGATTATTATTCTTATTATTAATAAACAGAACAAACACAGAGGCGGATGTGTGTGTGTGTGTGTGTGGGGGGGGGGGGTGGTTACAGCGGTTCCGACCCCCTCCCGCGCCCCCCCCCCCCTCCCCATGATTCTTTCAAATGCTACAACAAAATCCCTTTTGGGGTTTTTAGAGACCCCCCCCCCCCCCCCGATCCCCTGACCCCCACGTTTAAAATTTTGGCGAGTTTTCACCTCTTCGCCAACCCCCTCCCCCCCCCCTGCTTTTCGATTTTTCGGCCCCTAAAATCAAGGTCTAGCGTCGGGGAGGACTTTTGTATCAGGTTGAAGGTCCCAAACAAAAAGTTGTACCCCCCCCCCCCCCCCTTCGAGGTATGTGATCCGACCTTCAAACACCATGAAACCATCATTATTCAAGTGAATGATGGTTAGAGGTGGTTTTTTTTTTTTTTTTTTTTTTTTTTTTTTTTAAACAAATGTTTTAGATATAACTTATAAGACTAGTATGTTTATGTTCATTTTAAAAATTGAGCCTGTGGGGCAAACACAATTGCTTCCAGTGTGATGAATAAAGTTTGTCTTAAAAATGTAATTAACCCATTCAGCCCTGACGCACTACAGCAGGAGATGGATCGACCATGATAATTCAAGGGTAGTGCCAGATTAGCTTGGCGCCGACAGGCGCCGAGCTAATTTGGCACTACCCTTGAATTATCATGGTCGATCCACCTTCTGCAGCAGGTACATAGTCGTTAGATGACGCCTCCACAATTTGGGAAATACGTGCGTCGGGCTGAATGAGTTAAACTGACTTGAGGATCTATCCCTCTTGCTGAAACCACTTTGCGTCCACATCGGTTGGTTAGTTCGGGTTTAACGTCCACAGCACCGAGGTGATCATGGACGGCCCTGACGGGCGGGTTATGGGCGACAGAGAAATCTATTGCCTATGGAGTACGACCTGAACACTGATCAACTCAGGCGCACTCCAACTGTGCCACTTTGATTTACCAGGACCTTTCAACGGACATGCTATTGAACAAATCCGTTTTTTCTCCCTGGATTGTGAGTCCAGCTACCGGGGCCGGGACGGGATTCGAACCCACGACCCGGCGATTCCCTTCGCTCTCCTGCTCCGACGTTTAACCGCCTGAGCTATTTCGGACTCTAGCGTCCACATCATTTATTCGGACGTCGGGGGCTCTTTGGCATTGAAATCACAAGAAATTCAGAAACACAGCCCTCGTTCACCAGCAACGATGCGGTTAACATCATATAGGGCCTACATTACCTCGTGCACAGAGGCCTCAGCACACTTTAGCTGCCACGGTCCATCCAAGCCCTACCCTGCAACGTGTACGTAAAGCTTGCACTCTTTTACGCTATGAAGACAAAGCATCCAAACATACCTTGT
>BTPG01000004.1:16112263-16121784 GCA_036245525.1 Semisulcospira habei
TTGTTTTTCTGATTGTTATATCTGCCAGTTCCTCTTGCTGTTAAATCGGAAGTAAATGTTCCGGATACGCGGCTTAAAGCCGCGTATCCGGAGGCGGCACGTCTCGAATGAATTAAAAGCGATTCTGGAAAAGTGTTAAAACCGCCAGTTCCTCGTGCTGTTATATCTTACTTACTTACTTACGCCTGTCACCCCTACCCGGGTATAGGCCGTCGACGAGAGACCTCCAGCAACTCCTGTCCTGTGCTTCTCCTTCGATTCTACTCCAGGTGGTTCTTAGTCTCTTGATGTCTGCTTGGAGGTCTCGACGCCAGGAGTTTCTCGGCCTACCTCTTTTCCTCTTTCCCTGGGGGTTCCATATCCCTGGATAGAGAGAGGCGGCTCGGTCCTGTGGCTTCCGAAGACTTCCGGCTTTCACCACAGGACGTCATAAGTCTTCTGGTAGAAGAACCTTCCTCCTCCAGGAAAGGAATTACTGTTAGTCTTTTCGTCGGCGTTTTTGTAGCTATTTCCTTTTTTGCAGGGTGGGGAAGCTACCCCCACGCCCAACCCCCTTACTAGGAGGACCAGGGGTTTTCTGTCGGGGTCACCTTCCCTTAGACCATGTTGGTTCACGGCACCTTATTTCATTCGGTGCACCCCTCTCACGAGGGACCCCCTATCCACCACCCAGGGGACGCGCCTCAACGCCATATGGTCCCAGCGCGAGGGCTGTTATATCGGAAGTAAATGTTAACTCATTCGAGACGTGTCGACTCCGGATACGCGGCTTAAAGCCGCGTATCCGGAGGCGGCACGTTTCGAATGAGTTAACATTTACTTCCGATTTAACAGCAAGAGGAACTGGCAGATATAACAATCAGAAAAACAAATTGACGTATCCGTACAATGAGTTATAAGCGATTTACATAGAAAGAGTGCTGTCGTGACCTCTGGAAACGTGTTGTTATAGCCTACTTTTGTCATATCCCACCTTGTTATAAGCGGAGTAGACTGTACTTCAATGACTTCTCAGCGCTCTTGGTCATGATATCTGAATGTTCTAAGCACACGCGCAAATTAAACCCTGACACAATGGTTTCAGAAACGATTGAACTTTCACCATCAAAGAAATCGGATGCGCCATCATGTATAAATATCGCCTATGGGCAGGCCTGTGATTTTGGACCTTGCGACCATACGGCCGTAAGTTCCAAAACCACAGACCATCCCGCGTGTATAAATGTCATAAGTATCTCAGTGACATTTTCTTTTCTTTTTTGCAGTCTGTAGGAACCTTGGTACTTCTCTGTGTTCATATTATATGCAGTCTGTCACAGTGACAAGATTGAAAATACTCTACGGTCCTGCGCGGAAATAAATCTATTTACAGAGATCTTAAGCTTTCTGTTGCATGGTAAGGGGTATCTGATTCTAAGAAACAAGCTTTGTGGCATCCTATCTGCATTTAGGGCAAAACGAGTCGCGTGCTGGTCGCGTGATTTTGGACATTACCCTGCAGCCCGAGGTTACAGCATCGCAAACCAGTGCACTCATTTTCCTTTTTCAATTTGTCTGTCTGTTAAACGCTGCTAACAAACTGCTTGTGTTAACGAGGACAATTAATGTATCGTTTATTTAACTTATGAGTAGTGCCTGATGACGTCCTTTTCAACGCTCTCTCTTTTAACCCTTTGGCTGTCGGTATCTCTTTTTGTGGCGATGATTTCTGCAAGAATCATCGCGACAAAAAGAGCTGCCTACAGCCAAAGGATTAAAATTTTGTTTTGTTTTATTTGTGATATTGTTTTTGTTCAGTATTGATAAATGTTTTGACTATTATAACTTATGGGTAGTCCCGGATTAGCTTAGCGCTTATTTTTGTCATTACTTTTGACGCATCGCGGCAGATCCATCATTTGGTTCTGACTCCAGAAAGAAAACACAAAGCTGCAACAATTCTGTAAGCACTGGATTATTTTTATATTCACAGCCGATATGAAACAAAATAATGATAGCAATTTTGCAAGCAATATTCATAAGAAAGCATCCGCAGCCAATGAAAGGCCTGTTTGGCATTACGTGGCATTAGATATCAAAGCATATACCACTTTAGATATAAAGGCTGTGTACCACATGTTGAAGTGCACAGACTCAGTGCTGACGTGTCTCTCGCGTTCTTATTGTTTCTTTTCCTGTATTCCATCCGTATTGTGCGCTATCCAATGTCTTTTTATGGCTCCTTTACAACTTCGTACGTGTTCGTTAACATTCAAGCCGAAGAAAAGACTGCATTAGAACAAGTGCGGGAGACGCCCCTGCACTGAATATTTCCGTCTGCAAGAGGCATAGATCCTCATGAGCCCCCGCGTTGCGGGGGATCTATGCCTTTTACCGGCACTCAAACCCAAGGGCAGTAAGACACATACATTTGCTGCTGAATAAACATCTGCAAGATGTAGATCTTCATGGCAAATGACAGGATAGGGGAGTATCCAACAAGCTTTAGTGCCTCCTGCTGACTATTTTTACGTCTGTGTCCCTCAGACCGATGGAGACAAAGCGTTTCTGTCTTTAGAATGTAGACCTATGCAATGTAATATTGATCGCACCGCAGGGAAGTCGAGTCAAAAACGTGAATGCTTGCAGGGTTTATGTCGTTTTTGTGTTGTCTTTATTGTGTTTCAACTCGACGAAGTGAGTTTACGGCAATTTCCTCTGCGTTCGTGGTGTTGTTTTTGGTTTTGAAATCGTTCTTATGATGATGATAGTGAGACGTGTCTCTGTATGAATGGATGGAATGTCCTTCATGCAAAAAAATCATCTTCTGCATACTGACACGTCATTCAGAATAGGAAAAAGTCAATAGAGCAGTGGCCAGTTGCATGAGTAAGCTTAGTCCTGCACGGGCGACTCAACAATTTCTTTTGACCAAATAGTCAAACTGAGACTGATCTGCGGTCGCGGGTTTGATTATACAAAATCACACTAAATGCAGCCTCATACCATAACATTTGTTTTTCAAAATATTTTACGATCATTAGCACTGAGATTTAAAAAAAAAACTAAACTTGCAGGGGCCCAAATGTCATTTTTAGTATTGCCATCGTACTGGTAATGCTTTCTGCACCCATAATTGAACAGCCAAGCTCCGCGTTTCAGCAAGCCTGTTCTAAATGTTCATAAGTTTGTGGGCAGGCACACAATATTTACTATATGTGTCTTGAAACTGTACTGCACATTGTAGGAATTAGGCCGTTCAGTGCCAGCTGACGCAAACTGTGTTTCTGCAATCTTCTTTAATTCAAGACCAAAATACTCTAGTCGCCCCAGGAACATGAATTGAAAGTGGTGTCAGCAAGAGGCATAGATCCTCACGGGGGCTCATGGGACTCTATACCCCTTGCGGTTGGGTGTTGCCGGTGTTTAGATTGTCTCGGCACTGTACGGGTTAAACCCTACTCATGTACTTCGGAATACTGACGTGCACTTGTTATGCCATAAACAGGCATAAATTTATACTGACGAGCAAAAGAAATGCGACATTTGTGGATTCATCACAAACACTTTAGTGCTTCCGATGATTTCCAAATGTCGCATTTTTATCTATTTATTTATTTTTTCCTCGTCATTATATATCCTCATGATCCCTAGCTAAACAGTCTGCGGGGGCTTATGGCGATATATGTCTCTGTCAGATGGATGGCCTTACAATACGCGAGCAATGACCCGTTTTACCACTGCTCGCTGATGGTCGTCTGTCATGGTATGACAGACTGGCTCCGAGAAAGTGTTTTCTCAGGGGGCCGCTCCTCTGGTTTTCTTGCTGGCATCTCGTTATTCACACGCGCTTTGCTCAGACCTTCCGTCTGCATGAAGCATAGATTCTCTTGGGACCCTGCAACTGCAGGGGCTCATGAGAACCTATGCCTGTGGACGTTATGTTTTGACTCTATTTGCTGATGCCGACATGCTGCAGAATGAAGGGGTGATCATCACCTTGCGATTTTTCGAAGGTGTTGCGTTGCGTGTTTGCTGGCACAAAATTCTCATACCGCTCACACATCTGCAGGAGACATAGATTCTCATGAGCCCCTGCAGGAGCAGGGGCTCATGAGAATCCACGTATATTGCAGATATGAATCGGTTTCATTTATCTCTACCTTTGACGAAGCTAATCAGCAGGGTATTAAACTTGTGACTTTCTCGAAGCGTCGCCTTTGCACGTGTGCCCCCACAAACCATACACGAATAATGTTTCCAACAGCTTCGTTAAAATTCTGCACGTGTGGATCCTGTGTGGAGATGGATGTCTTCTTTCCGTTCTGCAAACTGGAACAATATTGCACCGGAAGGCTAAAGAATGAGTGCTGCGCTGAAAATTGGACATTAGGTCTTTAAGCCGCATTGTACAGAACTATATACCTGCACACCAGCGTGTCTTTTTAAGTCTCAGAATGAGCGTCCACGTAATGATTTTGCAGACTGGAAATTCTATAATAACTGTTTTCCGGTCATGGCGGTTTTGTTGTTGTTGTTGTTGTGTTGTTGTTGTTGGTTTTTGTGGAAGCTATTCTGGCACCACCCTTGAACTATCAGTCAAATTCATCAGTCAAGCAATGGGTATATCAGGATGATAAGGGTTAATGCCCATAAATGAATCCGACACTACCTTTGAATTATCATGTTCGATCCTTCTCCTGCAACTAGTATTTAGTGGTGGAAACTCCAAAATTTTGGATTTGAGGCTAAATGGGTTAACCGTAAGGTCCAGTATCAGAGACCGGCATGCCGCGTTCTTCGTCTGAGTACCTTTTTTTCTCTTTCTGTTACGCAGTTTCGCATTTGGCGCTGGATTCCAGGCTTTCATCGGTTACCCGTCTTTGGCACAGTTTGCAGGAATTCTAACACGTAGGCCCTACATCACGAATTTCGGTTACTGGCCCGCGTGCGCACCTTCCCCCTTTACAAGAGGCATAGATTGTCATGAGGCCCTGCGGTCGCAGGGGCTCATGGGAATCTACGCCTCTTGCTGACCAGCACTGGTTTCAGCCATCGCTCAAAGTGACGGTGGCAGACCGGATTGTACCTACGCTGTCGTGGTTAGAGCGGTTCTATAGGGAAACCTCCTCGTCTGAAACTAAGAGGCTTAGAGTCTCATGAACATTCGCAGTCATGTAGAAAACGACGGGTAATTTGCAAAGAGGAATAGATCTTCAAGCGCCATCCTGTCGGCTGCGGGGGCCTTCTGGTCATCTACGTTTCTTGCCGGAGAGGCCTTAGATCAAGATTTTGCTTCAAATGAATTCTGGATTCACACGCGTGTGATAAGGACTAGTGTATTTTGTACAGTCGCAAATACAGCCTCTTTCATCTGCTGGTACAGATTTTGATGAGCCAGTTGTCAAGTGTCTCATGCAGGATCCCTTTGGAGCTCGTGAGTACGTGTTCCTGTTGCTGGAAAGGCTGATGCCATGTTGAATCGTGAGTTTGAGGTAGGTGATCCCTGGGGCGGTACAGGAGACCGGCTTGCATCCAGCAGAGTACATACAACAGACATTGCTTGAGCTAGCTTACCTCGTTTATTTACCGATGTGTTCCTTCAGTGGAAAAGGTTTCTAGGTGCTCGACCTGCTACAGTAGCGAGGAAAACCTCGGGTGTTGTCGCAAAACAAGGCTCTCTCAAGACGTTCTGGGAAACTGTCGACGGACGACCAGCTCAACACAAACACAGGTCTATTTTGACGAAATATCAAGCAGCTTCCAATTTTCGAAAGACGAACATGACAATCGGACTAGCAAGAGGCATAGATCCTCATGAGCCCCGCAGATCGCGGGGGCTCATGAGGATCTATGCCTCTTGCAGCTGTGTGTAGTTTTAGCGGTTAATCTGGACAGACGAAAAAAGGAGACGGAATGTAGACGAAAAAGCTTTCTTTCTCGTCCAGATTTGCAGTTCAGGAAGAATGGAATTTAGGACTCTCGTCAGTGAGGTTCGCAGAGTTCAATATAAAAAACAACAACTGTTTTTGTGTCGTAGTTCATTTAGATTTGTGCGTTTTAGGCGTTTGTTTCGTGACTTTTTTACGTGCCTCTCCCGTATTTTACTGTAGAAGTGCTCGCATACTAGATCTATACGTGTATACTACTTATGTGTGTACAACTTATGTTTAGGACCACAGCCTTTTTTATCTTTAGCCAGGAAACGTAAATAATTCAACGACTTAGTACAAATCAAGCGCACCTCACTCCTCCCCGGCTCGTGGATCGTTCGGTTTTAGTGTGTCCTTTTAACTACAGTGAACTTTACATTACACCCGAGTACGAAATTATCTTCTACTTTTTTATATATCATTTGAGGCCTACGTCACAGTTGTGGAGACCGATCGACCATGATAGTTCAAGGGTGGTGTCGGAATAGCTTGGCGCCTAAAGGCGCCAAGCTATTCTAACACCATCCTGGAACTATGATGGTCGATCCACTTTCTGTCGTAGCATGTCAGGAAGAGGTTTTAACAAAATCGGCTGTAACAAAAGTCGCATGTAACAACATTTTCCGAGGCCCCCGAATATACTATTTTTTGTTTCAATTACTTCGCTTAACCCAAACTTCGGATTGAAGTACTTCTTGGTTATGATCACAACAGTTTATTTTGCACCAGGCAGCGAAGGCCCGTGAATTTTTCCATTTCTTTTATCCTTGTGTCTATTCCAAACAGAACACACCCCACACTGGAGACAGAGTCGATAGATTTAGCATTTGTGGTGTATTGTGGCCCGCTAAGTGTTTTCCCGTCACACTGTGTTGATCTTTATCCGAAACTTGTATTTTGAGTTTCCTGTTCTGGGGCTAAGTGCTTCACCAGCGACAGATGTTAGTCCACGCTCGGTAAAGATGTACATTCTGCCTTCTGAGTGAAGCGGGTACTGCAGGAGACGGTAGATGAAAAGTATCAGACGGTCAGGGAGAAATGTTCACCACTGTCTTCTCAAAGAAAAGTTATAGACAAAAAAGCAAGACGCTTACAAAAAAACAAATATAACACCATTGTCAACAAAAATTCCCAACACAGAAAGAAACACGTTAAGAAAGGAAAAGTACAGCTCAATTGTGCTTTCTTGTCCTTATTGTAAGCTAGTTTCTTTCTTTGCTGGCATTTTCTTTTGCGCCAACTCATTGTGCCCGAGGTACGACTGAAATACTCACATTTTGGAGTTATCCTCTGAGGACTGCATTACAATTCAGGAGACAGATCGACCCTGATAGGTCAACGGTGGTGGCAGAATGGCTTGGCGCCTATAGGCGCCAAGCGATTTTGCCACCACCCTTGAACTATCATGGTCGAGCCATATTTTGCTGTGGTGTGTCGCGGGCAGAATGAGTTATACACGCTTGACAGTCACCTTTTTGGTCTGGATTCTGTATTTTTTCAAAACACTGAGCCGTCTGTAGAAATTTCAAACTTTTAGAGTACAATTGTCAAAACAATTCCCATATTCAAGTGACAGCTCAAGGGTGGTGCAAGAATAATTTGGCGCTTAGATGAAACGGTTAGAACCTATAAAGTATGCTCAACGCAACAGTTTCTCATATATATTTTCGTGATAACGAAGAAATACTCACACATGATAAAAAAAGACGGTAAACATAATTAGGCCTATTCGCATTAACGTGGATCAAGCAGTACATTTTCTGGGAGGTGAAATATGTATCTTTAAGTTGGACCAGACGTCTGCCACACACCGAAAACACTGTTCCGTCAGTCAGCACCTCTCGTGATTACCTCTATGCCACCAGTGTTTTTACAGCCACGTCTTTTGTTCCTGAAAATTATGATGGAGAGAGATGTGGAGGTGGGGGAAGGGGTCGGTTGGGGGAGGGGGGGGGGGAGGTGATGAGGGTGCTATGAACACAGAATAGCGGTCTCTGTTCAAGACATTGACATAAAAATAGCTGAAGCAAGAGGCATAGATTCTCATGCCCCCCCCCCCCCCCCCCAAAAAAAAAAAAAAAAAAAAAAAAATAAAATAAAAAAATAAAAATAAAAATAAAAAAATAATTAAAAAAATAAAGAAATAAAAAAAAAAAAAAAAAAACAACTGCGGGGGCCCATGATGATCTACGCTTCTTACTTACGCCACTGGATCAGCCTTCTGTGATGGAATAGTGGTTGGTTGGGGTGTGTATATGTCTGAGAGAGGGAGGGTTGGGGGCAAAGAGGAGGGGGGGGGGGGGGGGCAGGTAAGGCAAGTAAGATACAAAGGCTTCTCGAGAAATAACTGGCGTTAAAAAGCTGTTCAGTAGACCCCTACGTTCTTTGTGCAGGGTTTTGTGACTGATCTGATAACGCTGACATTATAACAAAACCAAAATCAAACAAAATGAAAAAAACAACATGGGAGCTGTCCTCGCTGTCAATGGTCTTTACCTTTTGTCTTTGACCTGATTCTGATGTTGAAAATTCTCCTATTCAAAAAGTCTCGCAGATCTGCCAATGCGTCCGTGAGTTCTATAAGGGGGCTCAGGATATACGCGTCATTGATTTGTCAAACGTCATTTGTCATGACGTAAGTTTCAGTTTTTACGTAATTTTGTATTTTACGTGATATGAGTTTACTTTCGCTTCATAGGCTTGAGAAAATGGTGACAAACTAGAACTTCACGGTACAGTTTCAGTCTTACTATAATTTGTGTGAAAACAGGTTGATTTTACCTAGCTACATGATATACTAAGTACACGGGTCACCTGCATACTCTTCTGAAAGCGCGTCGATGCACGGACCTTTATTACTGGGTGGCTGTCTTGGGGTCAAGGTCGAAATAGTATGGGTCTAAGGTCAAACTTGCAGACAAGGGATAAGTTACTTCCGGTGGCATCTTTGCGTTAGAGTTCAAGTTTAAATAAGGATCGTGGTTCGTTCCCTCGCTAATAAAGATTGTCATTTATTATTTTTATTATTAGCAATGTTATTTGTGGTTTTTGTTTTGTTTTTATATTTATTCATTAACATTTTTTTAATGGTGAGTAGAGAGTGTCACGACACGCCTGACGGAGTCAGGGCGCCGTGGACAATATGAGTGCAGACACTCGAGAAAACCCACCCACTCTAAATAAATAACACAACGCCAGCGATAAACAACAAACAAATCTTTTATTACCTACTCTAACCCCCACCCCAACCCACTAACGCCCCACACACTCACACATACCCACGCATGCACTCATAACGTATTAACACTTAAAAAAGATTAACATATAAAAAAATGACTAACAAGTGAAAATGACTAACAGGTGAATATGACTAACAGGTGAAAATGACTAACAGGTGAATATGACTAACAGGTGAATATGACTAACAGGTGATAATGACTAATATGGCCAACGGCTATACAAGGCGGGTAACTTTGTCTCTGTACAGTGTCCTCTGTCCCACACTAGACAGGGTGGCTTGTAAAGTAAGAGTGCTACCCCTACACCACAGAGCACCGTAGCCGCGCTTGCCCACGCACGCCTGTGACCGACGCTCAGAACGTAGAATCA
>BTPG01000004.1:16129630-16279630 GCA_036245525.1 Semisulcospira habei
TATTTCCTGTCTTCTTAAGCAGTACGTGAAGTGGATACGTCAGCAACTAGGTTCATGACCCCCGCAACTCGGCTCATGGATCTATGTTCATGCACGAAGGGAACCACGTTTTTTTTTTCCGCATGAGTAGTTAATGTGACTGCCAAGCATATGTCTCCCACGTGTTGCTTGGCTTCAGTGACGTTTCTTTGTTTTGAATGGAACCATTGGTTTAATAAAGAAAATAGCATTTAAAACTCTCTTCAACGACTACGTTACTGTGCTGTTTAATGTGATGCTCGCATTTTTATTATTTTATTTATTTTTTTTTTTTTTTTTTTTGCAACCGATTGACTCAGTGCCGCTAGACTAGATACTTATTAAACATCAAAAACTGGTCGAGATCACTGCACGTGAATCAAAGACGCAAAACATTCCCGCACTTGCAAGACAAACAGACGCGGCCAGAACAGCACCCCCTTGACCCGCCCCTGTCCCCGGGTGCCCTGCACGACCCCCCGAGGGTACCCGAGTCAGTCGGTACCCCACGGGCGGAAGGCGGAATCCTCTCAGTTCCTTAACTCATTCGAGACATGCCGCATCCGGACACGCGGCCTAAGGCCGCGTGTCCGGATGCGGCACGTCTCGAATGAGTTAATATTTCCCCTCAGTCGTCCTAGAACAAAAATAGTGTACGTACTGCCTCTCGATTCAAACGCCGCCTAAGCATTGATGGCATTTTACGAATTTCTGCTTGCCTCGCTGTTTTCCCGTGGTTCTATAAAAGGCAACAAATGCCACCCGCCCTCGCACTGGTGACATTTTGTGATTCATTTCATGTCCACAAACGGTCAGTAAAAAAAAAAAAAAAAAAAAAAAAACCCACACACATCCTCTTTGTAGATTTTACTTTAGATGGCTTTGTTCCTCGCTGAAGGGTGTATAATGATGTCAACCCGTTTAGCCCTGATGCATTACAACAGATGATGGCCGATCGACTATGGTAATTCAAGGGAAAGTGCCAGATTAGCTTGGCGCCTGATGGCCGTTTGGGGTTTGTTTTAAGAGGGGAAAAAATGGAAGCGTATGAGCCTATGTAGTTGTTCTGTATTTACTTCACATACCATCGTTGTCTTTTGCAGACGAGAAGGCTGTTACTCCACCAGCAGTGGGTTGATAAAGTTGGTTTTCGTTTCATTTTTTAGTATCAATTTACAGTATCTATCTCTCCTTCTCGATTCGCCACAACTATAGCGGTAGCGAATTGAGGGAGGCAACCAGTGTAAGTGAATCAAGGAGACCATTACCGTACATTAAAACACATCATCCACACTGACACGTTTTTCAGCCATAGCTGTGTGCGACAGGTAGGGTGGTGAGGACGTTGAGGACCTTGTTGAGGCCCTTGTTTAGACCTTGTTGAGGCCCTTGTTGAGGGCTTTCGTTAGGGCCATACTGATTCCCTTGTTGAGGGCCTTGTTTAGGGCCTTGCTGGGGACCTTATTGAGGTCTTTGTTGAAGACCTTGTTGAGGGTCTTGTAAGCAAAGGTTGTAGGGCCGACCTTGGCCGCAGTGGGCCGGCGCACGGCTGTGCGCGGGCCCACTGCGGCCGATGTCGGCCCTATGATCCTTTACTTACTGGGTACGTGTCTTACAAGTGCACGAATTTACTCGTGGACTCCAAGGCATTGTTGACATTTGCCGAGTCTGTTGGTGCCAATTATTGGCCGGCGACCCGAGAGACATAACCGCGGCTTGGAATGGGAGACAGTGCAAGGGGCGAATGATTTCTGGGCTCTCATTAGGGACAAAGCTTGAATCAGGCGCAATTGCTAACCGCAGGATCATCTCGATGATGTTCGCATGTAACCTCGAAACTAACAAGTTTATATTTGAGAAAAACGAGCTAAAAACTGTTGAGAATAAGTGGTCTTCACAAGGCGTTTATGGGGATTTCCTGTTAACGCGTATGTGACATTTTGACGCGAAATCATGTTTTGATGCTGTTGCCACCTTTGATGTGTTCCCTACTTTCTGGCGACGTCTCAAGCCTATACCAACACAGGAAATGCTCATAACGGCCTTATAAAGATCACTTTTTTTCTGGCCAAAATGAAAAAAATAAACACCACACCAAAAGTGTCAGTAACCAGAATGCATGCGAGCACCATCGATCTGCATAACGACTGTACACACGAACGTTTGACGTGCTGTGGCTGAGTTTCCGGGACTTGCTAGTGGACAACAAATGTCACATTAGTTTTATGACATTTTTCGACCTTTATCGTTGTGCACGAATTTGACAGAAAATAAATCAAGCTGCTCACTTTTAACCCATTTACTGATGCTTGAAGACTATCATAGTTCAAGGGTGGTGCCATCAGGCGCCAAGCTATTCTGGTACCACCCTTGAATTAAAATGGTTGATCTAGTCCTAATCTGTAATGTAGCCTTCATAGGACAATCAACAAATTTTTAAATAATCAGCCTCGGGATGTAATGGGTTAAGATTCGTCTGCTGGACGCAGCATGTCAGCTTCGACTTGGGATAGGGACCGACAGTTACAATTGGCATGGCTCACTAGTAACGTCTGACCTTCTTGGCTTAACTCATTCAGCCCCGACACACCACAGTAAGACATGGATCGAGCATGGTAGTTCAAGGACGGTGCCAGAATAGTTTGGCGCCCATAGGCGGCGCCAAGCTATTCTGGCACCACCCTTTTACTGTCATGCTCAATCTGTCTTTAGAATTGTAATACAGTCCTTCAGAGGCAAGCCCAACATTTGGGGATTTCGGTCTTGGAGTACAATGTATTAATTATTGATAGGCACTTGTCTTGACTTATAGACGCAAGGCTTCACTTTCATGAGTGAGCTTAACTCCTATGCAAGCCACTGACCCTTTGGCTGTCGGCAGGAATCACCTCGCCCAAACACGCTGCCGAAAGCCAAAGGGTTAGGCAAAACTGCCTCTCCAATGGAGCACCTTGCTTTAAGCCAAACCCACTCATGCAGCTGGCCCCCGGGGTTTTAACCCCCTTCTGCATGCAGAAGGGGGTTAAACGATCATATTTTATTATGACCCGAGAGGGACGAGGGAAGGGGGACGCTGTACAACAGCTTCGACATTCTGCACAAAAAAGTGCAACCTGGGTCTGTGAAACACGTGCGAAGTTGACGTTTGCTCAAGCATTGGATGATGAAGATTGCGGTTTGTTTGCTATTATGTAAGGATGCAGCACCTTTCTGGCTGGCGGAACCTTGTGAATGGGCGGCTATCCGCTGAGGAATGACAACGACAACGCAGTACGTATGAAAGGTCCTGAATGAAAGGCAGTATTTCCTTGCAGTCAGAGGCACATGGTTTTCAGGAGCCCCGGCCAGCAGCCTCAGAAGCCAGTCCTCTGCCCTCCCCTAGAAGCATGGGTTCTCGTGCTTGTTTGCTTGGATGCTTGGTTGGTAGATCTAGGCTTCGACCCCTTCATTACCTTTGGACGCAGATTGCATTTTTGAAATCGTAAATTCAAAGTCAAAGATCCCCAGCCATCGAAGGAACTTAGATACAACGTGCTTTCAGCAAGAGGCATAGATCTTCAATTGCGGGGGCTCATGAGGATCTATATCTCTTGCAGGCGGGTGATCCTATTGAGCCCCCATGTTTCGCTAGATCGCCCAGATCACTGCGGCATGCGACCTCTTAGCAATCGTAGTGTTAATACCAGATATGAACCTAAAACTGTCAGTCCGGCAACGCCTTGTGAGCAACAGGGATAATTGTTTTCAAGCCTATGTCACACGACCAGTATCTTTAGCGCAAACCGTACAAGCCATGTGACCGTGAATATTATCACACAAAAATCCTTGTAGCGACAAATGGCGGACTTCTTGTAGCCCTGTTTGTGACGCATCTTGAATGCGAGTCAGTTTGTTCTATGAAAGATCACCAAAACGTTCTAAAGTTAAATAGTTACTTAGTGTTGTTGGAAACAACAAGCACACACACGGTACTGGATACGGCAACGTCATGAAATATTTTAAATTACGTCATAAGTCTATTATGTTTACATGTATATTCCTTTGACGTCATTCATGTCTGGCGTGATCCAGGTCGGAAGATGCCTTCTTGATTTCTACTAAGAATATAGTGGAGGAATGAAAACAAATACGTCATGGGAGCAGGGGTTTGCTACACGGACCCGTAGACCTTCGGGAGGTCAAAGGAACCATTGTACCCCTCAGGCCTTCGGCCTTCGGGGTACAATGGTTCCTTTGACCTCCCTCAGGCCTACAAAGGTCCGTGTAGCAAACCCCTGCGACCAATAACTTATAATGTTCTCATGAGACACTGATTTGGAGATAAATTTTTATATTGCGCAGATTGTCATGAACCCGTTGCGGGAAGTCAGTTCATCAGTCTACCTAGTCGCACTGCAAGCGGCATGAGTGAGCTATAGCGGAGCATGTTGTTTAGTGACTGTTGCAAGACTATAGCGGAGCACCATACTTATGGGCTGGCGCATGACTAAGCTCACGCGTGTAGCTGTTTTCTGTATCTTTGTATGTCAATCAGTCTCTCAAACAACACTTTTATTTTGCAAGCGGCATGGACTCTCATATGCTCCTGCAGCAACAGCAGCAGAAAGAGGGGGGGGGGGAGGGGGGAAGAGGAGGGGGGGCCTCATGAAAAACCAAGACTCCTGCTAGTAGTGACAGCTGCAGAGTCTGACGAGAATGCAATTCTCTTACGAGGAGGAACGGACCCACGCTATCTGTGCGCTTGATTTGTGTGTGTGTGTGTGTGTGTGTGTGTGTGTGTGTGTGTGTGTGTGTGTGTGTGTGTGTTGTGTGTGTGTTTTATTTTATTTTAATTTTAGACCCTTCGACCTGGAACAATAAGCCCAATATCACAGACCACTCTACATTTCAGTACCGGCAGCTTTGTACGTCCCTCCGACCGAATCAGCTCTCGGGGTTTGTCCGTCATACTATCGACTAGGTGTTGAAAGGCCAGGCCATTGACTGGAATCGGGCTCTGGTGCACAGCAGTCACAGTGCGCAGGAAAAAAAAAAAAATGTCGAAAGCGATAAGATGCAGCTACAAATGCGCTGTGGTCTGTGAACATGTTCCTTAATTTGAGTGCTGGTCTATGATTCTGGACCTTACGGCTGAAAGACCAGCACACGAAATGTCGAGGATGCGGGAAAATGCCGTTGATGGAGGTGTCGGTATCGGACTTGATCGGCTGGATTCCCTATTGTTCGCGGTACGTTCATTCACAGCGGTATTGACCTTCGTGAGGCGTGCTTCGTGTGTCGGGAAAGTTTGTATGCATATCTGGTACAAAACAGCTGTTCCTGTGTATTTCGTGTGCGAATTGGGCGCGCCTCAGTACTCCGCCTTGTAGCTACGAAGACGCATTAATAGGCTATCAAATGCCAGTGGCATTTGATAGCCTATAAATGTGTCTTCGTACTGAGGCGCCGGGCTCTAACCATTTGAATGCTACTGACGATAACGGCGCCAGCCGATAGGTATCGCAAGTGGAATTTAAGGGGTTACTGACTTGATCATATTTTTCACTAATTCGAGAACTTTTCGTGTGCTGTGAGTCAACATTTTAAACAAGAATAACGTTTTACCAACGAATGAAGACGGTATTCTGTGTTGTTACATACAACTCTAAAAATTAACATTTTGATTGTGCAGTCACGTTGACTCATTCAATTCAATTCAATTCACGCCACGGCAAGACATGGATCGAGCGTGATAGTTCAATGGTTGTGCCATAATAACTTGGCGCTCATAGGCTCCAAGCTATTCTGGCACAATCCTTGAACTATCACGCTCGATCTGTTTTCAGAAGTGTAATACAGTCTTCAGGGGGTAACTTCAAAATTTGCGGATTTCGGTCCTGGAGCAGAATGTATTAATACTTTATAAGTACCTCAAACTGTGGATGCCAATGAGGCCGCTTTGCGAGCAAGAGGCATATACAGTATTCTGATGACCACCTGCAGCTGCAAGGGCTTATGACTGGAATATACGCCTCTTGCAGATGATGATGATAAATGCGGAATCATGATATGCTTATTAAGTGTTAATCTTCGCATTATGCCCAGTCCTGTTTCAGTGGTTGGTTGCTTGCTTGTTTGATTGTTGCTGCAATAATTGCACGTGTATCTGTTGTTTTAGACGCAGCGGTTTGCAAATACAAGCTTACACAAACTGAATGTGAGCAAGTATGTTCTGTAAGTGTCAATAGGTTGTTACCTACATGAAAACGTTGTCCTGACAAAGACTCGACACAACTGACGAACAGGTGGTGTGACCACGTGACCAGTGGACGTCAGCAGATGACGGTCACGTGACTGGGCGGCAGGGCTGACCCTGGATCGACTCTTTGACACTGTTGCTATCGCGGGTAGCCATCTCCACCCTGCCCCACCCCACCTTCTGGCTTTGCTTTCTATCCTACCTTACCTGTTTCGGCTCGGGGGGCCACTGATGCATGAGCGGGCTTAGCCCTGGACCAGCCGATAAGTGGCTGGCGCAGGACTATGCTCGTTCATGCATCGGGCCACTTCGACAGCTCAGGGCGTGGCACTCAGCCAAGAAGGATCCGTAGACCACATCGACACAAATTTTGTATTTCTATAGTCACTGACTGTATCTTACACCCGACTTTCTCAGGCCCGCACACTTTACTATTTAGAGTTCAGTCCGTGATTTGGAGAACTTTTGCTGAACTGTCTGCAAAGGTTTTGGACAATGATAGAGTGTTTTCGTTAGAGGAAGTTTGATACGTTATTTAGCAGGTTTCAGTTTCACAATAGGCGTCAAGTCAGTTGTTTAATCCGCTCGATAGCTTTGTTGTTGTTGTTGTTGTTGTTTTTGTTCATAATAGTACATTGACTGCGTTGATACAACGTGAAAGACTTTTTGTATTTATCAACACTCACTCGTAAGGTTCCAATGCATCTATGCCCTGACACGCCAGGACAATTTGTGGATCGACCATGATAGTTCAAGGATAGTGTCAGAATAGCTTGGCGCCTGCAGGCGCCAAGCTATTCTGAACACCACCCTTGAACTATCATGGTCAATCTGTTTCCAGGACTGTGACGTGAACCTAAGAGTATATCTGACAAATTTGATAATTTCATTCTCAGGGATTAATGAGTAAAAGTGATGCTCAGGAAGGCGCACTAGAAACTGTTACACCGGCACACACACCCACCCCACCCCACCCCCACCCCCACCCCCAACATCCCCACCCCATCTCTCTCTCTCTCTCTCTCTCTCTCTCTCTCTCTCTCTCTCTCTCTCTCTCTCTCTCTCTCTCTCTCGTCCGGCCTCAACTGCTGGCCTTTTTATCGCGGCTGTATCTTGTCCGCCAAGATATCAATCTTTTAGCCTCCTCGCCACACACTCAGGTGAAACGTCGGGTCACTCAGACAACACGGCTGCCGACAACCTGAGCCGCATAGAGGCACCGGCATTTGGAGTTTAGCTAGTAGGGCAGTGACAGAACAGGCAGCAGCTTTTGGGCATGTTTAACCCCTTCACTGCCGACAAAATGTGAACACCACCCAACTGCAAGAGGCCATGGGCTCATGAGGATCTATGCCTCTTGCTGACCCCAATTTCAATCTATGTTACAGGGACAGGTCACACAGAGCTATTGTTTCCGGTGCATGTAGTAACTTTTCCTCCAAAAATAGTAAAAAAGATGTCCTCCCTTTTTGCAATTGTTTTAGGGTGTAAAACGTTTTTGTTATTATTATTTTTTTTTTTTTTATTATTTGTTTGTTTGTTTGTTTGTTTTTTTGGGGGGTGGAGGGGAGGGGAGGGGGGTGGGTTGCTATTTGGGCGTTTTGAGCAGCAAAAGGCATGACAGGTGGTGTAAAAAAGAGCAAAATGTGGGTAATTTTAGTCGACCTAGTGTGTTCATGGGAGCCTTATATGGGGCATGTGCACAGTTGTATGCAGGCTTGCAGACATGGGGCACTTAGTGCATTACAGTGTTGCGGAAAACGCTAACAGACAATCTGTCTAAGAACTGCTGGAAATGTTTCTCCTGTGATATGCTACGCGTGGATTTTTTGTGTGGGCAGAAAGGTTCTTCGTTCATAGCTTTGAGTTGCAAAAGGCTCTTAGAGAGGAGTGTGTGAAAAGGGGGCGTAACCTAATTTCCATGTTGACCCACATTTAACGTTTTTGTCCTAAATTAACGAAGACTGCAGAAACACAGTCTGCGTCAGTTGGCACTGAACGGGTTAAACCTTTGCCTGTCTGTAGCGTCTTTTTGTCGCGGTGATTCCTGCAGGAATCAACGTGACAAAACTCAAAACACTACAGTCAGCCAAAGGGTTAATTACAAAATGTCAGATGCAAGACTACTGTTTGGTACACTACGGAGAAAGAATGAACGTCTTTACTGCAAGTAGTTAAAAACGATGTGTCGGCTGAGACAACTGACAGAGAGCAGTGACGACAAAACAACAGCTCTGTGGACTCTCGTTTCATAATATAGTAGAAAACATCTACAATGATACAATGATACAAGATACCATACCGTTTTGGTCTCATATGGACTAAAAGTAACGTCTTTGCTGCACCAGCCGAGAGCGGATACGAATTATGTCTCTGAGACCGCCGCAAAATCACTAACAGATAATCAGAAGAACACATAGAAAGACGGAATCTCCTTCACAGACCCACACTGATTTTAATTGGCGAAATCCGAAAATCACCTTCTACGCAACGCTAGGTCAGAATGCTAGAGGTTTCTTTTTGCTGTTTTAACCAATTTAACCCCAAGGCCGCATTTCCCAAATGTTGGAGGTGTCACCTAACGACTATGCGCCAGTTGTTGGAGATGGATTGACTATGATAATTCAAGATTCATCAAAGTCCGTACAAGATTCATGACTGACCATGATAATTAATAATAATAATAATACATAGTTTTTGTATAGCGCCCTTCCACACAGACTGCAAGCTCGAAGCGCTTTACAACACATAGAAATAATTTTAACAGGGAAAAAAAATTAGAACAAAATAAAAAGGGCACTCACTCTTTAAATAAACACTAACTCGCACCATGTAGGCACATTCCTAACACGAAACACACACGCACATACACAAACAAACACACACGCACACACACACACACACACAAACACACACACACACCACACACCACACACACACACACCACACACACACCACACACACACACACACAGAGAGAGGAGAGAGAGAGAGAGAGCGAGATGAGAGTAGGAGAGAGGATCGAGAAGAGAGAGAGAGAGAGAGAGAGAAAATCTACATACATGGGCTACACATATAAGACAACAGCCACCATTTCCAGGCGCCAGCTAATCTGTCACTACCCTTGAATTGTCATGCTCAATCTACGGTCAATCCATCTCCTGCTGTAGGGCGCTGAGGCTAAATAATAGCACAGGAAGAAGAATGCCCAAAAGAGAGAGAGTGTCTCACTTGCTGCTTTCTAAAAAATAAGAAAATGCAGAATGATAAAAAGGTTTTCAAACAAAGCCCTCAGTAAATACATTCAGCCTAAATTACTTTATTCATTTCGCTTTGACTTCCGGGTCACCATGCAGAGGTCGGTATTCCCAAAGTCGCGTTTGCGTTTTGTTTGCGAAGCGTACATAATTATGATGATGTGTGCGCAGGTCAGTCACAGGCTAAGAAAGACGGAGTGAACAAGAGGGAGCTCATGCGAGTGTTATCCTTATGATATTATCAGTATAAGCCTCCTTCCCTATTTTGTCCTCTATGTTTCGTGCTCTTGGGTGTATCCGAGAGCACTAAAACTTAGAAAGACGAAACAAAAAAAGATGATGCTTAACCTTTATCATTCGGAATATAACAGTGTGTGAAATAAGTTTGACTAAAATAGTTCAAGGGTGGTGCCAGAATAGCTTGGCGCCTCTAGGCGCCAAGCTATTCTGGCACCACCCTTGAACTAAAGCCATTGGTCTATATCCTTATCTGTAAGTACTATAATGTAGCTTGTATATGTCAGTGTACAAGTTTGACGCTTTTAGCCTCAGTATGATATGGGTTAAAGGGATAATACCCTAAGGATATCCTCATATTGTCCACCGGGGCTGGGCGTCGGCTTGAGGACCTTTCGCTCTATCTGCCGAAAGCGTAAACGACAAACTTCATCATTATCATGGAGCAAGCGGCGGGGGATGAGGAATTTGTCTGCGAGTCAGCTCGATTTTACCATGGCATCGCATGCTAGCCTCTCAGAAATTGTCACTTGTCCGTCACGCGATGCTGCGCGAGCACAATGGCGATCTGAGACGTGACAGACGCCGCTATGCGGCGGGTGCGCAGATCAGGACGGAAGTGATAACAAGTCCGCTGCAAATATGTGTGAATCCGACCCGGCTTTGATCTGTGTGATAAAAATCGATACTTGGGGTCAGTGTTTCGGAGGGTGGGGGGGGGGGGGGGGGGTATAATGTATACAGTGATTGTGGCTTAACCCCTTCCCTGCCATTGGACGTTTATTTTGTTTCTAAAATCTGTGTTTATTCAACAGCCAAAGTCACAACCGTCCACAGAACATAGGTACAAAGTGGTCTCAGCTAGAGACATAGATCATTTTTTCACCCGTTCACTGGCGAGAGAAAAAAATGAGCACGATCCGACTGCAAGAGACCTAGATCCTCATGAGCCCCCGCGACTGCGGGGGCTCATGAGGATCTAGGTTTCTTGCAGTCGGATCGTGCTCATTTTTTCTCGCCAGTAAAAGGGTGAAAAAATGGGGTAGTCAGTTGGTGCTCACGAGATAAGCAAAAACAGGTACTGAACAGGTTTGTTCCTTAAATCTTTTTACTTATTTTGTTCTTTGAAATCTATTAATGAAACGCTCTGGCCAATTTTCTTTTTCTTACCTCATCCCTCCCCCCCCCCCTACTCTACCCTCCCCCCCACCCACCCACCTTAACCATTGAAAAACCTAGTAGTCCATCCCAGTTTCTGTAGGACACCGAGCTATACTTTCCAGCAAGAGGCATAGATCCTCATGAGCCACCGCAGGCTGCGGAGGATCATGAGAATCTGTGCCTCCTGCAGACGAGGTGCGTTCGTCTTCCGTACTTTGAATCTTTTGCTGTTTCTTCACTTTGCCGCACACGAAGCCATTTTGTTTTCTCCATAACGACCCTAGCCGTCATTACGAGGCTTTGTCAACGTATAAGAGAAAACCTCAAACTGTCGGGAAACCGACACAGACGGCCATCAACACAACCCTTTGTAGTCACGGGACGAACTGCGGTATTGAGTTAACACATTCTACCCAAGGACCGAAATCCCCAAATTTTGAAGTTGCCCTCTGAAGGACTGTATTACAATTCTATAGACAGATCGCGCATGAATGTTTGAGGATGGTGCCAGAATAGCTTGGCGCCTATGGGCGCCAAGCTATTCCGGTACCATCCTTGAACTATCATGCTCGATCCATGTCCTGCTGTGGTGTGTCAGGGCTGAATACTTTAATATGGTTTAACGCTGTTGAGCAAAGAAGAATATCAGTCTAACGGCGAGATGGAGTGACTGAAATGAATGTAAACACTTTAGTCGCTTCATCTTGATCATAGAGAATATTCCACAGGGAGGGGAGGGGGGATACACTGCAACAGTGCGGTTAAACACACACACACACACACACACACACACACACACACACACACACACACACACACACACACACACACACTCACGCACGCACACACACGTACACACACACATACACACACAAAGAAGAAGAAGGAAGAAGAAGAAACTTGTACACCCGCCGACAGGGCTGCGTGGCTGTCGTCTGTTTTACCTTGAGTACGGTGTAGTAAATATTTTTACTTAGTGTTTACAAAAAAGTATATTTATCTCGTAGACAACGGTTTTTCTGAGAGTAACATGTGACAAAATATTCGCTTGTTTTATTCTCTCTCTCCAACAGCTGTTTCTCTGTCACAAAAGGCCCCATTATCAAGCATAACTAAAATAAACTGTATTCGGTATCTTCCGATCAGCCAATCAGACATTGTCGGTCAAATCAACTCTTTTACTTACTTACTTACTTACGCCTGTCACCCCTACCCGGGTATAGGCCGTCGACGAGAGACCTCCAGCAACTCCTGTCCTGTGCTTCTCCTTCGATTCTACTCCAGGTGGTTCCCAGTCTCTTGATGTCTGCTTGGAGGTCTCGACGCCAGGAGTTTCTCGGCCTACCTCTTTTCCTCTTTCCCTGGGGGTTCCATGACAATGCCTGCCTAGTGATACTGGAAGCTGGCTTTCTCAGACTGTGACCGATCCATCCCCATCTTCTTCGCCCAATTTCATTCTCTGCTGTTATCTGCTCTGTTCTCTCCCAGAGTCTGACGTTGCTGATCTTCTCTGGCCAGTGGATTTTCAAAATTCTTCTAAGGCAACTGTTCATGAAGGTCTGTACTCTGTTGACTGTGGTTTTTGTCAATCTCCATGTCTCTGCTCCATATAGGAGAACTGCTTTTACATTGGAGTTGAAAATCCGGACTTTGGTGTGTTGTGACAGCTCTCTGGAATCAACTCTTTTCCGAACCGGTTATTGTGTCGCCTACTTCTGCTGGCGTCAGCAGTTAATGTCACAAATAGTTGTATTAACCCATTTAGCCCCAACGCCCTACAACAGGAGATGGATGGACCATGATAATTCAAGGGTGATGCCAGATTAGCTTGATGCCTGAAGGCGCCAAGCTAATCTGGCACTACCCTTGAATTATCATGGTCAATACATCTCCTGCAACTGGCACATGGTCGTTAGGTGATGCCTTCAAAATTTGGTTAATGTGGCCGTGGGGTTAAATGGGTTAAACACTAAAGCAATGTGACTAATTTTTTTAAAAAACCATCAGAAAAGCACATACAAAACACTACACCAACATTCCAAAATAGCAATAAGGGAACAAAATACCTTGTCAAATAGACAAGATCGACGATAACAACAGCAATAATAACACATGTGCGTTTATTTTGCAGTTTCGACTTTTAATTTATGATGCTTCCCGAGCGGCGAATCTCAGTTCGTCCATTAACTGCCGTGATCAAGCCCACACCCGACAGATAGACCGCTGCACTGCGCATTCGTTCCGGTCGGGTGACTTTTACTGGGGAAACGGGGAGGAGGAGCAAGACGCTCCGGTCCATCCACCCAGACACCTCCAACTTTGAGAGGCATGGGGCTCGTGAAAACCCATGCTTTTTGTTACCCGAACTTTGACTCTAGCTGTTTTTCAGCCTCTGGATCTCATCTCTTACAGTGAGTTTCGCTGTTTCTGGAACCGATGTTTTCCTCGTAGGATTCGCGGCTCTCAGAACCCGTTGGATCATTGCGCCATGTGCAAAAGGCATAGATTCTCATGAGTCCCTGCATTCGCAGGGACATGAGAATCACTGCCTCTTGTTGGCCGAGATTTGGCTCTGTATTTGTCCTCAAGTTGAGATCGTTATTGCGTGTTAAGTAAACTGCAGATCCAGCATCGTTGGTGGGTAAGTAGTACGAACAGAGGTTACACTAAATAATACATATCTCTTTGATGGCCGTTCTATTGTCTGAACAGGTGAGAGAGAGAGAGAGAGAGAGAGAGAGAGAGGGAGAGAGAGAGAGAGAGAGAGAGAGAGAATCAATGAATCTTTATTTTACAATGGTGAAGATATTAACAGTCAGTTACTATGGCATTTTTCGACCCTGCCGTTGCTACAACTACGACTAAGTACAAAATATACATAAAACCAGGACATCAAAGCACAGTGATACAAAATATATAGTCCACTAAACACAAACACACGCATACACGCACAAACGCACTCGCGCCGGCGTCCTCACACACGCACACACACAGACACACACACACACACACACACACGCGCGCGCGCACATACACATGATAGTTAGAATATACACGTACATTCGTGTGTCTACGTATAACTAGATACTGTTAATTGAGTTATGTCAGGTATTTATAAAGACTTGTCTTGAAAAGAGATAGTGTCGGAGTGGCTTTAATGTGATGTGGGGGGGGGGGGGGAGTTCCACTGTGTGGAGAGAGAGAGAGAGAGAGAGAGAGAGAGAGACTCAGACAGTTTATTGTTCAGACAAAATGTCCATACAATGGAGTGAGACATTACATAATTTATAGTTCAGGTGTATATAAAAGCCATAAGGCGATGTTTATAACAACACACACACACACACACACACACACACACACACACACACACACACACACACACACACACGCACGCACACACACACACGCACGCACACACACACACACACACACACACGCACGCACACACACACACACACACATTTCCATTCGATCTACGCCAGCACATAATAGCCACTTTTGACCTACATGTAAAATGCGGTATCCAAATCCAGGCCACAGCCGTGTACTACACAGACCAGGTCGGAGTAAGAACCACAGTTTGCACGTGGAATCATACAAGCATGCTGCTACGGAGTTTAAATGCATGAAATACAAATCTTGCTAAATCGGCAATAGACTGCGGGTTGGTAGTGTCTAGGATACACAGTTCTTTCTTTTTGAGTTCCATAAGGTCAAACTTACATAGGTATTTGACATGCAGTTCATCGTAGAATGGACAATAAAACATAAAGTGAACTTCATCTTCCACAGCCTTGGCACACAATGGACACACTTTCGTTACAGCATTGGGAGTACTATATCTTTGTTTGTTACTTTGCAATTCGGTTATGCCAAGTCTAAATTTAATGTATAGATTTTTGACATAGGTTGGCTTAACCAGTTCAAAATAATTTTCTTGGACAAGTGTATGTTTAAAACTACGATACACAGTAAAACGTTCACTCTCAGAAAGCTTCGATGACCAGTTTTGTTTGGAAAAATCAACCATCCTTTGTTTAAACTTGTTTATAAAAGCATTCCTGTTTCCAACACCTTGTGAAATCCATACATGACCAAACCCATTTCGAAAAAGCAAATTCTTTATCTTTGACACCCATGTTTCTTTCCCTTTATCGTCTAAATCCTTAAGCATATGATAAGCCATATTTGCAAATCTAGTAACAGGTAAAGCACAGAGTCGAAGCCAGTAGGCAACACATCTTACTTAATACTGACAGGGGATATCGACCAAGTTCACCATAAACCATCAGGTTCGGTGTGCGGAAGTTGACATTAAGAAAACGTTTACATGCAAATGTATGGACTCTTTCAATTTCGGCACACTCGTTTATACCCCAAATTTCCGAGGCATACAACAAAATTGGGACAACCTGCGCATCAAACAGCTTGAAAAAAACACCAGGACTAGCGCAGTTGAGTTTCTTCAACATACAGAAGATATCGATTACACATTTTTTTGCCTTAGTCACCAAGTCATCGACGGATGTGTTTAAACTCAAACGTGTGGTAAAGTTTAACCCAAGGTACTTTTACATATTGACAACTTCTACCCTCGTTCCCCCGTAAATCCATTTTTCATATTTTGACAAATATCCACCATTTCGAAACACAATTATTTTTGTCTTGTCTAGGTTAACAGACAAACCAAGTTTAGATGCTTCTTTGTATAAATTGTTCAGCTGAGTCTGAAGGCCATTGGGGGTTGATGAAAACAAAGCAATGTCATCTGCAAACATCAACAAAAACAGTTCTGCTGCATCGGATTTTAGTTGGAAACCATGTTTACCACTTTCAATAATGTACACAGCAAGCTCGTTAATCAAAAAGGAGAACAATGTCGGCGATGCTAAACATCCTTGTTTTAAACCTTGGAAACACTCAAAAAACGCTGTACAATTCAGGCTGTCTCTAACACAAAATTTCACTGAGTCATACATTGCCTTCATAGCTGAAAGCATTTTGCCGCGCACTCCAACCTTCAGTAAAATATTCCGAAGCAAACCTCTTTTAACAGTATCGAAGGCTTTGCGAAAGTCAACAAAAGCCACATAAACTTTCTTATTTTGTAGAAGTTGTTTTTGAACAATAGCATAAAGTGTAAATATATGGTCCACAGTAGAATAGGATTTCCTAAACCCGGCTTGTGTTTCAGACAGAATATTATGTTCCTCAGCCCAGTCTGTTAACCTTCTGTTCAAAATGTAGGTATACAGTTTACTAACACAGCTAATCAGAGCAATACCACGATAAATATCTGGATTATTTACATCTCCTTTCTTGTGGAGTGGGAAAATAATAGCTTTAGACCATTCGCTTGGGAACAACCCTTTGTTGAAGAAAGCATTAAAATACTTAGTGAGAAAGGAGATGATAGCTGGGTTGGAGATTTTAAGAACTTCATTTTTAACTCCATCAGGCCCGGGGGCCTTTCCTGCTTTGGCATGTTTTAAAGCAGCAATAACTTCTGCTTCTTCTATGTTAATATCTAGGTCATGAAATAAGGCTTCATCAGACTCAGCGTCTTCTGAAAAAAATGCATCATCATTATTCTCTTGCTGTGCTATGTTTTCATTTAGAATGCTAGAGAAGTGATCAAACCACTGCTTCTTTGTTATATTGTTTCTTAAATGACGTTTTCTTTTCCATTTCTTTATTTCCTTCCAAAATGCCTGAGAGTTATGTCTATACTCAAGAATTTTGTCAACAGTTTCCCTCTTAAAATTAACTTCTTTAGCTCTAAGTAATCTCTTGTATTGTTTTCTGTCATTAACAAACGTTGCTTTATTTTCCATGGTTTTATTTTTTGTGTATGTACGTAAGGCTTTACGCGTTCGCATTTTTGCATTTCTGCATTCCTGGTCAAACCAAGGGTGACTAGCGGTGTTTATTTTGTGTGTGTTGCCTGTGGAGGAATGAAATTGTGTTGTCATGCAACTAGCAGCGTCTTTGATAGCACATGTGAAAATGTCTAATGCACTATTAATATCATCATCGATCTCAGCAGTAGCAGCTACTAGAGCATCCTGGAATGCAGGAGTAGTTAAACTGTCGCTGAGCGTTTGGGCCTTAGCAGGTTCCCAGATAATCTTATCAAAAGAAAAACACTGCGTATCATCATCAGAAACATCGTTGTGGGGTGATACACGTACACAAGACACAGTAAGGACCAGCGGCATGTGCACAGACTCTATCCTCTCGCCAACTTCAAGTTTGTCACACAAACAAAGTCAGGAGATGCAACAAAATAATCATTAATACTACAACCAGTGGGTGAGATAAATGTCAGGTGCTTTGACAGATCAGGGCTACATAATCCATTCAAAATCATCAGTTCAAAACATGCACACAAATTAATCTAATAGTTTTCTTCCAAATGTATTTACAGTCATATCTTCAGTAAATCGTGAAGGTTCAAATAGAGCGGTATTAGTTAGTAGCGTTTCATCAGGATCAAGCTGAAACAAATATGGATTAGGCTGCAAATCCCCAGTTCTACCATTAAAATCACCACACATTAGGAAATGAATGTCTCCAAATTGCTCGAGGGCACTAGCAAGACACTGTTCTAATTCTTCTAACAAGCAGTCGTACGGTAATTGTCTATAAAATGGTGAGTCCTTGGGCGGAACATAGCACGCGACCAAAAGCACATCGCATTCAGTACCAAACAATGATCTGTCAAGTTTGAGAAAGACACTTTGAGCGCATGTCATATTCACTTTAAAAACAAACTTGGCATACACATTTTTTACTAACACAACAACACCTCCCGAGCTTCTTCCTTGACGTGACAGTTTGACTGCAGGTAAGGAAAAACACGTGAAATCAGACCAGCAGTCAGGCGGGACGAAAGCATTGTCTAAAAATGTTTCAAACAAACACACAATGTCATAATTACTTACATATTGTAGAAAGTCTGGGTCAGGTAGCTTGCTCCACAGTCCATCAACATTCCATGACAGAAAGGTAAGTGTATGCAACACACTATCTACTGGCTGCTCTGCAACACACGCGCGCATCGGCGACACATCCCGTGCAATTGAGGTGGGAGACGCGGCTTGGCCGACATATCACGGGTCACTGGAATCGTCCCCGACCTCAATTGTAGGGGAACTGTGTGGCCGGCGCCGTTTCGCTGGTTTAGGTGAAGGCTGTAGCGGGGATACCGAGTGTGATGCACGTGCCGGTGTTGCGTTGACCTGCTGACCAGTAGCTGCGGCGGCACCGAGTCCTTGGGTACGGTTGTCCGGTATTCTGTTGACGCTGTTGTCTGTCGCATGGCGGCGGCCGAAGTTGTCGGTGTCGTAGTTCCGTTGCTCTAAGGGTCCAGCGACGACCAGCTTGTTCCCCTTGTAGTACGCCCGCAAGCCTTTCTCCCGGTGCAGTCTGATCTGTTCGTGTTGCCGGTTGGTTAAGTCACCAGCAACGTTAACCCCCTTTTGCTTGAGTGCAGCACGACCCTTGGTCAGGACGTCCATCTTGTCCCTCCATCTCGCGAACTTTACGATCATGGGGCGGGGCTTGTTGTTGCTCTAGCACGATTGGTTGCTACAGAAGCAAAGTCCGGTTTGTTCCCCACCCGGTGTGCGCGTACCAAATCGTTCTCAGTCCATGTTTTATTTGGCACTGTGCCCTGTAGACATTCCAGTACTTTGGTGGCACAGGAATCGAAGGTCTCGCCTGGCGTTTCCACGATTCCAAAAAGTCGCAGATTGTCCCTACGTGAGAACGCCTCTAGCTTGTCTAGTTCTTCCTCGTAGCGTTTCCGCAAATCTTCCATGTCCTCCTGCAAGCCTTCTACAGACTCGGAAACCTCCTCCTGCTTCTCAGTCAGTTCCTTGCAGGTGTCCTCCAGGCTGCGAGTGCGTTGCTTCAAGTCAGCAATGTCGGTGCCAATCGCCTGTATAGAGGTCAACACATCACAAAGGTCAGCACGAAGAGACCCCAGTTTCTCGTCAATCACCTGTGTCTGCTTGTCGATTATGCGCTGAATGTCACTGACAGTAACTAAAGGTGATGTAGTTCCAGAGACCTCGAGTGGATCTGCGGATAGAGCTTCTTTGTCTGCCATCTTAGCACAGTTCGATTGACACAACAGTGCTACACAGTAATACACAGTACTAAACAGTACACGTAGCTGGCAGTGTTGTACTAACAGTCACCCCGACGATCGCCGTACTCAGTTCAATGGCGATATAGAAAAACCAGTCAGATGGCAGAAGTCTGTGGTCGCACAACAAAGTCCAAATTTACACCATTATGATCAGCGTAGATAGGCCAAGACACTGGTGGTAAAATCCGAACAGTAGAAGCTTGATTAGTAACGAAATCGCCTAATTTTGCATCGCTAATTGACTCTGAACTTTTTTTGGTGTGCTACATTCGTGAGCTCCGAGAGAGAGAGAGAGAGAGAGAGAGAGAGAGAGAGAGAGAGAGAGAGAGAGAGAGAGAGAGAGAGAGAGAGAGAGAGAGAGAGAGCGTCCATACTTTCCCCGCCTGCAACAGACTCTCAGACTACCCGGGCTCATGAGAATCTCCGCGTCGTGCTGATGAGGCGGGCTAGATGAGCGGTTGTGTAGTGTTGCGATGTGATTTTGACTCGAAAAACAGAAGATAGTGGTGGAAAACCCTTTAAAATAGAAACAAGGAACGACGTTTCGGATCAAAGATCCTTCTTCAGGTGACATGGAAACAAACGTAGAACAGAAAAGAACACGAGAGAAAGAAAAGACGTCATCCTGTATAGTGAGAATTTAGAATGACGTAAAAAAAAAATGACGCAAACACACAAGCACAAAACACGTAGCACAAAACTTACGTCGACATACATACACGTCACTGCATATATTCGCATTCACTCGTGCCTGCTGCCGCTCACTGACGTACATGCACACACACACACACACACACACACACACCACACACACACACACACACACACACACACACACACACACAACGTTGAATGTGTGTGTGTGCGTGTGTGTGTGTGTGTGCGTGTGTGTGTGTGTGTGTGTCTGTGTGTGTGCGTGTGCGTGTGTGTGTGTGTGTGTGTGTGTGTGTGTGTGTGTGTGTGTGTGTGTGTGTGTGTGTGTGTGTGTGTGCATGTACGTAAGCGGCAGCAGGCACGAGTGAATGCGAATACATGCAGTGACGTGTATGTAATAATTTTTTTTAAATACTATGTCGACGTAAGTTTTGTGCTACGTGTTTTGTGCTTGTGTATTTGCGTTGACGTCTTTTTCTTTCTCTCGTGTTCTTTTCTGTTCTACGTTTGTTTTCATGTCACCTGAAGAAGGATCTTTGATCCGAAACGTCGTTCCTTGTTTCTATTTTAAAGGGTTTTCCACCACTATCTTCTGTTTTTCTTTCACATGAAACCCTAGTGGCAACAGTTTTACTACATTATGATTTTGACTCGGTGTATGACAAGTTGACTGTCCTGGCTGGGGGGGTTTGTCGTGTAAAATACCTTCTCCCCTCTCTGTTTGCTGCCAATTCGTCAGGTGGGCGCCAATGTTTGTCCAGACTCCGTCGCAGAAGTGAGCCTGACATAGATGTGTACTCAGGCAGAAATACAAGGGCCGAGGATACATCATGTTTGTGGCGGTGAACGACAAAAATTACCCAGCAAGAAAAATATCATCGTGTCGATGTCAGCCTTAGTAGACCCGCGCACGGCTGTGCGCTCCTACTGCGGTTAACGTCGGCACGAAGGTCGTTTGCTTACAGAGTAAAATATTGTTGTAGATTTAAATGTGAATGTTACCCGGTTTTTGTTTTTTTTTCAACGTCAGGATGCAAAATGGTGTCACTCTTTTTTTTAACTCATTCTGCCCGCGACACACCACAGTAAGATACGGCTCGATCATGATAGTTCAAGGCTGGTGCCAGAATAGCTTGGCGCTTATAGGCGCCAAGCTATTCTGCCATCACCCTTTAACTACCATGGACGATCTGTCTCCTGAATTGTAATGCAGTCGTCATAGGATAACAACTGTGTGTGTGTGTGTTAGTTATTTGGGTTTAACGCCGAGCAGGCAACAAAGGCCATCACACGGCAGTGTGTGTGTGTGTGTGTGTGTGTGTGTGTGTGTGTGTGTGTGTGTGTGTGAGTGTGTGTGTGCGTGTGTGTGTGTGTGTGTGTGTGTGTGTGTGTGTGTGTGTGTGTGTGAGCGTGAGTGTGTGTGTGTGTATGTGCGCGTGTGCACGGCTGTGTGTGTGTGTGTGTGTGCACGGCTGTGTGTGTGTGTGTGTGCACGGCTGTGTGTGTGTGTGTGTGTGTGTGTGTGTGTGTGTGTGTGTGTGTGTGTGCGGGTGTGTGTGTGTGTGTGTGTGTGTGTGTGCGTGTGCTCGACTGTGTGCAGGCAAGCGAAAGCTGACTTCGGCCCGAAGGACCTTTTGATCACACGCCATTCCCCCTGAAGCCATAAACCTGTGCGCGGTATTTTGAAATGCGTAGCACTGAGGCTGGCCTGTAGGTCCCACCATTTATCATTATTTTTCTTTTGGCAGCAGCACAAAACATCCATCAGTCCCTCCGTGGTTAACCCATTCAGCCCTGACGCACTACAGCAGGAGATGGGTCGACCATAATAATTCAAGGGTAGTGCCGGCGCCAAGCTAATCTGGCACTGCCCTTGAATTATCATGGTCGATCCATCTCCTGCAACTGGTGCATAGTCATGAGATGACGCCTCCAAAATTTGGGAAATACGGCCGTCGGGCTGAATGAGTGACAGTAACGATGAAAAATGCCTCAGCAGTAATCGCTACTTCAGAATCAAGTCAAAGACAGTATGTTTTTCTCCTTTATAGTAAGGAAAGACAATAGGTTGCTCCTCTCGGCAGTAAGGACTAAAGGGTTAAACTCAGTTTCAGCAAGAGGCATAGATTCTCATGAGCCCTCGCAATTGCGAAAGCTCATGAGGATCTATATGTCTTGCAGTATTGTGGTGTTCATTTTTTTTCGGCAGCGAGCAAGAGACATAGATTCTCATGAACCCCTGCGGCCGCGAGGGCTGATGGAAATCTGAGCCGCTTGCAGAGGATACTGGCTGGAATAATCCTGAATAATAATAATAAACAATAATAACAATGAAATAATAATAGCGATAACAACAACAACAGCAATAATAATAATAATAATAATAATAATAATAATAATAATAATAATAATAATAATAATAATGAATGTTTGAAGTCAGTGTAATTTTTGACCTACTGATTTAAGGATAACCTCTGTTGTATTAGATGGTCATCAATGACAGATGTTCTCCCGTGATCTCGCATGATGTGCAAAACCAAGCTTCACTGTCAGTAGCTCTTAACCGCCAGAGCTCCGTCAATCTGAAGTAATTCTTATTTACTTGATTATGTAATTCACCGAGCCCTTCAAGATGACACAGTCCACCGGCGGAGGATACTCTCCGTCCTCCCGATGTTGGTCATCTCGTTAATGAAAGTGTAACGCGGTGTTTGCCTCCGTGTCGGTACTTCTGAATAGAGAAAGCCGCAGCCTTAAACCGTGACGACACCCTGCTTGTGAGGCGCACAGACGTATTAAGTAAATAAAGCCGATCTTGCTTTAGCAAGAAACATAGATTCTCATGGGTTCCTGCAGCTGTAGGGGCACTTGAGAGTTACTGCTTGTCGCGGCTGACAAGCTTTTGAAAAATGTATATAAAAATATCGGATGCTTCTCTGATTGTCTTTGGGCGGACAGGACATGGTGTAAGGAGGTAAATGTGGGCCAGTACTTACCATCAAGTAGCATGGATTCTCATGAGCCCCTGCGGCTGCAGGGGCTTATGAGAATCCATGCCTCTTCCAGAGGTAAGTAGGGTGGCCCTTTAAACGGGATGTCTTCCTGACACTGTTTCAGGGTGGACATGATACGCGTGTATGTTCGCACGTCGCTAAGACAAGCAAAGTGACAAGCGAGTGGTGCCCTCCACAGGACCGGGTTTCGGGAAATAAAAAACAAACAAACATGGCGACATGTCGAAAATTTACCACTTCCGGGTAATGAGCATGTTGCTTCGCCGCATCCTATCGCAGAACTTGTCATTAAAGACCATCATTCAGGTGGCTGTAGCAGATGGTCTTTATGACAAGTGACACTTCTTGTCCTTAAAGATTTCTCTTGCGAGAGAACCTGTCTTTTAAGGTCATTTTTTCTTGAAATAAAAGGGTGGTTACTCCAAACAGGTTCTACTGTAGCAAGGGTCAGTCATCGTGGACAAGTTAGAATTCACGCCCTCCTCAATATGGTTGCCACGACAGTCCTCTTGCATATTGGTAAAAGAACAATGTAAACAAAATAAAGTGTGTTTACTTGTCCTGTCTAAGTCTTTTCTGGAGGAATGTCTTTGCATTTTAAACGCTTGTCTGTCAATCTTTTGCTCTGGATTTAACCTGTTCACCGCCAAGAAAACTGGAACATCAGCCAAATGCAAGAGGTATAGATCCTCATGAGCCTCCGCAGTTGCGTGGGCTCATGAAGATCAATGCCTCTTGTTGACACCACTTTGAATCCATGTTCCTGGGACATTTTTTATTTTTTATTTATTTATTTATTGTTTATTGTTATTTATTAATTTTTTTTTGGGGGGGGGGGTGGGGGGTGGGGGGTGAATTAAGGAAGATTGCAGAAACACAGTCTGCGTCAGCTGGGTCTGAACGGGTTAAAACTAAACTAGGATAATTAAGTTAATTTGGAAAACAATCTCGCACACTCACTCACTCTCGCAACACAATCATGTCAAAAACTCGAATTTACATCTTTCTCAGATTTATTTCATCTCTGTAGTATGGCAATTCATCAAAAAACATGTGAACGACAAGTTTGAGAGAGAGAGAGAGAGAGAGAGAGAGAGGAGAGAGAGAGAGAGAGAGAGAGAGAGAGAGAAGTAAAATCTCTTACATAAAGGTATAATAAACACTACATCGCCGTTTGAGAAAAAAAAATCCAAATCAAAACATCAAATCTTCATCCGTACACATGATATGGATTGTCAGTGCATGGTGTCCGACACAGAGCTTCATCATCTCAAGACAACAACTAGTATCTACAACACTCTAGCTCCGTGCTAAAAGATACTTCAAGATAAAGCTTTTGAACTTTGAGCTGTCGGTTGCGCTTTTTGTCCAGTTGATTTCTACCGGAATCACCTCGACAAAAAGCGCTACCGACAGCCAAAGGGTTAATGCGGCTGATTCCTGCGATAGATCATTACTTTAACCCCTTTCAGAATACAGCTACCGGCACTGTTGTCAATACCGATGACTGCAAGCGCAAAGGGGTTAATGACACAAAGAACAAACTGCCATAATAAGAAATACATACATGTACTGAAAATGCCGGGGTTTAAAGGTAAATGTCTGCCGGGTTGTCATTATCATTATGCAAATTAACTCATTCAAGGCGTCTCTCATGAGTAGCTGCCTTACTACACTTCCGCAGCTACTGATGTGGGGCGACTTGAGGGAGTTAAAACAAGAAAAAGGTTAGTCATTATGCTTCATGTTCAAAGTGCAAAACTGTTTGGTGGAAAAAACAAACAAACAAAACAACTTGTTTTGGACAGATCGATAGCCGGATTTTTTTGTGTTTTTTTTTAAGTGTTGTACGTCACAGAATTAGCTCTTCGTGTTAAAAGTCACACTAACACAGCACAATGATGTATTGGTTTTCGGGAAATTCACAATCGGGTATGCTCAGTGAGACTGACACCCCAAAAAAACAACAACACAAAAATCAATAAAGTTAGTTGCAGTTTCATGTCACTTTAACCCTATTACTGCCAGGAAAATGCACAATTCGCAAGAGGCAAAGAACCTCATGAGCCCCCGCAGTCGCGGGGGCTCATTAGGTTCTTCGTCCCTTGCAATACCCTCGCCCCTTGCAATCATATCCGAGTCCTCTCTGATACTGATACTTGGCGCTGAGTTTGCCATTTGTTCGGGGACCAATTTCGTGCACGCTGGAAGTGAAGGGGTTAAACGTGAAACTTGTTCGAGATGAAGTATTTGTTAAAGTCTTGGGGACATTGATTTGACATCTCCCTTCCTAATTGTCGATGCACAAAGAAATTATCCACTGCATTTAAGGTTATCGATTAAAAACATCATTGGTAAACAAATGAGAGAACACTAAGGAATAACCGCTTATATGTGCGACGGACGAAAAAATAAATAAAAAATAACTAAACAAATAAATCGATTTCCTGGAATAATATCAATTAATTCAATCTCTGACTGTGACAAACATACGTAAACATCGAGATGAATATTTTAAAATAAAATGAAAAAAAATGTCGGATTGATGGTGGTTTTTTTTTACAGTCAGTATAGGCGCGGTAAGTATGGCAAACATAACAGCAGAAATTGGGCATCCCATTTAGGAATAGACCATCGTGCCGATGTTAGCTGCAGTGGGCCCGCGCCAGCACGGCTGTGCGCGGGCCCACTGCAGCTGGCGTCGGCACGATGATTTTTGTTGTTGTTGTCAGTACAGATAATATAATAGCCTGTGTGCATTGTGTTTTGTGTTGAGTGCTTTCCAATCACCTTGCAATGTGTAGTTTGTTAGATTCAAGCAAAACAGCTTGACGCCTTAGGCTTTTAGTAACAGTTGTTCACACACACACACACACACACACACACACACACACACACACACACACACACACACACACACACACACACACACATACACACACACACTCACACACACATCATACAAACATATCATACACACATATCATACACACGCGCACACACACAACCTATACACACATATTTAAAAGCAAACTAATAAAATTTCGTAAAAACCGACCAATGGCAGACATAAATGAAAAAAAAAAAGTATCATCTGTACACACGATCACATACATAGCACATGTGCTTGTCTTCCGTGAAAAACAAAACTCCTTGCAATTTGAAGAAAAAGTTCGAAGCTTTAAAAGAAATCTCAATAGCATTATGCATCAAAGGAAGGTGTGTTGGCCCGTGATTTGGGACCTTACGGCCTAAGGCCGTAAGATCCAAAAATCACAGACCAACACACGCTGTTAAAAGGAAAAACAAAACAAAACAACGAAGAGTATAATGAAATATTGTGAACATTTAACTGCACTCTCTTTGGTTAAATTCGCTTTTTTTCCGCCCGCTACATCGCTATCAGCACCAACTCATCATGATAAAACAGGACATAACCATTTTGACACTCGAGGCAACGCAACCAATATATATATATAAATATAAAAAAAAAAGGGATTCAGACATAGACGAAACTTCAAGTGACCGGTACAAGTAATAACATGAGTGAAGAGTGCGCTGTTCTGTGAATTGCCTACAGCCATAAGGTCCACAATCACAGACCAGCGCGCGACATCACAGTGGTGTTTGATTTTGATCTCTGTGACTCTGAGGATGCGTTCAAAACAAGCACTGACAACACAGGCGGTCAACCCCGACTGTGGGAGTAACTGTTCTCCACTGTCCATCGTGCAGCCTGTGTTAGCAGCCAAGAGGGTTAACTCATTCAAGGTTCCCCGCATCAATAGCTGCGAAAGTGTCGTACGGCGTTGCCTCCGGCAACGCCGTACGACACTTTCGCAGCTATTGATGCGGGGCGCCTTGAATGAGTCGGCCACAGTAGTGTTTTTCGGTCAAATATGCAGAATGGTACTCGCGCAACCAGTTATTTTCAGTGGAATCAAGTCGGGGATCAGGGACCGTGACAAAGATTCCTATCCGGACCCGGTAAGCAAAAGGTCTCTGGGCCGATGCCGTCTTGCTCACAGTGAGTATCACACAGAAGAAGGTGATTGCCACGCGTGTAAATGGCGAGGACATTCCCGTGCAAGAAAGAAAGAAACTCGTTCAGAAAGGACAAGTGCAAGACAAATTTCAGTCACTATTTGTTTTGCATTTCGGGTGAAGACACTGAAATTACTTGACTCACACTTCTTTTAGGGAGGGGTGGGTGGCGGGGGGGGGGGGGGGGGAGAGGAGGGGTGGGAGGAGGGGGTGAGGGTGGCGTACATTGTGTGTGTTGTCTTGAACTTCATTTAAAAAAAAAAAACGATGTATGACTTATTTCACTCAAACTATGTTTGGGGTGGGGGGGGGGGGGGGGGGGGGGGGGGGCGTGGGTTGGGGGTTGGTGTATATTGTGTGTGTTGTCTTGAGCGTGATCGAAAACAAACAGTAGCTTTGAAACATGTCCAAAAAGTCCATCTTTGATAGATCTACAGCATTTTTACCACAGATGGCCGTTTAAATAGGCTTATTTGTAGGTTGGTTTAGGGCATGTTCGTGCGAAAATAGATTTCAGGATGATTTTAAGGAAACTAGCGGCATTGGACAAGAATAAATGATAATACGATTAACACAAGTATCGACATTATTCCTTTAAATAATAACATTAACCTGGGCACGGAGACAGGGACACTGAAAACGGAGATATTCTAGCACCAAACTTGAACTACCATGATCGATCCATAACTTGTAATTTGCCAGTGAAACGCCGGTTAAAGTGAAAACTGCACACTATCGTTTATAAACATCTTGCACGCGCCATTAGAAAACAATCACTGTTTTAAACACCGCACTATAGAGACCAGTTCCATTTATTTTTACCACATTCTTCCCCAGGACCGAAGAAGCACTGTATTACAGGACTTGGATCAAGCACGATAGTTCAAGGGTGGTGCCAGAATAGCTTGGCGCCAATAGGCGCCAAGCTATTCTGGCACTACCCTTGAACTATCATGCTCGATTTGTCTCAAGAATTGTAATACAGTCCTTCAAAGGGCAACTTCAAAATTTGGGGATTTCGGTCCTGGGGAAGAATGTGGTAAGACAACGAAATATGAACAATTTTCTCGATCAATGTGCATAAACCTTTTTTTTAAGCTTTAAAAAGTACAATAAAGAAGGCTGCGGGGGGAAAAATCGTTGGATCAAACATAAATAAGTGCAGGATGCTGAAACTTTTACCGACGGATAAAAACTTCGGATATAATTGAAACAGAAACTAATTAAGTTATCGGATGAACAAAAACAAAAACGCAACCACTTGTGTAAGAACTAAGTGGAAGTCGAGTCAAGTTATTCTGGCACCACCCTTGAACTATCATGATCGAGTTACATCTTGTCTTAGAGTTAGGACTCGGTTGTGAAGGCGTCGAGTTATTGTGGCATCACCATAGCAATATCATGGTCGCCCACTATCTTGGGTCTTTGGGTCCAACCTATCTCCTACTAGTATCTAGCTAGGCGCAAAATCTGAGACCAGACCAAACATTTAACTGCCAAGCGTGTAAAATGCAGAGAAATTTCCAGACAGAAACAAACACGCTTAGAAAGGACCAGCACAACACAATGCATAAAATGTCCGCGTTAAAACCTCTTTTTGTTTTCAACCCAAAAACATACAGAAAGTACTGCACGTACTTACTTCTTCAGTGAGGCAATAAGTTACTTCTTCCTCAGTGAAAAAAAAAACTAACAAGCACACCTAGTCCATTGCTGCCTGTGTGTTTATTTAACCCTTTTCATCCTAATACACTATTGCTAAAAATAAATTTGACTATGATAGTTCAAGGGCGGTGCCAGAATAGCTTGGCGCCTCAGGCGCCAAGCTATTCTGGCACCACCCTTGAACTAAAATGGTTGATCTACCTCCTAAGCTGTAATGTAGCCTTCACAGGACAATGAGCAAAATTTGAAAAATTCGCCCGCAGGTGTAGGGTTAGGGTAATAAATTGCGTTGTACTTGCCTTTTCTAAGCGTGTGTTTGTTGTTGTTGTTGTTGTTTTTCTATATGTTGCCAAATTCAGCAGGGAAAGACGACTGTCAGAGGGAGGAGGAAGTAAGAGCTATAAGTGGAAAAGGCGGCGTAATAACGCTAAAAGCCCGAGCTGACGAGAGACAGACAGTCCCCGCGGACCGACCACAGAGTCATGGCCAGCCTTGGGTCGGTCATACGATATCTGACACTAGCGCGGTGCAGCAGCTGAGTTCTGACGTCTAAAGTGGAGGTCTCAGTCTCTCGCTGTGGACTGAGGCCAGGTGCATGAGTGAGCTTAGTCCTGCGCCAGCCACTAAGCAAGGTGCATGCTCGGCTATCCAGTTGAATGAGTGAGCTTAGTCTTGCACCAGCCACTATTCAAAGTGCTCTGCTATCGCGTGAGTGAGATTAGTCCTGCGCCAGTCACTAAGCAAGGTGCTCCGCTATAGATCAGATCAGAGATTATCATCAATGTGTGTCTTCTTCACTGTTACCAAAAATAAACAATATTGCAAAATAGATGGGGAGGTTGGTAAAGGTTTTTTTTTTTTAATTTACGGAAAATGAATCTGCGAAAATTCTCAACAAATTGAAGAATTCATTACTGCAAAAAAAAAAAAAAAAAAACTTGCAAAGAAATATGTCTGAGCTGAAACATAACCACATCAAAATAAGACGCGACACACAAAATCCTAATGTTAATGAAACGCAAAACTCACAAAGTGTACTACCTTGACCGTGTCAGTTAAAAGCGCATATTTCTGTGTGCATTGGGGAAAGGATGGGAGGGAGGGGGGGGGGGGGGGGTCAAACAAAATGCGCAACTTTTGGAATCATCGGAAACCTGTATCATACTGAGGCTAAAAGCTTCAGATTTGTACACTGCCATATGCAAGCTACATTATAGTACTTACAGATAAGGATATAGACCAATGGCTTTAGTTCAAGGGTTTAGCCAGAATAGCTTGGCGCCTAGAGGCGCCAAGCTATTCTGGCACTAACCTTGAACTATTTTAGTCAAACTTATTTCACACACTGGTGTATTCCGAATGATAAGGGTTAAGCGTTTCCAATAATTCCAAAAATTGCGCATTTCTTTTGCTTGCCAGTATAATTCAATGAATATGGTAGAAGGGATATGGCTGGTAGGCTGACTGGTTGGTTTTACGCTGCTGATTCTCAGACAGCAACAAAAACTTGCCTGCGCTGCATGGGGTGCGGAACAAGACGGGGAGTGCTATTGGCTGGGTTTGGGGTAGGGGAGGGTGCAGTGGGGTGGGGAGTGCCACAGTGGTTACACTTCTGAAGACTAAATGTTTTAAAAAAAAAAGTTTCAAACAGTGATCAACACAATGTCCATTCATACGAGTGAATAAAACTCACCCGTCAAGAGTATCATATTCAGTGTTTAGAAAAACTACTACATCAGTATAGATACATCCACTACAAACCATTTTGAATGATAAAGCAAACTATTTATTATTTAACTCATTCGCGGAAAGACGCATCCGGATGCGCGGCTTATGCCCTGCATCCGGATGCGGCTGGCCGCGAATGAGTTAATCCACGTGTGCATTCAGCCACCGGTGCTGTCAACAGTGTCAGTGGCTGCAAACACGGGGTGGTCAATTTGAGAACGTTTCTCCATACACTGACGTACACAACAACAGCAGAAGAAAAAAACAAAACATGAGTTATGACAAATCCTCCATACAATCAACAAAAAGCGATGTACGATTTATGACAAGAACATTCACCCATACACATATAATTATATCAACAATGTTACAAAAATCTTTGGATTTCCTGCATTACAGTGGTGCGATAAACACATGAAAAACAATGTCAATGTTATGTCTCTTGAGAGAAATTGTCGGGATTCTATACAGCTCCAATGCAGCACCAAACTTTCTAATAAAAATGAAACGTATTCACAATGTGTATATATAGTATGATTTTGTACCGTTAAGGCTGGTTGTCTTTGTCAGTTCCACATGTATAAACTCTGTCACGGAGTGTGCCTTTCATCGTCATGTACATCATTTAACCCGATACACTACTGCTTGAAATAAAATATGACTATGATAGTTCAAGGGTGGCGTCAGAATAGCTTGGCGCCTGAGGCGCCACGCTATCCTGGCACCACCCTTGAACTAAACTGGCTGCTGTCTCTCCTAATCTGTAATGTAATCTTCATAGGACAATAAGCAAATTATTATTTTCTTAAATCAGCCTCAGGATGTAATGGTTTAAAGGCGGCCGAGAAAAAAAAAAATATCAAACCGATTTCAGTTCGAAAGCAACAGAAGCAAGGGAAAACGTGTCTGCTCACAACTACCACCCACAAGAGACACAGCGTCTAATCTCCCCTGCACATGCCGCAGGGCGTCATTCGAATCTGCGCCTCTCTCTGGAAGGGTTGAGTCTCATGTATGTCTTTGCCACAACCGAGGACGTGATCTATCTTTAACCCGTCCCTGCCGCTGCACGCATATTTTGTTTCTTGAAAACAAAAACAAAAATCAACCAATAACCTTTGTTCAATCAACGACCGAAAGCCACAACCATGCAAGGATACAAATTGGTCTCAGCAAGAGGCATAGATCCTCGTGAGCCCCCGCGATGGCGGGGGCTCACGAGGATCTATGCCTCTTGCAGGTGGATCGCGTTCACTTCTGCTCGGCAGTGAACGGGTTAAGTTTTACTCTGGGCAGACACAGCAGACGGCTTAGCAGCCTGACTTTCGCTGTCGCCTAAGCCTACGTGGAGTACACCAACTGACTCGTAAAAGAAGAAGAAGAAGAAGAAAAAGTGGTTTGCACATGATTCGCCGGACACAAATCTGCAGTTCCGTATGTGGCGAGCCAACGTGCAACCAGTTTCATTCCGCGTGTCAGTCATGCTTTAAGTGTGACCTCTTTAACCCCCTTCCCTGCCAATGTACGTACATTTTTGTTTCTGAAATCTTTCTTTATTCAACGACCAACAGCCACAACCGCCCATGCAACGTGCACACAAATTGGTCTCGGCAAGAGGCTTAAATCCTCATGAGCCGCCGCGACTGCGGGGGCTCAACTCATGAGGAAATATGTCCCTTGCATCGAATTGTGTTCAGTATTTCTTCGCAGCGACGGGACTAATGTCAGATTATTGAACACGCTTTTGTCAACACACTGTATTGAATTTGAGACGGTTGTATTTTTCTGCTCCACATACGTGTCATGAAAGCAGACCATTTTTGCGAAATGCGAGATTTTTAAACAAAAACAATTGTATACCAATGAAATTTTCGCTTTCTTTAAAAAAAAAAAAAAAAATGGACACTTTGGCTATTGCCGGCTGGACTATAAAACAAATGAACGCTCCTTGCGCAACATATGAGAAATTATGTCAATTGGTTAGGCATAATTATGACAATTTGCAATCGCTCGCTGCATAATCTTACTTAGCTTGAACTGACGCTCTTTGCATAAAGGAACATTGCGCAACAGGTGCGGCAAGTCACTGATTTGAACATCTCAGAAGATGGTTTTTGTTTTAGCATATAAAACTCGTACATGCACGCCTCAGCTAGCAGAGTTAACCATTTCCCTCGCTCAATGTTCTTATGGAAGGAAAGTAACATCGAATTAATCCACTTAGCCCCAACATTACAAGCTAATCTGACACTACCCTTGAATTATCATGGTCGACCCGTCACCTGCGACTGGTACGTAGATGTCATGTGCCACATCCAAGGCGGCCGTGGGGTTAAATGGGTTAAGTTTAAGGTTTGCGATCGCGTTGTCTTGAGATGTGCAAGTGTGCTGGCCTGCAGTTTCGCACAAGATTTCGAATCACCAAGAAGCACACGATGACGGACGATGATTATGCATTTCACATCCATTTTATGACAGAGGCAATTGAAAAAAGGGATCACGTCTAGTTGTGCTCAGAAAGCCTCCCCGCGCCACACCAACCCGACCCCCCCCCCCCCCTTTCCTCTCATTATTAAAAAAATTACCAGGCTCATCTTTACATAATGCTTTTTATATAAGTTCTATTTGCAAAATAACACACACAAAAACCGTTCTCTCACTGGTTTCCTTTCAGCCAAAAAGTTCACCTGTCACGTTCTTGTAAATCACAATGAATTCCATAGCTATACACAAATTATGACGGCATTTTATGACAAAATAGTTTGTTTTTTTTTAAAACCAAAACAACAAAAAACAAGAACAACAACAAAAACCTAGTAGTGTAAAACTAGTCATGGGAGTATGGTTGTCAAAATTGCGCAAATGCGTCCGAATCTGGGCAAGAAAATGAAGGGGGCACGCTTCTAGTTAGCGAATGGCGTCCGCGGATAATGGCCCTTCTGCGAGTAGTGTTTACAATACTAGTAGGCACATGCACAAGTGGGTTGGTTACCGCACTGGACGCAGTACTGAATACTTATGTGATTTTCAATTTTGAAACATCACATACGGTTTTATTGTGTCAGATATGCTACACGTCACACAGCATAAAGAGCGCAACTTTTGTAGTGTCACATACATAATGTGTGCGACTTAATGGCATGCGGTGTGCGTGTCTGTGTGACACAATCTCATTACCAACGCTTAGTAGTGTGTAAAATAGTGTGACATAATTATGAAAGCTATGTCATCGTCTCTCAACACGTGTAAAGTCTCGTGAGTACGAAGTCACGTTCGTGTGTGTGACGGTTGCAACACTAGCATACCAAGGGTCAGTTGTGTAAGTAAGCTTAGTCCTACGCCGGCCACTAAGCAAGGTAATCCGCTATAGCGGAGCACCTTGCTTAGTGGCCGGCGCAGGACTGAGCTCCCTCGTGCAACTGGCCCCTGGTCTTGTCATGACATTATTCCACGTTTAGCTTGTCACGTGACGCTTGGATTGGGTCACATCACACTTGCTCTACTTGCATGTCCTATGAGTATGAATCTTGTGTCACGAGTGACGTACGTGATCTACGTCACAGCCGCGATGTACGTCACAGCATAAGGGTGACCCAACAGAAAGATAATCACGTACTACTAATAATATCTTAAAGCTTTGATGTCCATCAAAAAAAATCACGTCATTCACCCCCCTGTGCAAGCAGCCAAATGTGCTATGTGCTGTGTACAGTACCGGATACCGCACGCAAACAGAGTTTTGAACAGAAGCCCACACGTTTCACAAGACTGCAAGTTTTGCACAGTGAAAGCGGTCCACGCATGGTGCTCCTGGTTTCACACACAGAGAAGTCCAGTGATTTATGAAAAGGGCTGATTCACATGGCGAATGAGGGTTCTTGCTTGTTCACACAATAAATCATCAGAGTCCACTTTTTTTCCCGCATGAAGCAAAACTGTCGCCCACATAAACTCGTTCTCATAGTGAGACTTGGGCTGCGGTTTGTTCGCTGTAAAAAGTGTTCCATAGAATCACACGGTAAAGTAGGGCCCTTGCAGTCGAGGTTATGATGAGCCTCTGCAGTCGCTACAAGAGGCATAGATTCTCATGCGCCCCTGAGGTCGCAGGGGTTCATGAAAAGCTATGCCTCTTGCCGGTGTCTGAAGCTGGTAAGGGCACTGTGAGTCCAGCGTTATCCACATACACGTATTTACATGACATGAACGTCCTGTGAGAGCGAGCCACAACACTGTCATAAGGTTTGATACTCCGACAGCATCTGACTGACGTCTCCACCGTTGATCGAGCCCAACCCCTGGGGGTGACCCCCGTGCCCTTGCATCATCCCGTGGGGGTAAGGCCCTCCCTGGGCGCCCTGAGCCATGGACGCTGCTGCCGCCGCGGCTTTGTGCATTTCGGCGTAGACGGAGGGGTGGTGGTGGGGCCCAGGGGGAGTGTCGTCAAGCTTGGTCTGTCCGTTGAGAGAGTCCGGGGACTTCTCTTGCTTGATGTCCGTGGTGGGGGACATGGAGTCCTGGTGACCGGAGAGGGATGGTCCGCCAGGCCCGCCGCTACCTGTCTCTCTGAAACACACGCACGCACACACATGAAGCGGTAAATTGAGCGGTCAGAAACTCTTTAATACAATACAATACAATACAATACAATACAATACAATACAATGCAATGCAATGCAACGCAAGGCAAGTCAAGGCAATACAATGCAACACAACAACACAATGCAATGCAATGCAATGCAATACAATACAATACAACACAATACAAAACAATACAAGACAAGGCTGCTCCAAAGCAGGAACATAAATGATACTACTACTACTACTACTACTAATAATAATAATAATAATAATAATAAAGAGGATTAATAAGGCGCCTAAACATTGTAAAAGGCTCTAGGCGCCGTATATATGAACAAGAAAAATATTACACAAAAAGTGACAAAACAAAAACCACACGTACAAGAACACAAAAGAACAGAAACTGACTAAATACATGAACACTGATAGTCAAGATGCGAAAAGATGGGATTTAGGACTACTCTTAAAACTGGCATGTAAAAATAGTACACAAAAAGTGACAAAACAAAAGCCACACGCGCCCCGCGGGGTCTCATGAGGATCTATGCATCTTGCTGAGACCAATTTGCATCCATGTCTCCTGGACCGTTTTGGCTTTTGCTCGTTGAATAAACAAACAATTCAGAAACAAAAATGTAGGTACAGTGGCAGGGAAGGGTGCATCTGATTCTGGACATGTCAGCTGGCGTGTGGTCCTGGCCCACAGCACGCCACATTTTATTTTTCATTCTATTTCTTAGAATTTGAGATGGAACTTCCCGATATAATTATACTGACGCGCAAAGGAAATGCGAATCCATTAAACCCTTTTAGCCCCAAGGTCCCATTTCTCAAATGACTATGTGCCAGTTGCAGGAGATTAATTAGCTTGCAGGCGCCAAGCTAATCTGGCACTACCCTTGAATTATCATGGTCAATCAATCTCCTGCTGTAGGGACTCGGGGCTAAAAGGGTTAAACCTTCGGCTGTCGATAGCGGTTTCAACCACTTCACTTCCGAGAGAAGAAAAAAAAAAAAAAAAAAGAGTAAACTTTGGATCAGTTCAGCCCTTAATCAATTCAATACAACGATTTGAGTTCCAAAACTACAGTAGCTCGCTGAGCTTGCCTTAGCACCACGTGAGTTCTGTGTTATGTACAGTGTGTGAGTGAATGCGCGTGTTCACGTGAGCGTGCTTGTTGGGTTCAGTTCGCGGCGGCGCTTTGAGCCGATTTTCAATTGGGATAAAGCGCCTATTTAATGCGCTTATTATTATTATTATTATAAACAGGACCCAACTGCTGGAGACATAGAACCTCATGAGTTGCGCGGATGAGCGCGTATCCATGCCTATTTGTTGACTCCGTTTTATAGCCATGGTCCTCGGACGGCTGGAGCGTCATGGCACTGAACTAACAAAGACTTTAGAAATGCCACAACTTGTGATCACTCTGCCACGGTGACGGGGGATAACCCGTTCGCAAGCCAGTGATCACGAATTACCTGCCTGAAACATGGCACGCTGGCCGACATTCGCGGGAAGAACTCACATTAACTGGGACAATAAATAGGCATAGAGAACATAGGGCAGACAAGAGGCATAAATCTTCATGAGCCCCCGCGACTGCGGGGGCTCATGAGGGTATATGTCTCTTGCAGATGGCTAGCGTTCGCCTTGCCCGGACAGTGACGAGGTTAAGAATAACAGTTATTAAAACAGGAAATGCACCCCATCAGAAAACGCTCTCTATAAAGCCGTCAATGGCAGTTCAAGCTGGGTTTCTTTTTAAACGTGAATAACGACTTTTGAACAAAACAAGCATGTGCAGGCTCTAAATCGAGTCATCAAAGTGTTTCGAGCTGATCGCATGAACGTAAACGAAGAACTTATTGCGGGTGGGATTAAAAACATAGAAAACAGCGTTGGCGACACGTTTAAGGCATATAAAGCGATTTGTTTGTTGTTCTCAAGTCACAAGTGATTTGACCAGAACAGAAAAAAAGCTGCTTGAACAATTTTATCACAAAAGGCAAAAGGCCCATGATCGAGCTTAGCGACTTAAATCAGAGATTATAAAAACCTGACCGAGCTTACTACAGCGCCGGTCGCAGTATACATAGCCGACAGGCATCGCATGCAATGGCTTTTTAACCCATTGGCTGCCGAGGAAAAAATAGTGAAGGCCAACCAACTACAAAAGACAAAGAACTTCATGAGCCCGCGCAGTCGCCGAGATTCATAAAGTTCTTTGCCTCTTGCTGACCCGACGCGTATCAATGTTTTGCGCATGAACATGCTGGTTTGGTACTGTGTTCGCCATCCGCAACTCTATTAATCTGCTAGAGGTGCATATCCTCATAAACCCAATACAAGGTGCAGGGTTTAATGAAGATGTAAGCCTCTTACGTCAGACACAACCGTCATTTACATCGTTTGACTGAGGCTGTCATTCAGATTTGGACGCTTTGGATCCACCCATTCCGTGCCCAGCAGGAATAAATGATAACGGGACGTTGCAGAAAACAGGGGCTCTTGAAGACATGCTGTACCTTACTTTTACAAGATCCCTATTCCTTAGAGGATAGGAAGATTTATTAGAGATTCCATTTATGACGGTTTAAATCGTTTTATGTATGGTTTGCCAACCTCTCTTCTACAAGACATGTCTTTGGGGAAAACCTTCCCTTCCAAGAAGCACAAAAAGCAATACAAAAACAAAAACTACGCCCCCCCCCCCCCCCCCGCCCTAACCCCCCTCCAACCCCTCCCCCCCTTAAAAAAAAAAAAAAAAAAGAAAAAAAAAAGAAGAAAAAAAAAAACCGAAGGTATATAAATGATACATGACATCAGGTAGAGACATAGGTCGTCATGAGCCCCCGCAACTGCGGGGGGCTCCTGAGGATCTATGCCTCTTACAGATGCGCGGTGCTTGTTGCAGAAGTCTGTTACACGCATGCGTTTGGAAGATAAGGTGTAAAACAAATTTTCCACGCTGTAGGCTATCGGTATCATCCAACCGTGCGCCCAGACAACAAAAATAATAACTAGGGCTTGTGAAAATACACTCATACAGATGAGCAACGCAACAAAGGAAAACAAATGGGGGGAGGGGGGGGGAGAAGAGGGCGCAAAGAGAGAGAGAGAGAGAGAGAGAGAGAGAGAGAGAGAGAGAGAGAGAGAGAGAGAGAGAGAGAGAGAGAGAGAGAGAGAGAGAGAGAGAGAGAGAGAGAGAGAATATTTATTAAGACATGATTTCAACTTTTGTCGTATGATCATCGACTGATATTGGGAGTAAATAGGTCGAAAACGTATTATATATTATAAGTTATTGGTCGGAGGGGTTCGCTACACGGACCTTTGTAGGCCTGAGGGAGGTCAAAGGAATCATTGTACCCCTCAGGCCGAAGGCCTGAGGGGTACAGTGATTCCTTTGACCTCCCGAAGGCCTACAAAGGTCCGTGCAGCGAACCCCTCCGACCAATAACGTATTTGTTTTCCTTCCTCCGTTTATTGTTTAGAAAAAATCCGGTTTATGAAGACGGCCGCTTCTGTGGCGGATAGGTGACACCATTGAATATACATGTTCTGCCGGAGATTCCCAGAGTGTGACGTAGCATGGATTCGGTGCGATGCGCAAGTCTTGTTTTCGCGAGTAAAAAGCTAATCTTGGCTTGTGTACAGAATGATTCAAGCTGCAATGTCTACAAAAGGTCGTTAAAGTATTACAGTGACAGTGCTTCTTGACTGCTGTGTGATTCAGAAAAATTAAGAACTTTTTGATGAAGCGATCGGCATTTGACCACTGATGTGACAGCTTGTGCAAGTTAGCATGGTGCCTCGTGTAGATTCAAGATGACAGAACGGGATGCTTCGAGTGTGCAGCAGATTGTCGTTGTTATATCCTAAAGTGTCATGTGTGTTGGGATATCTGGAAAAAGGAATACCAAAACAAAACGCTCGTTGTTAACAGCAGGACTAGTCAGTGCTGAGATGGATTTTAAGCCGGTAAGATTTTATTTTACAGCGTTGACATGATGTCAGATAGTCTACGAAAATTCGGGAGATGTTTTTCTTCAGATAGTCCCGCATTGAGTGACGTAAAAATTTGGCAATAGCGTGCTTGTGTATAGTGTTGCTGGGTGTGTATTTTCGTTTTAGTTCTTGAATTTGTTGCTCTGTGCTTTGGTGAAATTGTGGCATGTTGCCTGTTGGTGTTTGAGCAGACGACAGTGTTTTGCCGGTTTGCAAGGATTGTGTCTCTGATTGGTTAAAAAAAAAACCTCATAAGCTATTTTTGTTCCGTGGTTTCCCGAACTTTGAAAATGTCTCGGTGGAAGGCTTTTGCTGTTTGCGCTATGTAATTAGTGGTGAAATATTGTTTAGTTGGCTCCTCATGTCGTAAAAAATAAGGCAGATGATGTGTATTACGTCAAATAGGACTACTTTAGTGCGTTTTTTTCTGCTATTTTGTCGAACCGAGTTGCTATCAAGACTCGAAAACGAGGTCGTAACGCGTCATCGAGAGGGCTATAAAACGTCCGCCATTTTTCGCTACAGTGGTTTTTATATCACGGTCACATGGTACAGTTTGTGATAAATTTACTGGTCGTGTGACGTAGGGAGGAAAATATATATACATATATATATATATATATATATATATATATATATATATATATATATATATATATATATATATATATATATATATATAAATATAAAAAGATGGATATCGCCTGATAGATATTCGCACCAACTGACAGATGGCGTTAAATCCAAAATACAATGCCCCCCCACCCCCCCCCCCCGAAATCGAAAATATATATTAAAAAATATCAATCAACGAAAACACACAGCAGGCTACTACGCAGACCAACTAGGAACAAATGAAATGGCTGAAAACAAGCGATGAAGTATTCGTAAAACATCGACTATGACCAGAATGAAATGGTGAGAGATGCAAGAGAGAAAAGTGATTGATTGATTGATTGTACATTGCTTAACGTCCCGACAGCAACAAGGCTTTCTCAGGACGTGCCTGCACTGCTTGTGGAAAAAACTAAACAGAACATTGAATGTATTTCGCCAGCCGGTCAAATACGTTAAATAAACCTAACACATGGGGCCTAAATAAAGCTAAGACCATTTAGCAACACACATCCAATATCAAGAGCTACAGGCAGTGCAGACAGTAGGGAGAGTTTTAAAAAGGCAAATACAGGTGAATGGACCAAGGGTAGACAGAAACACATGCCCCAGAATAGAGAGAAAAACTCACCCTGTGGGGCTGACCAGGGTGACCCTGGGAACTAAAAAGTACTTAACCCCACCCAAGTCCCCCAGGGCAGACCCGGGTGGGGGGCAAGAGAGAAAAGAGACAGATGCAAGAGGCATAGATTCTCATGAGCCCCTGCCTTCAGGCAGGGGCTCATGAGAATCTATGCCTCTTGTTGGCACAGGTTAGTGTACCTCTGTGACGAAGAGAGAGAGAGAGAGAAAAAGCGGGCAACGCGGCTAGAGCGCACACGACAGGAGAAGAGCACCGATGCATCATCGGCAGCCACAAATTTACTCCCTTCGGAAACTCTGCCATCGACAGTAGGCATAGATCTTTATGGGTCCATGCAGGTTGCAGGGCTCATGAAGAGCTGTGCCTATGTGGCGAGATTCAGGTTCATTTAATCACGTCTTATTATCTCTTCTGAATTTCTCAGGCGGAAGAGGGGAGTAATGTATCATCATAAATTCACTCCGAGGCAACATGTTCTATCAGCAATACAAATAGATCCTCGTGAGCCTAGGCAATCTGCAAAGGCTCTCCAGTATATATGGCATGGCACAACTCTATTTATATCTGTGTTTCCGAATAGAAGGAAATCAGCAATGCATTCTATGGTCACAGATTCACTTTTTTTTTTAATCGAACTTCTCTGTAAAAAGAATAGATATTCATAATCCCTTTCAGCCCGCAAGGACTCGTGCTAACTTTCGCCTCCTGCCGGCAATCACAAAACCAATTTAAAGATGTGCAGCTCATATGAAGATAGGGCAATTCATTACGGATGGTCACAAATTCACTCTTCCTATCAGGAAAAGAGAGCATTCATCAGTCAATGTCTTCCAGCCTTCCGGAGAAGCCAGACCAGTTCTAGACCACTATTGTCCGGTGCGGCATCTCTCTCTCTCTCTCTCTCTCTCTCTCTCTCCTCTCTCTCTCTCTCTCTCTCTCAACCTCTCTCTCTCTCTGACCTTGTCGTCTGCTGGCAAGCCACTACAACCGCGACATATTTGATTAATTTTATAGTTTAAAAAAAAACCAACTCATTCGAGACGTGCCGCGCCGGATACGCGGCTTATGCCGCGTATCCGGAGGCGGCACGTCTCGAATGATTTAATGTGTGCCGTTTTGCGCTTTTGGTCATCCACCTTTAAGCCCTTGACTACCACTCACGGTACCGTTCGGCGGAAAAAGACGAGTAGTGACGCGACTTTTCCGGCGAGCGGTATCGTCAGTAGCAGTCAAGGGGTTAAAACGACACGAGATCGCCCATTTTTATCTGCATGAGGCATAGACCCTACCAAACTCCTACAGACACAGCTTAACCCATTCAACCTCACGGCCGCATTTCCCACAGGAGGTGTCCCCTAGTGACTATGTGCCAGTTGCATGAAATGGATCGACCATGATAGTTCAAGGGTAGTGGCAGATTAGTTTGGCGCCTTCAGGCGCCAAACTAATCTGGCACTACCCTTGCACTATCATGGTCGATCCCACGCCTGCTGTAGTGCGTCGGGGCTAAATGGGTTAATGCATGTGTGTACACATTCGTGTCAGTGAATTCATGTGTCTTTAACCTCACTGACTAAGGCCATGTACCCAAAGTAGTGTGTGGTCTGTGTTTCTGGACCTTGTGTGTGTGTGTGTGTGGTGTGTGTGTGTGTGTGTGTGTGTGTGTGTGTGCGCGCGCGCGCGTGTGTGTGTGTGTGTGCGAAACACAAGAAGAACACTCATTAAACGTGGCCTAAACTAAGACTAAAAGATAAGCTAGCCCTGTTATACGGCATTAGTGTAAGACATAAACTATTAAACCTGTATTGCCTGAAGAAGAAGAAGGTCTCTTTTTAAAAATGTTGAATTACACTAATAACTCACAAGACAAGCTCACCATCGACTGAACAAGGGAAAAGCAGCCAACGACTTAACAAGGAAACAATGATCTCATAAATCAATTCAAACCAAACCGCACCGTCCCTATAACAGAAAAAAAAAAAAAAAAGGAAAAAAAGGAAAGGCAACCAAAACAAACCATTCACTCCGCCACTCTGGAAATGATAGTTCATTAACGCAAAGGGCGACAACCCAGCAGAAAGCGCTGGAAAAACTTTGACGTAATGTCCAACTGAGAATTATGTTTTCTTTTCCCGCTCGTCGACCCCTAGGTGGCGCCTCTGCCTGAGGGGCCCGTCAAGGGATGCGAAGGGTCTGAGTAATTGGATTTAATTATATGCTGGTCGGTCCGAGTCAGACATCGAAGCAGAGTCAATGGCTTAGCGTCACCCCCGGAATAACCCCTTTCTTGGAGGAGGCAAAAAGGCTGATATTTGCATAAGCAAGAGACATAAATTCTCATGAGCCCCCGCGACAGTGGGGGCGCATGAGAATCTATGCCTCTTGCAGAAAATAGGGTTCGTCGTTGCGATGTAAAAAAAAAAAAAAACCCAAAAAACCAGACGACTTCGTCTGAGGAGACGCGGTGTAAGTAAAGTCGGCCAATATTGAGAAGCAAGACCTGGATTTCGCATGAACCCGCTGCTCATGAGAATCTATGCCTCTTGCAGATGGAATAGGCTGGTTGATCACACAACTCAGCAGGGACTTTTCGAAGATAAACAGACATGCATGCACTGAGAGCTGGGCAGACTTTCGTCTTTGTCTCCGTCTTTGAAAAACGAGGTGATTATTATGAAAACGTTGGTGTTATAGCATCTCAGGGTGGTGTGTTCGAATGCTTATCAGTTTGATAATTAGGTAGTATTACTGATCAAGTTTCATTCAGTTTGCTGATCGTTTATGGGCAAAATTTATAATCGGAATGTTATATATATATATACATATATATATATATATATATATATATATATATATATATATATATATATATATATATATATATATATATATATATATATATATATATATATTCTTCTTGTGCCATTCCACTTATTCATCAATCCATCAGTCCGTCCGTCCACCTAATCTTAAATCGGCCCACCACCATCCATCCACCTGTCCCTTCATCCATCCAACAGCCCCACAAATTAGCATTGATCTACTCACGGGTTCATCAACAACATCGTCTTTATCAAAATCTTTATCATTATGTCTCTCTCACTATGGAGATCTCTCCAACCTATCTCTCTGGACTTCTCGAATGGGTCTGTCTGGGACTGGTCTTGCAAACGCTGCGATACTCCAATGAACAACCCAGTGCGCAAAGGCCATCGGGCCGACGTCGGCCCGATGGCCTTTTGCGCATTTGGAAGTGGCGTTAAGGACTCTTTTCCAGAACTGACGTGTAGGCCCAGATCAGTTTCTCATAAAACATAAAACTGTAATGAGCTGAATTGGACAAGCAATTGAGTATGAACAAAAACCAACTGCTATTTCCAGACAGTTTGCCACAAAACAACTCCTGTTAAGGCCCCGCCACACATGCCCGATTTTCGAATCGGAGTGTGATCGGACCGGACTGCAAAAATGTGTTGCACTGTCACACATTCCCCGACTTTTTTTTTAGCCGACCGGTTTGAATCGAAGATCAAGGTCGTACCTGTTCAGCGAATGGCTGATAGTTTTGACAGTTATGATGATGTGCTTGCATTATCAGCAGTTTTGCATCATATTCGGGAAGAGGCGGGCGGAACATCGGCAACGAAGGTGGTACTGATCTTCCGCCATTTTCAAACTGAAACGACGTGCTTTGCGAGACGCGCTATGATTGGTTGGAGCTTACAATCGGGGCCGATTCGGATCGGAAAAATAGAGCAGGTTCTAGACACCCGATTACCAGCCGATTGGGATCGGATCGGATATATGACGTCATCCGATCGCAATCGGATCGGAATCGGCTTCAAAATCGGGGTACAACCGGTATGTGTGGCAGGGCCTTTACACAAGCTCACTTCATTTCGACTCTTTAGACTGGGTTTTTACCCTCAATTTACTGTGACATACGTTAATCCTCGGCTGTTTACTCAGCCGACTGCTTTGTTGTGTGTGCTACGCTAGCTTTTTTTTTTTTTCTTTTTTTTTATAATTAGAAATCCTGCACTGTAATAATAAGTGAATGTTCACTGGAGCTGCAATAACCTTCCTCGCGGGCAAAAAAAACGGTGTCTGAATGAGAAACACCGATACACAAGACAGCAAGAAGATTCCGTTTGCCTTATGTGGGAACACAGTCCTTTGTCGAAGTAACTTTAGCAACACGATTCTTAGGTCGAAGATGCAGTCGCAACATCAGGAGACATAAATCCTTATCTACACCAGACACTCATCTACAAGAGGCGCGGACCCTCATTTGCCCGTAAAGCCTGCCGGGGCTTATGAGGATCTTTGCCTCTAAACAGATGAGTGGAATGGGCAGTTGGAGTAGAATAATAGTGATAGGGGACATGCAGCCATGAGACTGTTCAGGCTATTATGTTTAGCCTATTAGGTTATTATCAACCCTTTGCTGACTGGTCAATATTACACAATATCTACGTGTGTTGAACTGTGATTTTGCGCCTTCCCGCTGTAACGGGTCAATACCACAAGGTGTGAGCTGATCTGCAGTAACGTCCAGAATCACAGAACATAACACACATGTGGTATCCAGCTGAAACACCAACTTAACCCATTGTCCGTCGGTAGCAGAACAGCACAACTTGTCTGGTTATATAAAACAAATCTAACGGGCGTCACACGTATTTTTTTCCTGCAGGAATCATCGCGACAAAAACCGCTACCGACAGCCGAAGGGTTTTAACTCATTGTACCCCAACACAGAAATCCCCAAATGTTGCCGTTGTCCTCTGAAGACTGCATTGCAGTGCAGGACACAGATCGACCATGATAGTTCAAGGGTGATGCCAGAATAGCTTGACGCCCATAGGCGCCAAGCTATTCTGGCATCACCCTTGAACTATCATGGTCGATCCTTATCTGGCTGTAGTTTGTCTGGGGTAGAATGAGTTAAACAGCCACAATCTACAGCATACGTGGGGCTAGAGTCCGAAATAGCTCAGGCGGTTAAACTTCGGAGCAGGAGAGCGAAGGGAATGGCCGGGTCGTGGGTTCGAATCCCGTCCCGGCCCCGGTAGATGGACTCACAATCCAGGGGGAAAAACGGATTTGTTCAATAGCATATCCGTTGAAAGGTCCTGGTAAATCAAAGTGGCACAGTTGGAGTGCGCCTGAGTTGATCTGTGTTCAGGTCGTACTCCATAGGCAATAGATTTCCCTGTCCCCCCATAACCCGCCCGTCAGGGCCGTCCATGATCACCTCGGTGCTGTGGACGTTAAACCCGAACTAACTAACTAGCTAGCAAAAGTGGGGCGTAGGACGAGTCAATTTGTAAATAGAAAAAAAGGACAACCCCTAGGACTTGCAATATCAGGTTTGAATCGGGCGGCATGAAAACCTGTCAAACTCTTTTATTGTGTGTGTGGGTCGATGACTATTGCTGATTTTAATGTTGATCACTTGATGGTAGGTTGGAAGAAGTTTACATACAAATACACTTATTTTCTAATGCGAACGAAAAACTAAATAAAACAAACGCCAATTCAACAAACAAAATGTCAAATGGCTAAAATGAAATGGGAAACGGCGATGGTTGAAAAGAGCAGAAGTAACGGTGTCGCGGGATCGCTTAACCCATTACATCCGGAGTCTAAAAAAAAAAAAAAATGCTTATTGTCCTATGAAGGCTACATCACAGATTAAGGAGATAGATCACCCATTTTAGTTCAAGGGGGGTGCCAAAATAGCTTGGCGCCTAAGGCGCCAAGCTATTCTGGCACCACCCTTGAACTGTCCTAATCAATTTTATTTCAAGCAATAGTGTGTCAGGACGAAAAGGATTAAATGTACATCGTTACACAATCATTTGTTTTCCAGCTGTTAAACGGCAGAACATATTGACCTCTGAACGCACGAAGACGACAAAAATCTTCCCTGGCCTTAAATGTCAGGTGGTGTCAACCCTGCATCACCGCGCCATCACCAGCAAGTCATAACAAACACAAGCTGCGAAGCATCAATACTAAACTAAGGCTAAGAGGCAATAACCTCCTCGTAAACAAAGAAACAAAAAGTAATGGGCTTGCCAGAGGCACAGATCCTCATGAACTCCCGTACAGGACCTATGTCTCTCGCGCACACACAAAAAAGTGTGCAGAAAAAGTGATGGAGTTGAAGGCTAATTTAAACCTATAATGACTTCCTTGAACGCATTCGAGACGTGCCGCCTCCGGATACGTGGCTTTAAGCGGCACGTATCGAAAGAGTTAAAATATAACTCGCAAACAGATGACATAATTAAATCTTCATGGTAAAGTGTGAATTGACGGATCGCATAAGGAGACGTCAATTTTCTTGCAGAAGGGACTGACTTCTGTATGTACATCACATATTTGTCAGCCTGCGTTCAGTTAGCTGGCGCATCACATCACATCACATCACATCACATCACATCACATCACATCAGCAAAACGAAACTGACACATCAGCTTTCAAACTCTTTGACTGCCTGCCTGTCAATCTGACCATATAACTACTACTAGTAGAAATACCACCCACAGTGGGAGATGATTAACCCTTTTAGCCCCAAGGTACCATTTCTCAAATTTCGGAGGTGTTGCTATGTGTTCATGATGGTCTGTGGTTCTGGGCATTACTGCGTTCATTTTCACGTGCACTCACTGCTGGTCTGTGAGTCTGACTTGCGGGCTCCAAGCCGCAAGGTAAAAAATCACAGATCAGCACACATTTACATACTGACGACAAGAGAAATGCGATATTTGATTCCAAAAATGTCGCTTTTTTTTTTTTCCTGCTCGTCAGTACAGAAAAAAATGAGAGAAGCCTTCGATAAAATCCCTGTTTTTACGCATTTAATCTCTCTTCTCCCTCCCTCCCTCCCCTCTCCCACCCCCTTCCGCCCCCCACCCTAACCCCCTCCGCCCCCCCCCCACCCCCTTCCACCCTAGCGCGAATGATTATAAAAAGAGAAGAAAATTCAGAGAACAAAATCCAAAAACAAGACGTGCGCTTCGAGTGTTGGACACAACATGGTGCATTGATTTTCCCCTCATCGAACAGTCAGTTTAAACAAAGTTGTCGGGAAGTTCAAGCCAGGTCAATAACGCAAGTTTGAGGATGAAAATGAGGGCCGATCTTAGACAGCAAGAGGCGTAGATTCTCATGAGCCCCTGCATCTGCAGGGGCTCATGAGTATCTATGCCTCTTGCTGATGGAACAAACTGGATGAGGAGCTGCGTAGGCCATCAAGGTGTGTGTGCTCGTGCTTGTACCAGTGACATCAAGATCTTTGTAAAAACTGCTGTATATCCTCATGGTGTACGCTTTTCAAAGCCCGTTCTAAAACTGTCTACAACTGACGATGGTTGTGTTGCGTGTATGAGTCGCGTGTATAAAGTTTTAGAGCTGTGTACGTACAACTTGTCTAGAACGTTTGAAAACAAACACGTGCCAACTTGAAGTGGATTGCAGGTTCAGTTACGATGCCTCTCCACCACCACCATTGAAAAACAACAAAAACAACAACAACAAAACGAAAATAATTATTCCGGCGATCCATGTTGACTGCCATATCGACTTGAGATTTCTCTTAGTGGGAGACCTTTGCTCCTCTGATTACAACTAACGCGCATTCTGTTAACGCAAAGGGTTAACAAAAGACAATATAGAATACGCCCTTTGCGATATCTTTCATAACGCAGCACTGTCTACAATAAACAAACTATCTGAAAATCATCGCCCACATAACATAGCACGGTAAGAACTGCGTTCGAAGAGATTCTAAGATGAGGTCCCATAGGTCTGTAAGAAATTTCACTTGTCATGTTAACGCTTTTCATCCTGATGAACCCATTGCTTAAAATAAATTTGACTATGAGTATAATAGTTCAAGGGTGGTGCCAGAATAGCTTGGCGCCTAAAACGGTCGATCTTTCTAATATGTAATGTATCTTCACAGGAAATAAGCCTCAGGATGTAATGGGTTAACATCCATCTTCTACAAACTTAACACTTTTATCACTCGGCGCGATCATAGTCACACAGGCATTGCAAATTTCATTCAGATTACCGATAGTGCCGATTTCTTCCTAGCCAGAAGTGTAGCCTCAAATGCCCCTCCCCCCCCCCCCCTGCAGGACTAGACCTCTTCCAAGCAAGAGGCGTAGATTCTCATGAGCCCCTGCAACTGCAGGATCTTATGAAAATCTACGCCTCTTGCAGACTCAAGCTTCGGACTGAAGACAGCGCTGTACACTATATCAGCCACTCTGTGGCTACTATCACTGAGCGATCAACCTCACCGCTGAAATAAATTGACAATCAAGTCAGTTTCACCCCTGAGAGGAACTGACAATGAAGTCGGGTTGACCTCTGACCCTGGTAATTAACATAGCGGTGCGTGACGGCGCAAAAGCAGGTCAGATAAGCATGTCAGCCTCGCCCTCACGTTTGCATCTCATTTGCATAAAAACGCAGGCGGGTTTTTCACCGAGCCGATTGAAAACAACAGTGATTATAAACGGACGTGGCTGGTGTGCACACTTTGACGTATTTTTTCCACGATGAAGGTGGTGTAAGATAGGACGAATATTCTCGAAAAGAATAGTCATTGCTGAAGCCTTTCTAAGTGTTATGATAAAGAACAACTTCAAAGAAACACAATACTTAAGGCTTGGCTCAAGTACGTCTTCACGATGTGTGTAATTTTTTGCCAGTCACTAAATTTCGAGCAAGAAAGAGACTAGAAAAAATACTGCTAAACCTATGTACAGTGATTGGGTGTTCACATCGTGAAAACGCATTTGTCAACCACAGCCTGCGTCCAAATACAGCAAAAAGCCATTACCGCATAAGAAAATGTTTTACTGGCTATCTAAAAGCCACAAAAAGTCTAGAATTTACCTGTTGCTTACACTTAAGATCGTTACAAACAACAACAAACAAATCACTCTTCGCTCGCCCATGTTTACTCAATGTATAGACGTATATCGAAGATTGCACAAAAACACACAAAGGGTAGTGCTTTAACCCCTTCACTGCCGAGAACAAAAACTGAACACGATCTAATTGCAAGAGCCATAGATCCTCATGAGCCCCCGCGACTGCGGGGGCTCATGGGGATCTATGGCTCTTGCTGAAACCAACTTGCGTTCACGTTTCTTTCACGGATGTGACTTTTGGTCGTTGAATGAAGAAAGATTTCAGGAACAAAAATGCACGTACAGTGGCAGGGGAGGGGTTAACATCACTGTCAGCACGTCATGTGCACCATGTAAAACCTTTCTCATTAAACTATTTAAAAATAATAAATAAATAAAATGCTTAACACATTTCTACATACATGGGCCATAAGCAACAGCTTGCTGTGACACTTCGTACACAAAGGCGGCCCGCCGTGCTTATATACTTGTTCATCAGTTCCATCGGTTTAACTCCTTTTAGCTGCAAGAGGCATAGATGCTCGTGAGTCCCTCGCAGCCGCTGGGGCTCATGTGAATCTATGCTTCGTGCCGGCCAAAAAATGCCATTTAAACATTTTCAAACTGATGCATTTATCTAGATAAAATCTACTACTGTCATTGAAAAGGTACAAAACCAGATACTCAGTGCGCAATAGCCATCGGGCCGACGTCGGCCGCCGCTGGCCCGCGCACGGCCTTCTGCGCATTGGGTAGCAACACTGGCGACACAGGGTATGATAATAATATGCTGCGTTATGCGAAATGCAGCCAATACATATTCAAGATCCTTATCACCGATGCAGTGATGAGTAACGGACGAGTGCAACAACACATGCTGGTGACAAAAGCACACACGAACATTCGGGTAAATGTTATATGCAGCATGATAAAAAATAACTAAGTTTTTTTTTTGTTGTTTTTTTTTTTTTTTAAATTTTCGGTGCATATAGTGTGTGCAAGATCCTTATCGACCACATAACTCCATCACTGCCGGGGGAAAAAAAGTGCACTTAATCCAACTGCAAGAGACATAGATCCTCATGAGCCCCCCGCAGTTGCGGGGGGCTCATGAGGATCTATGTCTCTTGCTGACATCACTTTGTATCCATCTTTGGCGTTGAATTAACAATGATTTCAGAAACTCAGTCTGCGTGGACTGGCGGTGAAGGGGTTACACATCGGGAAGATTTTGGTCTAGATTGGTCATGATGCTAGTCATACAAATCCATACACGTTGACAGGTACGGGCCTAATATTATATTGATCAACAACAAAAATCCGGCGCATGCTAATAGAAGAGTGTTATCACACATCTCACCTAGAGGAACATTGTACTAAATTAGTCATAAAATAAATCCAGAACTTATTTATGTAAGATGCTTATCATACAATTAAATCTAATGGGAAATCTACCACGTTGGTACAGTGATAATATATATTATACATAATAAAACGAGGCGGTAACTACCTATGTCATTCTTATCAAACAATAAAACCTACTGCTAAATTGTACTAGCGAATGTTCTTTTTCGTTTAAAGTACCATTACGCATAAATCTGGAGACACATTTCAGCACCATTTGTGTTTGTTATGCCTTGTCGACACACCTAATGAACTTTAACAGCAGTTTGAACAGGCAGCAACAGCACACGCGTAATCCCACTAATTTATCCTATGTTAGCGTGTCAATTTAATTTTAGCCGTTTCTCGTACCGATAGCGTTGTATTTTTAGAACGGAGTGAAGTCATTGTCAGGTTACTTGATATACAGACGACGTGTGCTGAACTGGATTCTCCTGTGTCCAAATGAACCATAACTTGACTAGACCTGTGTGTAGCGTTTCGTAACCATCTACTACAGAAGTGTATCTTTAAACAGTTACGGCCGTAGTGGGCCTTCAAATCTGATAAGCGGAAAATTGTTTGAATGGCCATGTCCCCTAGTTCTTGAAATTAACACTCCTCTTTATTGCAGTTAGACTAGCAGTGGAAGACAGATACGTTTTAACCAGGGACACATTGAAATACAAGGTTTTTCAACATTAACTCATTCGAGACGTGCCGCCTACGGACACGCGGCGAAGCGCCGCGTATCCGTAGGTGGCACGTCTCGAATGAATTAATCGTTGGGAGACTTTATGTAGAACACGCATTCAAAAGTAGTAAAATGAGGGGGTTGGGCTTGGGGGGATTGGGATACACTGGACTTGTGATGTCGCGAGGTATGGCCACTCTAAAACAATAAACCCTAAAGCGTCTTATCAAATTTTTACGATGTAATCAGTGCATCTGTGAACACCAACAGCTGCGCCGTGTGTGTTTGTGTGTACGAGCGTGCGTGTGTGTGTTCCATGCTGCTTCCTTGCACCTACGCACTGTAAGGATGCGCCTGGCTACCTCCTAAAGCGCTATGTTTACACAGACAACATTCACTATAGGCTGACTTTAGAGTCACAGCTGTTACGGGAATAAGTTTATACTCCTGTAGGTAGACGAAAATGTAAGCGTCATGACCTGATTTTTGGACCTTCAATCACACACACACACACACACACACACACACACACACACACACACACACGCACGCACGCACGCACGCACGCACACACACACACACACACACACACACACACACACACACACACACACACACACACACTTGAAAAATGGGACCTTGGGGGCCGGTTAAAAGGGTTAATAAATCGCAATAGTTCCTTTATACATGCTCTTGCTATGCATTGCAATAATGCTGGACAAGAATGTCGTAAAATACAAGACTTTTGTTCTCTTCTCCTTTGTACTCAGCTGAGGTCATTCAGTGAAGGCAGTGGGAAACCTATGGTATGTGTGCCTGTTCAAATGGGTTGTAAAAAGAAGGTTAGAGAAGGCTTAATTGAAGCAAGGCAACATTAATAACCCGTTGTTTCGGCGAATGTTAGCAATCTAAGCCCGCCCTGGAACAGGCCGCTTTAACTACTATCGCCGCAGCGTAGAAAAACATCCGGAGACGATCTTGGTGAGCAAGAAACATAATTCACATGAACATTGTGACCGCAGGGGTCATAGGAATCTATGTTTCTTGCAGATGAAAGGTATATGTAAATGCACTGTATATATACGCATTTCCGTAGATTTGGTCCAGTAAAATGCAGATAAAAGTGTCATCATACAAAATATACGTGTCCTCGAAAGTGCTACGTGCTCTTATCGGCCAGATGTGCTATGTGCTATGTCAAATGAGCGATGGGAATAAGTTAGGAATGAAACAGATTTTTGCAAACTGCAAATCGACAAGAAATTTTCTCTCTCTCTCTCTCGATCGATCGATCGATCGATCGAGAGAGAGAGAGAGAGAGAGAGAGAGAGAGAGAGAGAGAGAGAGAGAGAGAGAGAGAGAGAGAGAGAGAGAGAGAGAGAGAGAGAGAGAGAGAGAGAGAGAGAGAGAGAGAGAGAGAGAGAGAGAGAGAGAGATCTGAGTGTATAAAACTTTTTCAAATGGAAACCATTTACGACTGTAACTTGACAAATTTATGCTCTTTCTCCCAGGTACTTCCTAACAATTAGGCCTACACAATGTTTTTGTAATACTAAAACACCAAGTGCACCAAGTGCTGCTTAAAAAAAGACTAAAAACAAAAGCCAGGAATAAAGTGGCTTTAAACTTCAACAAAGACAACACGCAGATTTCCTCTCTGTCATCTGACTTAGACAACGCTTAACACACACAACCCGAGTAATTGTCTTTGCGTGGGGAGCTCCAATGTAAGGAAGTAATCCCATGAAAAGACTCTAAGCTAACCACGAAATTTGCAGCCTGATCTAAAGCACCAAAAAAGCATAGATTCGCATGAACCGCTGCTGAGAATCTGTTTTGTGCTGCTGTCAAGGCGCGTGAAAATCTAATGCTTATTGTACTTGGGTGGAGGCGGCCACGCCAATTTCGAAGGTCTGTGGCACGACCTCCATTGACAAAAGGCATATTCTCGTCAGCCCTAGCCGACTACACGGAATCATGAAAATCTCCTCCTATTGCACGTGGGTGGATTCGGTCATACGGCTCATGAGGATCGATGGGAAAGACGGCATTGGGGGCGGATGCGACGTTAAGGGTGAGAACTTAAAACACACGCTTTACTCGACGGCAGGCAATAGAAAGAGAATAAGAACAACATTTAACTCATTGTGCCCGAGGTACGAAATACCCACATTTTGGAGTTCTCTGAGGACTGCATTACAATTCAGGCGACAGATCGACCATGATAGTTCAAGGGTGGTGGCAGAATAGCTTGGCGCCTGCAGGCGCCAAGCTATTCTGCCACCACCCTTGAACTACCATGACCATCATGGTCGAGCCATATCTTGCTGTGGTGTGTCGCGGGCAGAATGAGTTAAGACTTTGTGTCTCGGTATCGGTTTATGTCGCGGTGTGCCCTGCAGGAATCACAGCGACACAAACCGCAAACCGACAGCCAAAGGGTTACAAGTAACAGTCTGGGAATCCATGTACTCAGTGTTGTATATCCATGTACCCAGTGTTGTATATCAAGCCCAAACTAAAACCAAAGGAAACCGAATACTTTCAGAGAATACGATGTTAGTTGATTTTATTTTTCGCTGTTGGTATTTCATTATTACAAATAAAACACTTTTCGTCGTGATAATTTCTGTCAAACGAATTGTTCAACGTAACTGTAATAGAGCAATGCACGTGAAAACAGTTGTCATGATCCGTATCGTCCAGTAATGGTGTCAATCTTGGTTTAAAATGTGTTTGCAATCAGAACTTTGCAATGTGTAGGGAAAAAAGTTGAGGAAACATAACACATTATAGCTATTAATAGATCTTTTTGACGTTTTCGGTAAAACATGAAATGCGATATGCGTGTATGCAGCCACTGGTAATCCGGCCGCATTTACATAGGGGTTAATACAAGTTAACCCCTGCGCTGTCAGTACACATATACTGTATTTTCGGAATCAATGTAAATTCAACGCCAAATCTCCAGCCGCGCAAAGGAACCTGAGTGCGAAGTAGTTTGAGCATGAGGTATAGATCCTCATGATCCCCCGCCATCTGCGGGGGCTCATGAGGGTCTATACCTCGTGCAGTTGCGTGGCGTTTAATTTTTATGAGCAGTGAAGGGGGTTAAAAATATAAACAACCAACAACAACAACAAAAAAACCTCTAAACCTCTAAGCCTTTGCACGTCACCATCTGTCTCCGGCTCGATCTCTCCCCTCCAAATTTTTCTTTCATGTGGTGCTTTATTTGAGTCAGAAAATATTTGTAGTCTGTTCACGTTTAGGATTAGCAACGGCTAGTTTTTTTTTTTTAAAAATGGTTGTCATTACCAAGGGTTCACGGTTGACAAATAAAGGATCATTGTCACTCTCTCTCTCTCTCTCTCTCTCTCTCTCTCTCTCTCTCTCTCTCTCTCTCTCTCTCTCTCTCTCTCTCTCAAAACTTTATCCTGAATAAAAACGTTTCATCATCACGTTTCATCATCATCATCATCTCTCTCTCTCTCTCTCTCTCTCTCTCTCTCTCTCTCTCTCTCTCTCTCTCTCTAGTGCTGCTGTGTTGTTGCTTTTTTTGCTTTTTTTTCCCTTTCTTCCCCTTACCATTGCTCCAACTCCCCCAACACACCGTAGGCGTTCGTCCTATACATGTATTAATGTAATGTAATTGTTGTGTTGTAGATGTAGCAACGGCAGATTTGAAAAATGGCATTGCCTCTGGCATTGTTAATATCTTTACCGTTGTAAAATAAAGATTCATTGATTCATTCATTGATTCATTCTCTCTCTCTCTCTCTCTCTCTCTCTCTCTCTCTCTCTCTCTCTCTCTCTCTCTCTCTCTCTCTCTCTCTCTCCAATAAGGTCCAATGTTGAACTTTGCTCTCCATAAATAATAAGCACAAACTTGAACTTCGGGTGAGTTAATGTTACAACATTGATTATTAATTTGTTAATTTCCCTCCGAAAATGCGCAATTCATTGCAATGCAATAGCTTCATGTCCTCTCTCATCCGAGCCAAGTTTGGCGTAACCCAAAGTAACACAGTTGGAGAGCCAATGCTGGTTCGCAAGTCATAGATGGTCGTTAGCCCCTGCAACTGCAGGGGTCCATGTGAATCTGTGTCTCATGCAGATGAAATGTATGCATAATAGATGATACACAATAGATTACAGCGAAATGCACGCATAGATGCAACGCCGAGTCATGAACATATTTTTTTTCGCCTTACGACTAATACCTAACAAGGCGCTAATACCTACAAGAGGCATAGAGTCTCATAAGCCACTGCAGCTGCCTCCGGCAGCTGCAGTGGCTTATGAGGTTCTATGCCCCACTCACATCGCACAAGCTAATTCAGATACTGCGCTAATAAATCAGAAAAGTAATTTAGCCTGAGAAGTACAAAAAGTCCTGGCGACGTTCATACATCATGCATACGCACGTCAAAGTCATCCTTCGTAACAAAGGCATGGCTAACGTGATTTATAAACATTGTATTCCATATGTTTCACTCTGTACGTATATGGGGAGTATACAAAACTCGAACCGTAAACTACACGAAACTTTCCTAGCAATGATAATTATAGGCCTATAATCTACTTCGCTTATAACAAGGTCAGATATAACACAAGTCGGAAATAACAATACTTGTTCAGAGGTCCAGACAGCACTCTTTCCATGTAAATTACTTCGCTTTAAGCCATATCACACTGAGGCTAAAAGCTTCAAATTTGTACACTGCCATATTCAAGCTAGCTACATTATAGTGCTTACAAATAAGGACATAGACCAATGGCTTTAGTTCAAAGTGGTGCCAGAATAGCTTGGCGCCTAGAGGCGCCAAGCTGTTCTGGCACTACCCTTGAACTATTTTAGTCAAACTTATTTCACACACTGGTGTATTCCGAATGATAAGGGTTAAAACAAAATTTGGATAAAACAACACGAAAAATTGGGTCTCCTAGGCGATTTGTTATATCCTGAGTATACAGTAGGCCTACTGTGGTCGTCGTTTGTTGCTGTTGTTGTTGTTGCTGCTGCTGTTGTTGTTCGCATTTATGGGCCAAAGCACTCTCTGGGTCACCCAGGGGGATGAGAGAATTGCGTGTGTGGATGCTGTTAATTACTCCACCATGTCACGAATTATTGGAGAACTTTGCATTGGCAGACGCGCGAGTCGTTATTTTATTGTCCTCAGTTTTTACATCGCACAGCTAGTGACGTATTGATGTATGCTGAGCAAAAACGAATCAAATGATGATTGATATGCTTTTTTTTCCCCATGGTAATATATATATATATATATATATATATATATTATATATATATATATATATATATATATATATATATATATATATATATATATATATATATATATATATATCATTAGCAGGTCGACGCTGGATTTCGCAGATGGGTGTTCACGCGAAACCTTAAAACATTACAGTTTTGAATGGGCAGCGCCTTCTGCTAATAAACGAGTGCTGGTCTGTGATTTTGGACCTTACGGCCTCTCCAAAATCTCAGACCAGCACAGAGATATGAAAATATTTTAAAAAAATATTCAATAATGCATACATGCATGGCTTTCAATGCATTATATTTATTTGTATCAACGAGAACAATTATCAAGCGTTGATTTCTTTTGTATTCCTTATTTCGTTTTGTGTTTGTTATGAGCAATACCAAGGGAACATTTTTAGGAGATTTTCTGTCACTACAAGGTGTGAAAACGCCTTCTGGACAGTATAAACAAAAAATTATTAGACGCAGTCTGTGCCGAAGCAAATTAATTATCGACCCCAAGCCTTATGCTGATTTGAAATTTCTGACTTTAAAATGTCAAACTATCTTCGATGCTTACAATAGACTGATTCAAGGAAAATCGGTGTGAAAGGGTCAGCAGAACTGGAGAGATCAGTAACGTTCTGTTCGTAAACAGTAAACTTGTTTCCTTTTTAGTCTTTTTACCTCCTTCATCTGTGACCCTCTTGTTCTTGCAGTCACCTATACTTTACACAGTACCGACGGCTACAAGCACGAAAAGGTTGTCTCTTATTACCGAATTTACGTGACTGACTGGACACATCATATCCACCACTCAAATACTGGCCAGAAGGCCTCGTTCTATCACCTAACCGCAAGAGGTATAGATCCTTACGAGCCCCCGTCAGTTTGACTCAATGTTCTGGGACGGCTAGCGTCGTTTTGTGTTGACTTAAACGAAGATTGCAGAAACACAGTCTGAGTCGACTAGCACTGAACAGGTTAAACATGTAACCAAAGTCCATTCAGGCTGACTAACTTTTGCACAGGAATAAATATTTCAACCAAGCTGTGGCGTGACTTCCGTGCCAACAGGAGTAGGCTAATTACACTACGGAGACATTCATCCCAATCCAGTCATATCACAGTGGACCATTGGACGAACTAAATAATCTTTAAGATGGCTTTGCTCCCGCGCACCCCACTCCCACTGCTACCTCGCCCCCCTTCTCAGCGCATTATATCTCTCCTCACCCTTTCACAAACACACACACACACACACACACACACACACACACACACACACACACACACACACACACACACACACACACAGACACACACGGTGGTCTCTGTTCCTGGTTTCTTATTTTTGTACACTTCTGAGTTGATTTAAAAATCACATCCGATAATCGCTTAGCTAGAATTGTTCCTGTTTACGAAGAAAATTTGTGTGGAATTTGTTGTGTGTGTGTGTGTGTGTGTGTGTGTGTGTGTGTGTGTGTGTGTGTGTGTGTGTGTGTGTGTGTGTGTGTGTGTGTGGTGTGCGTGTGTGTGCGTGTTTCTTTGTGTATATATAATTTTGTTAATTTATTTTATTTATTCATTTTTATTTTATTTTATTTATTATTTTTTTATAATTTATTTATTTATTTTTTTATTTTTTATTTATTTATTTATTTATTTTTTTTTTTTGGGGGGTGGGGGGGGGGGTGGGGGTGGGGGGAGTGTAACTTTACCAACTCGTAGGCAAACAATCACGCAGGATTACTTGTGTTAATTCTTTCATCGTTTGGCATTTTCTTCTATTCTTGTACATAATATCTTCAGGCCGTTTTCACCATTGTCTAACTCTCTCACCAATGACGATTTGAATTTCTGGTGGTGCGCGGAACCGCTAATTACACTGGTTGTCTCCTCGATTCGCTAATGCTATCTATCATCAGTCGTGAATAGAGCATGACAACCCGTTTTACCTTTAATTATAACATCCTGATCAGCATAACACGCTTACTTTAAATTCACGCATTATGTGTTCAAAAGGTCATGTTCACAATTGTTTCACACTGAATCGCCACCCAAATGCAAGAGGCACAGTTCCTCGTGAGCCCCCGCATTGCGGGGGCTCATGAGGAACTGTGCCTCATGCTTGGCCTATTTACGTCAGTTTTCCATCAGTCAAAAGCTGTGAAATTCAGTTTTATCTGCAGAAATTCAAGCAGAGTAAATGAAGTTTTAACCATATGCGTGTACGTGTCGGTAACGGCTTTTGTCGCGATGATCCTTATAGAGATCATCGCGACAAAAACCGCTTCCGACACGCAAAGGGTTAACCCCTAGAGATTGCAGCCCCCGGCAGTGTGAAACAGTACCGGTCGCTGCCTGCACAAGAAGGTTAAAGCGAAAGAGTGTTACCTCGTGCAAAGTCCACAGAAGTATGTGGTGATCAGTGGAAATTTGCACCGACTTACACGAGAATAATCTTTTCGTTTTCGCTTTCTGAGCCAACTGCTGATTAGCTTTCACTCAGCCATGACAAGCTCAAGGACAGAGAGGAACCCAAACGGAGACAGAAACACGCTTAGAAAAGACAGTTACAACGCATGCAGTTAGCTGTAAAATTTAAGAAAATCCGACTTCAGAATGAAAGAGTTAACACTTTCTGCCCCTGGACCGAAATCCCGAAATTTTGAAGTAGCCCTCTGAAGACTGTGAAACACTTCTGGAGACAGATCGAGCGTAACATTTCAAGGGTGGTGCTAGAATAGCTCGGCGCCTATGGACACCAAGCTATTCTGGCACCAGCCTTAAAGTATCACGCTCGATCCTTGTCTTGCCGTGGTGTGTCAGGGCTGAATGAGTTAAACCTTTCAGCTCTTCATGCAACGGCAGGTTGGGATTGACTGTTATAGGGAAAACAGACCGTGCATTTCTGTATCTGGTGGGAAATAGGCCTACACACAGTACATAATAAGCTCCATATTCATTTCAGATGTGCCGTGTCACGTAACACAACCTACCATCCATCGCTTGCATGCGGTACAAAAGTTAAGTATGTGGCTGTCGGTAGCGCTTTTTGTCGAGGTATATCTAAAAAAAAGCACTACCGACTGGGGATAAATTTACTCCATACTAATTTTGTTTTTGCTCATGCGTTACAGATTTTAAAAAAAAATTATAGCTAGTAAAAACATCTCAGCAATTTTGTTGTTCTGGGCATGAGAAATGTCCTCTAGCTTATGTTAAAACAGCTGTCAAACAATTGTGAAGAAAATAACAAATCCCCCCCCCCCAAAAAAAAAAAAAAAAAAAAAAAAAAAAAAAAAAAAATAATATAACGAAAAGAAAAGTCTAAGTGCCTTACAAATCTTATATCTCAACGAAATTTTATCGTTGGCTGCACATTACACAAACTATAGGGGCCTAAACGCCTACCCCAGTCAGCAAAAGATCACTACGCCGTCATCGACCAAATCGTCTTGTCCTTAATCGATGCACAAATTAAAATAACCAGCTCTATAACTAACCGCAACATCTTATCAAAATCTGCAGCATGAAATCTACGGCGTGTTTTCCTGCTCTCTTTCATTTCAAGTTCTACCATGCGAGCAAGGAAATGAAATCCTCCCATCAGTCAAAAAAGCATTATCAATGAATGAACGGCATAAGGACGCGATTTTGCACGTTATCACTATCACCTGCAAGAGGCATAGATTATCATGAGTCCCCAGTATTAGCATGACCTCGAGAATTCATGTCTCTTGCTGTAACTATTGTTCATGTTCATATACTGCGGTTGTCAGGTTGAAACCAATGGCTGCTATTACAATATTAGAGGAGACCGTAATATGATGCGATCGTAGATCTACCATCTGCAAGAGGCATAGATCCTCATGAGCCCCTGTTGATCAGACTGAATCACCACAGACTGCCATCAAACCTGTACTGTATAGATGCAATCCTTCTCAAAAATAAATTCACTGGTGGTGACAACAATGCTTCATTCCGCAAAGATATTGGAGAGGAAGTGGGGGGGGGGGGGGGAAGAGAGGAGGGAAGGGGGGGGGGTCAGATTTTATATATGTCAGACCATGTATGATGGACGGGGGTGGGGGGGGGGGACTGCAAGGAAGGGGGGAGGGAGGGGGAGGATGGGAGAGGGGGGGGGGGGAGAGGTTCCAACTTTTTATGTGGGGCATTTTTATCCAAAACATGAAGCAACCAACAACCAGTAATGCATTCCTGACTCTCAAAATATCGAACAATAACAACACATTCGAGACGTGACGCCTCCGGATACGCCGCTTGAAGCCGGGTATCCGGAGACGGCACGCCTCAAATGAGTTAAAGGTTAGACATTCACGCAATGTGTATGACGTCTCAAATTGACATTTCAGTTGGTTTAATGCTGCGAAACGCTTCTTTTTTGTCCCGTTTACTTTTTTTTTTTTTTCCTTTTTGAGATGTTGTGACTGGGAAATAAGTTGGGGAGATGGGACTTAACCCATATCATACTGACGCTAAAAGCTTTAAATTTGTGCACTGCCATATGCAAGCTACATTGTAGTACTTACAGATAAGGATATAGACCAATGGCTTTAGTTCAAGGGTACTGCCAGAATAGTTTGGCGCCTCTAGACGCCAAGCTATTCTGGCACTACCCTTGAACTATTTTAGTCAAACTTATTTAACACACTGGTGTATTCCAAATGATAAGGGTTCTGAGAGAATGCAAAGAAAAACAATTGACTTTTCCACAGACCATGTGAATTCCCACCAGACCCTCCCATTCTGACATGGGGGCACACGGGCCAAAGGTGGGTGGCGGTGGTGGTGTGGGGTGGGGTGGGGGCGATTGACGGGTGGGGTGTGCTCACGCCCAAAGCTGCGTTGCACGTGCAGACAATCTCGTGACCTCATTACAACGTCATACAGCACAAAGCACGCACTATGCTCGGTGTAATAACACACTACAGCGCCCATATCTGCAAGTTAACTTATTCTAAACTAATCACGGCTTTGGCAACTTTAGGAGGCGTTTACAAAGACCGAGTACTATGGTCATGATATTGATAGTTGAAAGGTAATGCCAGATTAGCTTGGAGCCTAGGAGACAACTTATTCACAACTAAATATGACTGGCAAGTGCGCGACTCGTTTACAAAAACTGCCTGCCATGATAGTTCAAGGGAAGTGTCAAATTAGCTTCGCGCCTTCGCACGAGTTAAGCTAATCTGGTGCTAACCCTTAACGAGCACGGCAGATCCATCCTTAGCTGAAACGACTAAACACAAGAGGTCACTTGCATGTGTGAGCTTAGTCCTGCGCCAGCCACTAAACAAGGTGCTCCGCACCTTGCTTAGTGGCTGGCGCAGGACAAAGTTTTACTCTTGCAAAGGAGAGTTGGGACATTTTGTTTTTAAGGACGAACTGCTTGGTTAAGTTGTGTGTAATAATTTGCTCGTGACAGATAAATGTGAATTTATTTATTTATTTATTATTTATTCATGTCGTACATCTATTTATTTTATTCATTTTTTTTTCTTCAGTTATTTATGCATTTAATTATCAAAGTTTTTTTAATTTTCGCGTTTATTCATGTATAATTTATAAGAATTCACTACTTTATCGTCGATTTCACATTCCAGTTCGTTAGCTTATTCACTGTTGCTATGATCCACTTACTACTTCGCTGAGAAAAAAATAATAATCACAGCAAAGTGCCACTGACCCGCTGACTTCGCGGAAGATCAGTTATTTATTTGTCTGTTGGTAGCTCAGCAAAAATCATGTAAGCTGAAAGCAATACTTTTGGTTGAAATAAGTGCAAACAATAAACAAATACCAAAGAAAATAACCAATAGCTAAATAAATATACAATAGGAGAAGAAGCGTGTTGTGAAAATGAAATTTCATTAATAGTTCTTTCATTTTTATTTCATATTCTTTTTTTTTCTGTTTGGTGTTTGTTTCGTTCTCATGTTGTATATTTATATTAATCAGTGATTTGGAAAGATGTTGCATAATTACACTATCAAAATAATGTACCTATTTAAAAGAAATTCAAATTACATGTATTTATTTTGTTCATTTTTTAACTTAATCAACCCCATTTCCCAAATTTTGGTGGCGTCATCTAACAACTATGCACAAGCTGCAGGAGATGGATCGCGCATGATAATTCAAGGGTAGTGCCAGATTAGCTTGGCGTAGACAAGCACCGCCAAGCTAATCGGGCACTACCCTTGAATTATCATGAGCTGTCGGCGCCAAGCTAATCTGGCACTACCCTTGAATTATCATGCGCGATCCATCTCCTTCTATAGTGCTTCGGGGTTGAATGGGTTAAAGGAATGCGAAAAAACTGCTGAATAAGAGATCTGTGCGAAGAATGTCTTTTTTTTAAAATATAAATCCCACAAACAAGTTCAAACTTTCAGTGGCCAAAATATTTCTGGGAAAACAAACCAAAATAAAATATAAAAAAAAAGAAAGCTAAGCCATCTCTTAGCAGGGAGAGTGTTGTTGTCATATTTTATTTTAAACCACTTAATATTATTTTAATTCATTGTATTTAACGGAGAAACATTTTGTTCTGTTGTTGCGAACTGTTTTCGATTCTGCAACTTTAAAGAAAGAAAGCAAGGAAAAACGGAAGTCTACGATGGAGATGCTTTCCTATTAGATGTACACAAACATGGCCACGATGTGAAAGGTCACGACATTACACTCTGAGAGCTAAGATCAGGTTACTTGCTACATGTACTTCTCTATCATGACAGCGCGGTGTGTAGTGGGGTGAAAAAAACGAAACGTTCACACACCTCTACATATTTCTGTTACGTTATAAATAAGCATGTATAATTACAAATACGTATACTACAACTAATAACAATAACAATAATAATATAAACTAAATACTGCTACTACTACCACTATTAACTATTATTATTATTGTTATTGTTATTATTATTACTATCATCACATTTTTCAATTGACATTTTGTTCCTCTTTTATGCTCTACAGCTGAAAAGTAAGATTTACACAAACATTAGATTTTATGTTTGTGAGAACTGAGTTGAATTAAATTAAACTGAACTAAAACTGAATTAAACTGAATTGATTTGAATAAACTTTATTGTCCATTACATGACATGCATAAAATGGAAAATTTCCTTTGGCTCACAAAAAACACACACCAAAAAAAAAAAAAAAAAAAAAAAAAAAAAACAAGTAAGTCATAATAATTAATCTAAGCTAATATTTAATAATATTGTAGATTTGGTAATTGCAATTTTACTTCGTCGTAAAATATGGGAAACATAAATCCAGACCTACAGGCGCAAAGTTTTTTTTTCTGTTAACACATTCTACCCGAGGACCGAAATCCCCAAATTTTGAAGTTACCCTGTAAAGAACTGTATTACAATTCAAGAGACAGATCGAGCATGATAGTTCAAGGGTGTTGCCAGAATAGCTTAGCGCCTATGGGCTCCAAGCTATTCTGGCACCACCCGGGAACTATCATGCTCGATGCATGTCATGCTGTGGTGTGTCGGGACTGAATGAGTTAAAATAACAGAGGAAGGTAAAACACAATATGTCATTTTGAATACTTTGGACTAAATAACAAGGTGCCTGGGGCACAAATATTTTTCTTGCCGAAGTTTCTCATCAATGGAAGAAAATTAGAAGTATAGATGTGCTCTGTACACCTGTAAAAAGCCTCCTTATATCCGACTTTTGTTATATCCGACCTTGTTATAAGCGAACTGAAACCGTACAGTGCCTGACTGTTTCTGCAATCTTTGTTAATTCAAGACAAAAACAAATACAAAAAGACAACAAACAAACAAACAAACAAACAAACAAAACCCCGAAAACTACTTATCCCAGGAACATGAACTCAAAGTGGTGTCAGCAAGAAGCATAGATCATATTGAGCCCCCGCAACTGCGAGTTCACGTTGCAGTTCTCTTGCAGGATCTATACCTCTTGCAGTTTACAATTTCTCGGGAACTCGACGGCTTAGGAATAAAAAATAAAATAAAAAACTTTTAGCCTCTCTCTCTCTCTCTTCTTTGTCGTGAGATAGTCTTGAGTGCTTCCACGGCGTTAAACCTTAATAACTAACTCTTCGTGCGCTACCTGGCTCATTTACTTAAAAGGGTGGCTGGGCTGCAAGGCGGATGTTTCTATCGATCCGCAAACTGTCCTATCCTTTGTTTCGCGCAACTTCATTGTTTTCACAGGCAAGTTTACACAGCTCTAAACCCATCTCATCCATTATTTGAGCTAGGTTTTCTATTCCCTTGTGTAATATTTATCAAAATAAAAATAGAAGAACATATCTCAAATTTTTGTGAAGAACAGTCAATACCATCAGTGCAATACGTCACTGCCATGAACAAAAACTGAATAATGTTCATACGAATTGTTTTGGTCGTAAATTGCTGATAAAATTTCAACAAACAAAACAAAACTAAACAAAAACCCAGTAATAACCAATTCAGCCCTGACGCACTACAGCTGGAGATGGGTCGACCATGATAATTCAAGGGTAGTGCCAGATTAGCTTGGCGCCTGTCAGCGCCAAGCTAATCTGTCACTACCCTTGAATTATCATGTTCGACCCATCTCCTGCAACAGGTGCATAGTCGTTAGATGACGCCTCCAAAATTTGGGAAATACGTGCGTCGGGCTGAATGAGTTAAGGAGAAAAGAAAACGAAGAGCAATAGTGAATCCAGGGGCTGTGACATTTTTACCTTGCACTTGACACGCGATAGACAACGCTGAGCTAGAAAATGTGACAGAAAATACTATCCGTAGAGCAATATGTTGTGAGCCTAAATTGAAAGTAACAGTGACAACAACAACAGCAACAAAAAAGAATTGAAATCGGGAAATAAACAGTGCTTACCTTTCTTTGGCCTCTGCTGCCCTGTCGCGCTGACGTCTGTTCTTGAACCAGTTGGAGACCTGTGTAGTTGTCAGTCCCGTGGCCTCGGCCAGCTCCCGCTTCTCCCGGGGCGAGGGGTAGGGGTTGTGCGAGTACCACTCCCTCAGTACAGTCCGCGACTTTTCCTTGAAGCAGTAGCTGGTCTCCTCACCGTCCCAGATGGTGCGGGGGAGAGGGAACTTGCGCCTGACTCGGTACTTGCCCACGGCCCCCAGAGGACGTCCCCGCAGCTTCTCCGCCTCCACATAGTGCGCCTTCAGCCACAGCGCCTGCAGCTTGGGGTGGTTGTGCGGCGAGAACTGGTTGTTCTCCAAGATTTTGTACAGCTCCTTGAAGTTGCCCCTGTGGAAGGCCACAACAGCCTTGGCCTTCAGCACGGACTCGTTCTTGTGCAGGTGCTCGCAGGCCGGGAGTGACCAGAGGAAGCGTGCCAGACGGTCAATGTTGCCGCCCTGCTGAAGGACCTCGCACACACACGCCACCTGTTCCTGGGTGAAGCCGAAGGACGGCAGCATGGTGGGGCCGCCCCCAGTGGGTGAACCCACGCTGGTGGTGGCCTGGTCGTGCAGCATGACGCTGGGGAAAGGACGTACGCCCGCCGCTGCTGCTGCTGCTGCTGCTGCTGCTACCCCGTTGTCGTAACGAGAAACTGAAACAGGGGGGGAAGAAGAGGGGTCAGTGCTCAGAGTCTGCGATTGTGATTGTTGGTGGTGTGATTGTTGTTGCTGCTGCTGGTGGTGGTGGTGATGTGACGAGGCAACGGCGTGTGGTGAGGGATGCTGCTGCTGGTGCTGTTGATGCTGGTTCTGGTGGTGTTGACCGTCGTCCCGATGATGACCGTAATGGTCGTAGTGATGGTGTTGGTGGTGATGGGCGTGGGACGGGGCCAGGGAGTAGAAGTCGGCGTAGTCGCTGCCGTCCAGCGCCCCCAGTCCACAGCCACCCCCTCCCAGCCCCCCGCCGTGACCCTCCAACGGCTCGGCCTCCACACGTCGCGCCACCGCCGCCGCCACTGTCGTAGTCTAGTATCACCACCAGCAACACAACAACCACATAGACCCTCACACGGACAGATGAACTGAGGGTCAATGGTACAGCAACATCTCTCTAGCGCGTGTTTAGAGATCAGACACACTGGCAGGATTGCATAGGACCAAGTGTCGCGGATAATGTCACAGCTATTATCACAACAGGCAATGTTTCTACCGCCACTACTGTCACGAACAATATCAACGTTTTTGTCACACTTATCGTCACAACTAGCTACAGAATGCAAAAGCCCCAAAAGCAATTCCGGCTGGAATAACGGCGGCGATTGTGTTCTCTCAGGTAACGGATCCGACACCGTGCAAATCAGTAGAACACAATTAGTCATCTACGTTAAGTGCGACGAGAACATCCTGCCAAACCCGCCATGTGTTGTTTCTCTTTCATCTCACGAAATGAGTGGTATATCATGTAATACACCACGTAGGCCTACGCCGCGGTGTATACCAATTCATATAACGCGTCCGCCACAAACAATTAGTCCGACTGCTGCAGAAGCGATGGCACTCTCGAATAAACTGTTTTCCCAACCCTGGGTAGGTGTGAGAGGAAGCAAACAACACAAACTGCTGCGTATGCCAGCCCGGCGCCGAGGTAAAACTCTCTCGCAGTTATGAGAACTACAGGGGCGGTAGTTGTAAAGCAGACGACACAGCGTTTAGAGCCGCTCTGCCTGGCTGTGTGCAGTGGTGTCACTTGGCTCTCGCCGCCCATTGGCTGATTCCCACGACCCGGCGAGGTATCGCTCTCCGCACAATGCCCGCGCAAATGGCGTCGCTATGGCGACCACGTCAATCATGTAACCCGATCCGTGATTGGGCGGGGAGGGGAGAGAGGCCGCAACGCACGCCGCGAGACAACACAAGCCAACGGCGCTGTGCGAAATCGCGTGACGGCTATACCTCTCTAGTGACAAGAGGCGCGCTAACTCGCCCGCTTCCAGCGCCAATGACTGAAACAACCGTGACAGATCAAGAGTAGTGTTTGAATGGCTTGGCGCTTGTTACGCACCAAGCTAATCAGGTACAACCTCTGATTTGCTTAGGTCGACTGTTACATCGTATTTAACTTATGCAGATCAGGTCGCGACGCGACGTGGTCTGCGTAAGTTAAATACTATGTTAAAAGAATGTGGCTGCGGAAGGGAAAGGTTAAGGCTGAGGAAATGAATAGAAAAGGGTTAGAAAACCATAACGCAGGTTTACGCGTACGCGAATACGTTTTCGACGGCCCCTTTCTGGTCGTGCAGATTCTTTTTTTTTAAACATTATTAACTCATTCAGCCCTAACTGCCGTATTTCCCAAATTTTGGAGGCGTCATCTAACGGCTATGCACCAGTCGCAGGAGATGGATCGACCATGATAATTCAAGGGTAGTGCCAGATTGGCTTGGCGCCTGTTGGCGCCAAGCCAATCTGGCACTACCCTTGAATTATCATGGTCGATCCATCTTCTGCTGTGCTGTGCGTCTGGGCTGAATGAGTTAACAAATGATTTATTACGTCTCTGTACCGTGAAACAAAACCGGGACGACACCATTCCACGGAATATGCAATGTTTGGCCGCTTATACAAACATGAAGTGTGACAAAATCTCTAACAGTAGCGCAAACGAAGAAGGGACATCATCCCGCACGTTCAGAACATGATTTAGTACTATGTAAATCTACGTCCACAAAATTTAATGGTAACTATCTGCCTTTTGTCAGGCTCATAGTTTATTGATACATAAAGTCAGTCCGAATTCCCAGTACCATCGCAACAGGAAAATTGGTCAATAGAAGAAAATACCCTGGTTGGAGGTGATTTTTTAATTTTTGTTTTTACTTTTTTTTTTAATTACGCGGTATTACTAGTCATGTTATGGGTGCATCATTGGCAGGCGACAATGAATAATAAATGTAGGCCTACACTGTGTGTTGGTCTGTGATTTTGACCCTTACGTCTGGACGCTGTAAGGGCCACAATCACAGACCAACAGAACAAATATTATCATAAGAATCCCTTGCTAGCTGCTCTCACTGTAGCCAAAAGAAAATGGTCGTCTGTTAGAAACAACAACAAAAGATTTCCGTATTCGTCATAGCGCGAGTGTGTTGGTCTGCCACTTTGCGCTTTGACACCTTCCCTGCTATTGGACGCATAATTATTTTGTTCTTGAAATCTTTGTTTAGGTCACCTACTCAATGATCAAAAGCCACAGCCGTCCCAATAACATGGATACAAACTGGTCTCAGCAAGAGGTATAGATCCTCATGGGCCCCCGCAATTGCGGGGGCTCATGAGGATCTATATCTCTTGCATTCAATATCGCCGACCAGCAACAAGTGCATAAGGTCCAAAATCACAGACAAGCAAACACACGTACTATGACTATTCCTTAGAAGGGCGGCACTCGCACAAAAGTCATCACGGATGATTCAAAATCACCACGTGAACACTCAGACCCGCGCATAGAACCGTTCATGTAAAAGCTGCATAGACCTTCGTGGCCATACGCAGTGTACAGAGGCGCATGACGAACTATGCCTCTCGCTGATTTCGCCTACATCCGTGTTTCTCGTTCAACGTTCCTCATTTGTATCACTGAACATTGAATCCGCGACGGTACAAGGAAAAACAGCACGTGTGCAATGATGCAAAACTTCAATCCGGAATCTCTTTCCTGCCAATCGACAACTGAAAAGCCACCCCGCGTGGCGTCCTTGGGTACCAGCGTGTTGCACGTGGCTTCATAAACACAGGACACGTCACACGGGTGACACCACTGGCCAGACGCTCTCCGGCTCTTTTTCATGGACCCGCAGGAAGCATGGACAATCAAAGCCTCATGTTTTTATAAAGCGCGCTTGAGTGAAGGTTTCAAAGGCACGTGTGCTCATCCACTACGTTGCCGGAGTGATTTAGACTCCATTAAACAGGCAAAAAAAACAACTCCCCGCCCCCACCCCCCCCCCCTCCCCCCAAACCATTAATCCATTCAGCCCCGACACACCACAGCAAGACACAAATCGAGCACGACAGTTCAAGGGTGGTGCCAGAATAGCTTGGCACCCTTCAACTATGATGCTGGCTCTGTAGAAATGTAATACAGCCCTTCAGAGGGCAACTTCAAATTTGGGAGATTTAAATCCTGGGTGTTAAGCCCATTTTTGGGTAAAAAGTGCGTTGTTCATGGTATAGCAATTGCATTACAATGGAAATCTCGCATTTCAAAACACCCCCAACAATTAATGTACTGTCTTCTGACCCCAGTTTTAATGGAGGATTTGTTTTGCCACTTAGTACAATACCGTCGGCGAACTCGGATTCTCATGGCCCTCCCCCACTTTTCCAAACGGGAAGGATTCCATGAAAGTCTAAGCCCTCCTGCAGGATATCCTGCACACAGGACAACAACCGCAGTGTGAGGAGCAGCTGGGTACTATACAAGGGGCCAGTTGCATGATTGAGTTTAGTCCTGCGCCAGCCACTAAGCAAGGTTCTCCGCTGTAGCGGGGGCACCTTGCTTAGTGGCTGGCGCAGGACTAAGCTCACTCGTGCAGCTGGCCCCTGGTCAGCGAAGGGCTCGTGCTATGTCTATACTATGTCTCTTGCAGCTGCGCGGGCCTGGGTGAATGGTTCTTCGATGGGCGCGTGACGCCATCTTGTCCGGCGTTTGTTGGATCTGTCAGGTAGCCCATCGATCCATTTCGCTCCAGTGTGGTGGGTAGGAGGAGTTCATACCCAGTGAGCAAAAGGACCTCAGACCGACGTCAGCCGTCCCCCCGTCCCCCGCCACATCCGTGCGCGGGCCAACTCATGCCCGATGGTCTTTTTTTCCAGTTCATTTGCAGCTGGCTCCTCTGGCTCTGTGACGCCATATAGCAGAACTAGTACTGTCAATGGGCGTAATGAAGTCTGATGTTTTTCTTAGCCAGCTAAAGGTCCTCGGATCGATGTCGGCCGACGTCAGACCGACGGTATTTTCATAACTAGGAGGTATCCAAGGATTTGACTTCATAATGGGACGGCTGCGGTGGAGTTCAGCACGAATTCCGCTGCGTTGGAGTTTCCTATGAATTCTGTGCGTTGGGGTTTACATGCCATAAAAATGAGTTATCTATGTTGGAATGCATACAAATAACACAATCGTCTTATACAAAGTAGCTGGCTTTGTGAAGTTTCGATGAATAATCAAAGGGAAGGAAAGATACAGTTTTTAGCATTTTTGAAATCATTAAAAGAAACCATGCGCCGTTTTCCTCACCAAAAACTCCATTTAAATGCCTGGTGGATGGCAGTATTAATGGCAAGTGGCTGTCTGAGCGCAGGGACAGATAGAATCAAATGAAACCTGATCCTCTAAAATTATAGACGGCGCTCCTGAACAATTACTGCAATTTTCTCTATACACACCAAATACTGGACTGGACAGAGGAATCCAAAACACGCTGCAAAAACTGTGCGGCAAATACACAAAGACTTCCTTCTAGTCAGCATTCTATTCAAAGCTTCATAGCGACAGGCAGACATAGACCCTCATAACCTTTTTAAGTTGTGGGGGACTCAATGACCTTGCGAGAACAAATGTAACCATGTTAACCGCAATTTAGAGCTTTTTTTAATTTGGAAGACGTCGTGTGGTAGGTTCATACACACTTCCCGTCTTGATTCTCATGAACCCCTTGCGTCCCGCAGGGGTTCATGAGAATCTATGCTTCTTGTTGATCGTCCGCTGGCCCTATTCACTCACTGTTACAAATCTCAGTCCCCCAAAAGGGGAAAGAATACGGGAATACAATCTTAGATTATTTCTAGCTTCTGTGGTCCGTCCGCTGACAATGCATGGCCTATCTCTTGTGCATGATGGATTGTCTGTCGCTGTCAGTAGTTGCGGCCCCTGCCAGTGTCCCAAGCTCACGGTGACAGAGAGTTCAAACTACTTTGTTCTGTCAGCTTCTGAGTGGGGGTGGGGTTTTAGAGAAAGAGAGTGCGGGGAGGAGGGGGGGGGGGGGGGAGGGGAGCCTTTAGGGTGAGAAGGAGGAGTGGACGTGCGTATGGTAAATCGCACACTTTAACCTCTTCAGTGCCAGTCGACGCAGGATGTTTCTGCAATCTTCTTTAACTCATTCTACCCCAGACACACCACAGCAAGATATGGATCGACCATGATAGTTCAAGGGTGATGCCAGAATAGCTTGGCGCCTATGGGCGCAAAGCTATTCTAGCGTGACCCTTGAACTATCATGGTCGATCTGTGTCCTGCATTGCATTGCTGTCTTCAGAGGACAACGGCAAAATTTGGAGATTTCGGTCTTGGGCTACAAAGAGTTAAACCCAACATGCGTAGCTGTCTCAGGAACGTGGATTCCAACTGGTTTCAGCAAGAGGCATAGATCCTCATGAGCCCCCGCAACTGCGGGGGCTCATGAGGATCTATACCTCTTGCGGTTGGTGGTGTTCACATTTTCTCGGCACTGAACGGGTTAAATGTTTGATTGGCTGACAATTAATAGTTCCAACTTTAACCACTTGCGCATGCAGCCATCGGGACTACTAACAGCTCTGTATGCGAAAAGGGGTTAATGAGAGAGAGAGAGAGGAGGGGGCGGGGAGGAGGGCGGTATAATTTTAAGGTCAAGAGGTCAGAATTTTCCATCTGCTGTAACCGATTAGACGGTCTAATACACAGCCATAGTAAATCAACACATACAAGAAACCGTTAGCAACGACTGAGTGGTCCAAGAAAGGTGTTTGTGGGTTGTTTTTTTTTTCTTGTGTGTGTGTGTGTGTGTGTGTGTGTGTGTGTGTGTGTGTGTGTGTGTGTGTGTGAGAGAGAGAGAGAGAGAGAGAGAGAGAGAGAGAGAGAGAGAGAGAGAGAGAGAGAGAGAGAGAGAGAGAGAGATTGATTGATTGTACATTGCTTAACGTCCCGACAGAAACAAGGCTTTCTCAGGACGTGCCTGCACTGCTTGTGAAAAAAAAAAACAACTAAACAGAACATTGAATGTATGTCGCCAGCCGGTCAAATACGTTAAATAAACCTAAAACATGGGGCCTAAATAAAGCTAAGACCATTTAGCAACACACATCCAATATCAAGAGCTACAGGCAGTGCAGACAGTAGGGAGAGTTTTAAAAAGGCAAATACAGGTGAATGGATCTCGGGTAGACAGAAACACATGCCCCAGAACAGAGAGGAAAACTCACCCTGTGGGGCTGACCAGGGTGACCCTGGGAACTAAAAAGTACCTAACCCCACCCAAGTCCCCCAGGGCAGACCCGGGTGGGGGAGAGAGAGAGAGAGAGAGAGAGAGAGAGAGAGAGAGAGAGAGAGAGAGAGAGAGAGAGAGAGAGAGAGAGAGAGAGAGAGAGAGAGAGAGACAGACAGACAGACAGACAGACAGACAGACAGAGACAGACAGACAGAGACAGACAGACAGAGACAGACAGACAGAGACAGATTTCCTTAGCACATTGACCTATGGGCAAATGATCATCAAGACACTACATTCAAAGTTGGATTGGATCACGGCCACGATCCTCCAAGGGCAGTGCCAGATTAGCTTGGTGCCTTCCCAGGCGCAAGCTAATCTGGCACATTGGCACATCCTTGAGAGAGAGAGAGAGAGAGAGAGAGAGAGAGAGAGAGAGAGAGAGAGAGAGAGAGAGAGAGAGAGAGAGAGAGAGAGAGAGAGATGATGATGATGAAACGTTTTTATTCAGGATAAAAAGTTTTAGGCATAGCAATGCCTATCTTCCAAACTGTCCTGCTACTCTACACATATAAAAATACATCAGACGATACATCAAAAGATAAAACATATGTAAGTAAAAAGACTAATCCCCTCCCCCCCACCACCACCACTCGAGAAAAATAAACTTACTATAAGTATATATATATATAGATATATATATATATATATATATATATATATATATATATAAAATTATATACACAGGTATGAACTTGACATGTTAATGCAGACAGTCGAACTATTACATAATCTGTAGCAACAGTAGAAGAGTATTAGGTAATAGGAAACTTGTCACTAACTATACGAATAGTAGCATTAAGGGAGCCGAACATACTATTACTTCTGAAGTAAATATTTATGGAGGCGATCTTTGAAGACGCTAATCTTACAAATTGATTTCAGGTGTGGAGGTAACATATTCCACGCTTTAGCGCCTGAAAAAGACAAGACTGGTTTTACAGATGTCTAATCTAATTTTTGGAAGGTGGATCAAACTATTTCTCGTGTTTTTCCTATTATTGTCGGAAAATAGAGTTTTTAGATAGGGTGGGGCTTTTCCGTGCATGATCTTGTGCAGTAGAACACAGCGATTAAATTCAAACTGTTTCTTCAATGTTAGTAACTTGAGAGATTTTAATTTTTCATCAGTCGAAGTAGGACTGGGAAGTATTAATTTAATGCCCCGACGATACAAGGAATTAACTTTTTTCATGTGAACTTCGCTGCATCCATTCCAGACGGTAGAACTGTAGTCACAATGCGTTTTGATATGCGCATGGAAAAAGAGTTTACGGATATCAGTATTAACTATATGGCGTAGTTTTGATAACAGGAACAGATTTTTGGAGATTGTTTTGTATATTGAGTCAGTATGCGGCTCCCAGCTTAATTGGTTGTCCACTATAACGCCTAATAAGCGATGCCTAGTTACTTGTTCAACAAACTGTCTATCTAAGGAAAGTGTTAAAGGTGGTAGGCCATGCTGGTGTTTCTGACGTGTAGTATCTAACATGCTCTTTGTCTTTGGAATACTAATAATCATGTGATTATCACTGCACCAGCCTGCTACTTCGTCAAGACTTTGTTGGAGTACCTTATTAATGGTTGTGATATCTTTATCAGACGTGTGTATGGTCGTGTCATCTGCGAACAGATCGCAGTTTGCGTCTAAATGAGATATGCACAGTGGCAGATCATTAATAAAAAGATTAAATAATAAGGGCCCTAGAATAGACCCCTGTGGAACACCGCAAGTTACTAAACCATCAGAGGAATACTTGCCATTTAGCAGTACTTTCTGTGTTCTGTCCCTGAGATAGGAAGATATAAAGGAGACAGTATTTGAGTCAATGTGATAGAATGGTAGTTTTTTTAGTAGGATAGAGTGGTTGACAAGATCAAAAGCTTTTTTCAGGTCAAGAAAGATTGTACCTGATACTTTATTGTCATTTATGGCAGAGAGCCATTTATCAATTAAATGATTGAGGGCAGTTTGGCACGAATGTAGAGGTCGAAATCCTGATTGTGCTGCAGTTATCAGATGGTTTTACTCCAGAAAGTTTAGAAGATGAGTATGGATATGTCTCTCGAGCGGTTTTGAAATACAGGATAATATGGAAATGGGCCTGTACTCGTTTAGGTTGCATAAATCTTTGCTTTTGGGAAGCGGGATTACCTTCGCTTTTTTCAGCTCGTCGGGAAAAACGTTATGTCTGATCGATAAATTATAAATAAAGGTCAGGGATTCGACGACGTAGGGCAGAGATAGTTTTAAAATCTGACTACTAATGCCATCTGGACCGCAAGACGATTTGTTCTTTAAACTGGAAATAGATTTGCCTACATCTATGACAGTCATAAGCGGTACTAAAAATGGGCCGCAGGCTCTCTGTTGACTATGGTGACGTAGTTGATGAGAGCAAGTGTAGTTTACAGGGTTAGGTGTATTTGACTTCGCCAGAGTTTGAGCAACAGTTATGAAGTGAGCGTTGAATGCATCAGCAGTAAGATCGGGCGGAATATTAGGCGATCGTTTACTATTACCTTTGGTGAAATTGTTTATTACTTGCCAGACTGAACGGATGTCTTTGCCGTCGGCAATAATTTGTTCTGCATTTTGCCTCTGTGCTTTACGAACTAGAGATTTGACATGGTTTCGCTGCTTCTTGTATTCAGTAAATTTCTTGTCTCGTTTTAATTTATCTCTTACTTCCATTGCTTGTTTTATCTCATCAGAGAGCCATTTTGGCATAACAGGATATTTGACGCGTTTGATGCGCTTAGGCGCGTGTCTATCCAGAACGGCGAGAAACAGCTCGTACCAGCGTGACAGGGCATCGTTAGGGTTTTTGCAGTTTTTTATATCATAAAATGGTACTAACGATAGTTCATATAAAAAAGCTGTTTGGTCGAATTTTTAAAAACATCTATACATTATGGTAGTGTGTCCTTTGATTGACTGTTTAGCTAACCTAACAGACAACGTAAAACAAACAGGAAAGTGATCACTAATGGAAATATTAGGTACGCTAACATTTGTTTACAACGCTGACATTTGTGCTATATACATGGTCTATCAGCGTTGAAGATGAAGAAGTCACTCTAGTAGGTGACTGGACAAGCTGTTTCAACCCTAAAAAATTCAACATGGATCTCCACGAAGTGTGTCCTTGCTTTTGCAAGTCTATGTTGAAGTCTCCCAAAATATGCACATCACCTTTGGACTCCTGAACCACATCCATCATTAACACAAACTCGTCCTGCCAGGAGGCTGAGGCCGCTGGGTTTCTATATACAAAACCTATAAGAACAGGCGAGGACTTGGTCGTTTTAACTTCTAACCACATGCACTCTATATTAGGGGATTCTAAATCACAACGCCTCTTTGCATAGTTGTTGATGGAATTGTGTACGTACACTGCTAGTCCAGTATGTCCGGGGGCAGATGCATCTCGCCTGAGAATGGAGTAATTGTATATAGCTATGGCATGGTCACTAATGTTAGCTGTTAGACGAGATTCCGTAAATCCAAAAATGTGAAATGGTGAGGACTGGTTTAGGAGAATAGTTATATCTGGTATTTTGTGACAAAGGTGATACACATTAAGATGACCGATATTTAAAGAATGAATGCTGTTGCCACATGTTGACATATTAAAGGCGAACGTATAGATAATCAAGCAGAACAGAGCAAAAACAATAATAACAACGAAATACAAAAATAAAACAAAAACAAAACAAAAAACAATGTGTGGGCTGAAGAAAAAAAAATCGTATAGACACCTAGCGTGTAATTACACAACACAAAGTGTCTAAGTATCCAATTGGTACTAGAGGATTCCAATAGTCAAGAGCTGTAGGCGGATCAAACAAACTATCACACGCTCAAACAATCTTCACACGTGACTGCTGGCGGTGACTAGCGCAATCACAGCAGACAACACGCGGTCAATACAATCCGTCACTCCTTTGTTTGGATTAGCTGTGTCGCCAACTGAGAAACCACTGGAGTATATTATTGTTTCAGCCTGCACAGACGCACTGGTTAGCTTTTCTCCGGAAAGCAGGGATAAGCAAGGTTGTCAAGCAACGCAATAAAGAGAGAGAGAGAGAGAGAGAGAGAGAGAGAGAGAGAGAGAGAGAGAGAGAGAGAGAGAGAGAGAGAGAGAGAGAGAGAGAGAGAAACAAGGAATCATAGACAGTTTTTAGAAGCATACAGAAAAAAAGGAAAACAACTTTAGACGCAACCATTTTGGGTCTTCCTATAAATAGTGAAGGTTATCTTTTTCTTAGACAAACACTACAAAAAAAGACAATCATAAACGGTTTTAGCCTGAAAGAAAAAAATGCAAAAGCGGAACTAGTCTAAGTACAGACAATTTCTGTGACTTCAGCTGAAACAAATACGTCACGAAAAAACATTACTCTTGCTACGTAGTACTTATTTACTCTCGGCACTTCCTTACCTGGGTTTATTTTAGTGTAAAGGTCGGAATCCTTACTTGTATCCACTGAACACTAAACAAACTAAAACTGTGTTACATCAAGGTATGGAGAAACAACTGGGTTCTCCACTTGCTCGAAAGACTGTCTGTTGATGGTTCTATAGCGAAACCTTCTCCATCTGCAAAAGGCATAGATTCTCATGAGCCCTGCAGATGCAGCGGCTCATGACAATCTATGCCTGTTCTAAAACAAATCTGTCGCAGCTACTCCTCGTATCCAGAATCCCATGTGCCTTTAGATGCACGATTATTTACAGGACATATGAATGTCATAAAAAAATAATTTCAAAAGCCTCACAGGTGACTTTCTCAAAAGAGGATGTAAATAATGAAAGACAGCGTGAGGCTTAGAGTATTACAACTAAGCCCCTCCTGCTCAAGAGCTTTATACAACTCTGTGCCTTGCGCAGACAGACCGAACTAGCGTGTAGTGTCAGCCTGTGATTATCAGCAAACAGGAAATCAAATTTCTTCCTTCTTGCCTGCGAGGAAAAGGCCACTGAGCCGACTTCGGGCCGCAGTTGGGCCGTGCAGGCCTGTGCTCGGGCCCGACTTCGGCCCGCTAATCCTTAGCGTGCTGGGTTATTTCTGAGGATTCTAAGAATGAAGGATTGGTAGCCATGAATGACATGCACATGTCGTCACGGTTTTATGTGTCCCTGGTATGCACTGCATGTAGCAAGTAGGCTTATTAGACAGTTCACTCATTCGAGGCGCCCCGCGTCAATAGTTGCGAAAGTGCCGGGGGCAACGCTGTACGACACTTCCACAGCTGTTGAAGCGGGCAACCTTGAATGAGTTAACCATCTGGCTGTTGGTAGCGCTTTTCAGTGGTCGAAGTGATTCCCGGTAGAATCACCTCGAAAAACTGCGCTGGCGACAGTCAACATCCTCGACAAAACGCGCCACAGGGTTAAAAATGTTTTGATCTGTGAATTCTGACCTTACAGAATGTACTGCTTATGGTAGGAAGAAAACACTAAAAGGTTGCATACTTGCTACTTGATGGACGAGCCTGTTCTACAAAAATGAGCATTGTGTATCTGAAATGCCGATCGGAAAAATATTTCCCGTAATACATTTATATGTAACTGGCAATATTTGGACAGGGAATTATGTAGCAGTGGGAGATATAAAAAGCCAGACGATGACTATCTCTGCATGTTGTGCCGCACACACAAGGAAAAATATATATTGGTTTTCACTTTCAGGACTAGTAGTGCCGCAAACACTTACATAATTTTGATACAATGTCAAGGAAGAACACACTTCAAGAGATAAGTACTGCGCTGCCGCATGCACTAACACAGTTACAGAATGTCATGTAAACAGCTGCTGCAGACACATACAAGATTGTATGGTCAAATTTTCAAACTATTGCAGTTGTCCTCTGAAGACTGCATACCTTATGATACGAATCGACCGCGACAGTTCAAGGGTAGTGCCAGAATAGCTTGGCGCCAAGAGTAATACGCATAATACCCGACACTACAGTGACAACCATTTTATGGACCCAAACTCATCCATCAAAACAGAAGTCTGTACACTTCACTGAAGCTGAGCTAATCTTCATAAACAGCTACGGCCAACATGTAGTCGCTTATTGTATACACCTCCATTTCTAGTCCAGTCGCGGAATCAACTTCAGACGGCTTTCTAGAATCGACTGACCACAGACACAAAACATGAACTAGAGGTAAAGATCCTCATGAGCCCCCGCTTACGCGGGGGCTCATGAAGATCTTTGCCTCTGGTAGACGGCTCGTTTCGCAGTAATTGCGTGTCGCCGACGCAAGTTGTTTGGAGGGGACACTTATGCATAGTGGAACGCTAGGAAGACAAGCAAACACGCTGGAAGACAGGCAAGTCAATATTTAGGTTAGCATACCCTATTATAATCACCAGACATAGCCCCCGACGCTTTAAAGAGACACTGCCGTGGTAGTGGGTGGGTGGGGAGTTAGGGTGGGGAGTTAGGGTGGGGTGCAGGGTGGATGGGGAGGAGGGGGGGGGTGAGGGTCCGCACTGGGGTTCGCACAGAGAGCGAGAGGAGGGAAACACCACTTTGAATTATTTTGCCGCTTCTTTTCGTTCTTCTATTACGTCAGTAGTATTGCGTTTCAACATAACTTCACAGCTGAGAGTGCTGTAGGCCCTACTACACCTGACCGTCATGTGCACACCTTTTTTTTTTTAAAACGTCTTGTCTGTTGTTGTATTACTGATAAATCCAAAGTTTCATACGTATGTTCGCGTCATTATAAAAAGTGAAATCACAGCCGATATTTTATTAAATCTTTTTTTTTTTTGTTCATTCTGAAACGTCTCGACCCACTGTTGTGTTGTTAACCCTTTGGGTGTAGGTATAGGTTCTAGTCGCAATGATTACTGGAAGAATCATCGCGACTAGAACCGTCTACCGACACCCAAAGGGTTAACGTAAGTGTGAAATGATCGCGTGAGCGAGTGCTAGTTGTACTACTTATTTTGCTAAACGGTTAACAGTAAAGTCTTAACCCTTTGCGTGTCGGCATTGGTTTTAGTCCTTTAGGAATTAAAGAAATCATCGCGACTAAAACCACTGCCGACACGCAAAGGGTTTAATAGGTCTTGAATATTTACTGGACGTAATCATCATCATCATTATCATTATCATCATCATCTCTCTCTCTCTCTCTCTCTCTCTCTCTCTCTCTCTCTCTCTCTCTGCACTGTGACGCCCTCGGCAATATCAGCATTGTGTATGTGTGTGAGTGTGTGTGTGTGTGTGTGTGTGTGTGCGCGCGCGCTTGCGCGTGAGTGCGTACGTGCTTGTGTATGTGGGGGTGTGGGTGGGCGTGAGTGCATGTATGTGTGTGTACTCACTTTAAACTGATTCTGCTCTGTCATTTACAACCGAAGCTTATTTTATCAATGTATCTTTAAAAAAAAAAAAATGTTGTTTTGTGTTCAATCCGTAGTTTCAGCAAGGACAGATATGAAAAGAGGCCTGTGCGCCTATTGTCTCCATCCTTGAAAAATAAAGTTTCATTCATTCTCTCTCTCTCTCTCTCTCTGTCTCTCTCTCTCTCTCTCTCTCTCTCTCTCTTATCTTTTAATTTATTTTATGTTGTAGATGTTAGCAACGGCAAGTTTGTAAAATGACGATTTGTTTTTGTCAAAACTTTTTACCGTTGATAAATAAAGTTTCATCATCATCATCATCATCATCTCTCTCTCTCTCTCTCTCTCTCTCTCTCTCTCTCTCTCTCTCTCTCGTCAGCGCAGCACGAGGGTTTAGCGATGTTGACATAGACCATAAATAACCGGACCGCTCTCTCTCCTGCTTCCGGTCTCTGCACTCGTCGCGCAACTATTCTTGCGCATCAGTCAACTCATTATTCCGGTTCAGTACATCGGAGAGCTTTTCACGTGGATTGTTTCTATGATTTTGGTTAGTGGTGCAGTTTGTAAAGTGTCTTTTGTCTTGCATTATGCCTGGTGCAAGTTGTACGATTGTGGGCTGTGGTGCATGCAACGGAAAGCACAAGGGGCTGTCGTTTTTCTCCATTCGCCAACCAAAGGACTTGAAGTGGGAGAGAGAGCTTGTTCACGCCGTGAATCGTGCAGACAGCAATTTTAACAAAGACACTGCAAAGATTTGTTCTAGACACTTTCGACAGGAATGCGTGAAGTTGGGTAAGTATTATTTACCTAGAATATAAGCTCGTTCTAATCATATTAAGTTCAATTCACTATACAAAAGTTTTATCCTGCGATTTATTCGGGACTCTTGCATGATGTTAATATCGTAAGCAAAAGTAGCAGTACTCCCCAGTAGCACACGTGTGTACTTTCACTTTCAGTAAGTATTCAGTTCTGAGTCTTATTCGGTTTGCTACTTCATGCAGAGGAACGATAGAACGGAATAGAAATCACAGGAGTATAATTAACTGTCAATTTTGTTTATGGTTGATCACTATATAATTTGTGTCTTTGCAAATTTCTTATTTTTCTGGTATTATGTTGCTGTAGGTCCTGGTGGGAAAAAACGGTATCTTCTACCCGGGAGCCTTCCAACAGAGTGTATGCCTGTCAAGTCCATTGTCACAAGGCAACCTCCTCCAAGAAAAGAACCTGTAAGTGTCTATTTATCTTATAAAATCCTGTTGACAGTGTTGTATGACATTTGATAACATCCCATGGAGCAGTAGATCCATATCCGATGAACAGTTGTGCACTTGCCCATGCAGTTATGTCGATTTTGTACTTTAGACTTGGGCATTCATTTCTCCATTGTGGCATAAATCTGGTTTTGCCTTTGGCATTGATTTTTCCAGGGTTTATGATCAAATTGCAATAAAATTAATTTATGACTATATTAAGAGGATAGTCCTGTAACTTTCCCAGGGCATGTGCAGTGCGCATAACTCTGTTTAAAGGGGTCACACAATTACATGGAAATGTCACATGTTTATATAAAATATATTTCCATTGGATTGAGGTCAAATTTAAAATTTGGTGTATAGTGACCTTATGAGGTGGTATTGTCAGTGCAATAATTCAGACTAGGCCAGTAGGGGCTAAACTGTTTAACAAAAGTGTGCTCATATCCTCAGTGCTTTTGGACCGATTTCATGGACATTTCACTTGAAGTGGCCACGACAACGTTTGTCACCCAGGTCATGGCCACAGGGTCAAGATGACTGAATTTCTTTGTACTGTCACATGAAGGCAAATTTGTTTTATTGGCAGTACACTTTTCGCAGACAGCAATTATGTCTCTTGTGCATAAAAGGATGCTATGGGGTGGGGATGTAATTTTTGTTTATTGGCAAAACCTGTTATAATAATAATAATGATATAATAGAATATTATTGTTATCTATTTGGTAACATTATGCATCATAATACAACTTCACACTTTTTAAAGGGATTACTCTGATACCTGAATTTCTTTGTGTGTATTTCAGGTAGCACGTGAACCACCTCTGGTGCCTGTCAAGGTTGTCTACAATAACTTCAGTGATGTTAGAAAAGCTGCATCAAAATTGCAAGCTCCATGGTGTGTAGTTCTGCACTCCGATGCCCAAGTTGTAGCTGTTTCACTAACGCCAACTGGTATTGGACATCTGCAAGTTAGCATCACCCCAGATCTATCCGCAGTGGTTTCTGTTTTTGGACTGCAAGCACCCCACCTGACGGCCAATATTGAATCAACTCACCTCTCTAAACATCTAACAGCTTTGATTGGTCTGCATGTATGTCCAGGTGTAGTGGACCATGCCCTGCAGAAATTTGCCGAGCTCCCAACTGGACAGGATCTATATTACAGACATGTACTCTATGTCTCAGAGACTTCTTCTATAACACATTCTTCTACTGCTCGATCAAGTACCTGTCATTTGCTGGTGAAAGAATTCTCCAAGATCTGTAACGACTGCCTTGAAGTAAAGAACTTACTACTGCGAAAACAGGCAAGAGCACATGCAAACGAAAAGACGCCAATTCTAAACAACAATCCATTGGTGTCAGTGTCACACAAAAAGCTGAAGCAAGCGTTCAAGACCATTCGCAAGCAAGCTGCTACGCTGAAACTACAACTGGAAAACTTCAAAAAATCTCTGAAGACGGACTCCGTTATAGTGAGCGACACCTTGCATGAGTCTTTGATCAATGCCATTGATAAAGAAAAACTCTCAAATGAATCTAAGTTGACCAAGTTGTTTTGGGCTGAGCAACAGAAAGCCTTCCAGGTTGGCAAAAAGGGGATGCGATGGCATCCAACTATGATACGCTTGGCCATTCTTCTGCACAGCCGAAGTCCTGCTGCTTACGAAACCCTTCGAGCAACAGGTGTGCTTCGCCTTCCTGGTGAATCTACACTAAGAGATTACACTAATGTATTCCATCCAAACGCTGGTTTCCACAGTGAAGTACTGGAGAGTATCCGCAATGAAACAAAGAACTATAGGGACAGTGAACGTTTTGTGGTGCTTTTACATGATGAGATGACGATCACATCAGATCTCGTCTTTGATCGCCGTTCAAGTGAGCTTGTTGGCTACGTAACAGGCAGTTCCGGAGACCTAAAGAATATTGCCACCCATGCACTACTGTTTTATGTAGTTGGTGTAAACACCAATCTCAGCAAGAGTGTGGGATTTTTTGGCACCAAAGCAGTCACAGCAGATGCACTGTACCCTTTATTTTGGAGGGCTGTAGGCCTTCTCGAAACATACTGCTTCCTGAAAGTTATTGCCTCGACGAGCGATAAGGCATCCCCTAATCAACGTCTTGTTGACATGCATGGCACACCTGGCAGCATCTGTTATAAAACAATGAATTTGTTTGCACAGCAGCGAGAAATATATTTCTTTTCAGATGCACCACATCTTGTGAAGACAGTGCGAAACAATTTGAGCTGTTCAGGGTCAGGCAAGAACACTCGATTCCTGTGGCAGAATGGTTGTCATCTTCTTTGGCAGCATGTTGTGGCTGTGTACAACAGCGATTGTGCTCAGGTGCTAAGACGAACGCGACTAACAGCTGATCACATACACTTGACTCCACAATCTGTCATGAATGTCAAGCTGGCAGCCCAAGTGTTGAGTGAGCGGGTTGGAAAGGTTATGCTGGAAATGGGGAGGCCAGAAATGGAACAAACTGCCAAATTCATACTGCTGATGGACAGATTTTTTGACTGCATGAATTCACGTAGTTTGACAGAAGCTCAACAAAAAAACAAGTCAGACATTGCACCATATAGAAATGTGATGGATGAGAGATTTGCATTTTTTGAAGAACTCCACAGCTATCTGGTGGCTTGGAAAGAAGCGGTGCAAAGGCGCGAGGGAAACTTCAGTCAGACTGAAAGGAACAAAATGTTTCTCAGTCACCAAACGTTTAAAGGCCTGTGCACAACATTGAAAGCATTTCCAGAGGCTACTCGATACCTTCTGAGCAGTGGCGTGGAGTATGTTCTAAGCAATAGGTTCTGCCAAGATCCCATAGAACAACACTTTGGACGTCAACGAGGACTTGGGCGAAGATGCGACAATCCAAATCTGTGGATGTTTGGTTACAATGAAAACAAGCTGGCCACCCAGAGAAGCCTAGCTCTGACATTTCAACCCAGAGGTAATGTTGCAGCCAAAAGAAAGGTTGATGTTGAAATCAGCACAAGTCCAATGAAGAAGATGAAGCGTTGACAAGCTCTGGATTATTTCAAACTGAATGCCAGGCTGTTTTGGTCTTTAAAATTGTGGGATTTGTGTTGGATCATATTTTGTAATGTAAGGAATTATATACCATTTTACTTTCGTGTGGTTGTATAAATTATTGTAACTTGGTTGCCACTTCGATCATCACTGTCGCTTGGTAGTTGTCATTTGTTGCGACAGGAGATACTGTATCAGTACTACAGTAGAATGAAAATTCGGGCGCATGTCATTGTGATTGACAATTTGGTATTGTATTGTTGTTGTTTTTATTGCTGAATGCTCCTTAGTCCTTTCTGGTCGAGATTGCATTTTTTTTTTTGCTCATTTGCTTTTGATAGTTACTGATCCTTCTCTTTTTGCTATGACGGATAAGAGAATAACTCAAATTATTGTTACTGCCAAAACAAAACAGACAGTTGGATTTGAGCGACCTGACTGTTTTACGCCGACCCTAAAACCTTTTTTGATTTCTTATCAAAACAATTACACATTTTGTGCCATTCCAAAACATAGGGAAGTAAGGAAACTGTAAAATAATATTTTTTTGGTGGGGGGGGGGGGGAGGGAGGAGGGAAGGGTTATGTCACCCTTAATCAAAGCTATTTTGTTTTTATTTGGTCTAACAGCGGAAGCATCCGTATAATTTGTCACTCAATAGTCCTGCCACCTATTATTCAGACCACAAGCACTTTTCAGTCACAAGCAGAGTTAATATTAAATTGTTAGCGATAGTACTGATTTGCTTTTCATGTAAAATATATAATTTTTCTTGGTGGTAAAAAGTTCTTGTTCTCTTAATTAATGTAACAAAGGTGCATTTGCAGGTAACTTGTTCTGGCTCTAATACAAAAGAAGGGTTAATGTTTAAAATCAGTTGAAGTCCAATGAAGATCAACGTTGACTCTGAATTATTTGCCAGGCTGTTTTGACTGCATGCAGATGAGCTCTTTATAAATTGTGAAATTTGTTTTGGAACGAATTCGTTGATGTAAGAAATTATATACCCTTTTAGTGCGGGTGTATAAATTATTGTCATTGGAATGCTGCATTGACCATTACTGTCACTTGGTAGTTGTAATTTGTTGCGACGTGAGATACTGTATCAGTAGAATGAAAATTCAGGCGGATGTTAATGTGATTGACAATTTGGTATTGTAGTGGTGTTGTAATTTTTTAGTGCTCCTTGGTCCTTTCTGGTTGAAACTGGGTGTTGATTCCATGCTAGTGAATTGAAAGTTTTAAATGTCACATTAAACTGTACATTAATGAAAGGATGCTAATTTGAAATTAACTAGTGATTCTTATAGGTATATTTTTTATACGCTTCAATTTCCATATTTGGTGTGTACTATTCATGAGGAGATACAGACTAGCATTGTTGAATTTAAGTGCTAAATGTATTGTAACAAAATGTGTGTCTGTTTTCTGAGATACAGATTTGTATTACTGTATTTTAAGTGTTACCTGTACTGTGTAACAAAATATGTGTCCGACGGAGAGATATAGGGAGCAGATATTCTGTATGATTTTAGCTCATTTGCTTTTGATAGTCACCGATCATTATCTGTTTTTGCTAAGACAACTCAAGATTATTGACAATTGTTACGGCCAAAACAAAATAAGTTGAATTTGAGCAACCATGACTTTTTTTGATTTCTTATCAAACATCAAAAGAATTACTCATTTTTTTGCCATTCCAAAACAAAGGGAAGTAATGAAGTATGAATTATAAATAAAATAATAAACCGACCAACGCTTCTTATTTTTTGAGGGGGAGGGGTGGTCATGTCACCCTTAATACAATATTTTGTTTTTATTTGGCCTAACAGTGAAAGCATTTGTGTCATTTGTCGCACAGTAACCAGACTGCTAATTATTTAGACCACAAGCACTTTTCAGTGAAAATCAGAGGTATATTATTTGCTTTTATGTTCATATAACTTATAATTTTTTTGGGTGGTAAAAGTTTCGGTTCTCTTAATTAAAATTGACTAAAGCGAACTGTTCTGGCTCTAATACTGCACGTTCATATTTAGATTCATTGTGTGTTAACAATAGTTTATGTTGTAAACTTGTATGTTACAGTTGGAATGGTGTTGGAAGAATACATTATATATATTTTAATTCTGTCTTTCATTTTGGTGTGTTGTTCCTCTAATGTTCTCTGCTTAACTCATTCTACCCCGGACACACCACAGCAAGATAAAGATCGACCATGATAGTTCAAGGGTGATGCCAGAATAGCTTGGCGCCTATGGGCGCCAAGCTATTCTGGCATCACCCTTGAACTATCATGGTCGATCTGTGTCCTGCGCTACGCTAGAGTCTTCAGAAGACAACAGCAAAATGTGGGGATTTCGGTGTTGGGGTAGAATGGGTTAACATGCACTAATACACCATAAAACAAGAGCACCCAATACGAGACATATTCAAACGAGTCATGCTTTCTAACACTGGTGGGACAGGTACTAGAAACATTTATTGTATAAATATCAATACATTGTAGAAATACAATACAATATAACTTTATTGTCTGATGTTCATCACATACAGAAATTTGTCTTTGGCTCGTCGTTCGCAAGAAGCATGCAATAATGCCAATAATTATATCCTTTTTATATACACAATCAGCAGAGACACATTCATTTCTAATGACACAGCAGCAACCCTAAATTCCAATCGAATACATTCATAATCTAAACCCCACATCAATAACTAATAATTTTACATTCATGCAGAAAAAGCACACGCACACACACCCACACACAACATAATCTAATAACAGCACAAGTTAAGTGTTGTCTTAAACTATACATATCACGGCCTATACATGATTATAATGGCAGTGCTTAAAAGGTAGAGGCATGACTAGAACATTCTACATTTACCTATACATAGACAGTCAACAAGCAATTACATAATACAGTGCAGTAACAACATTCTTAAAACATTAGTAATAAAAAACACAGCAAAGACACAACTGAGCCTTTCTCATAACTAGATTAAATTTAAGAGTACCATAACAATGGTTAGGATCATTAAAATAACAAGATACATGTTATGTGACTAGAACAAGTTCATTCAATCTACTAATTAAGAATGTCATAGCTCAGCAAATTACATCCAAGCATTCGTGACAATTATGATGTTAAGTAAAATGAATATATATATGTCATACTGCTATACAACATTCACCCATTACCCCATCGCTTACCCCCCACTCCCACCCACACAGTCTACATTGGCACACCCTATGGATGCAGCACATACAAAAGCAACGCTGCACGTTCACGCCTATAATAATAATAAATTCATGGAAAGCATCGAAAACACTAAAACTTAGGTATGCTCAATGCAGCGCACAAAAGCAAGGCAATAATGCACTCACATGATTGAGAAAAAATTCTGTTGCGAAGATGATTGGTTGAATAAAATTGTTAAAACACCTAAAAGCTGTTGGGGGAAAAAAAAAAGGTCGGGATAATGGTTCCTGATGGATTTGGGGGAACTACTTAAGCTGTTTACGGATACCCTTTGCTTTTTTTGTTGTCTTAGTTCTTCGCCTAAACGAGTCCATGATTGTCTTGCATTTGTGATACATCCTCACCTTGAAATAGAGGTGAACAACATCTTCCAAGATCTTTTCTTTCGTACTGTCTGACACATCAGTCTAGCATAAAATATCATACAAGCAAGTAGACACAGACTCTGACTGACTGCATCTTTCAAGATATGTTTTAAATGAAGCATTCACACTTGATGCATCTCCAAACAACTCCCTGAAACACATTTCAAGACCCAGAAAAATCTGAACGCTATTTGGTTTCAGTTTGATCAAACCACCTCTGTCGAGAATGCTTGTCAGTGTCTTTCTGGTACCTGCAGTAGCATCAATTCCAGTTTTAGTAGTACTGTCACCATCACTGCATGTTAGTTTTTCCAGGCACTTGATGATCCTTGCCCCAACATCTTTATCTTGGAGTCTTCTTGCCTTTTGTCTGAGTTTTTGGATTACAAAACCACCAATGTACTCGACAATGTCATGCTCAGTGTCAAGAAGGGGCATGCTTATTTCAGAACACACTTGTTCAGGTTCATATTGAAGCTGAATTAACAGCTCAAATGTTTTCAGACACAACCATGGGGCTACAATTTCTGATGATCTTTCTGCAACAGTGGACATGTTTTCTGTGCACATTTGATGAAACTTGGTGTAGGCACGTTCCTTTGCTGTATTTTTAAATTTGTGTCGTGGTACCAAGCAGTTGTTCAGGAACTGGAGAACAGGCAGCATCACACTGCCTAAAAAAACCCAACAACAACATCGTATTAGAGAACAGGTTGACATTCACTTTGCAGCAACAGTAAAACCAATTTCTTGTTCCTTTTATAATGTAAGCTCTTGCTCAAATAGAAAGATATTAAAATAATGCCTGTTTCTATCAGAATCAAAATGCTTTTTGGATACCACACAGGAATCAATTGATAATTAATTAAAATAGACAGCAATAGCATTGTCACATGGCTAAAATGTAAAAAGACATCCTGATCACACACAATTCATACACCTACACCACATTTACAATAACATTTTAATAAATATATACTGCACAATATTATGTATCCACACTAATATAATTATCAAGTACTAAAACTCATTCAGACAAATTACAGCAAGCACATTCACTTCGATTTTCATTAAATAAAATAAAAAATGCAACAGTCAAAAAGGGATTATAAGAGTCATCACAGAACACATCTCACTACAGAACAATGAAAAATGGTAACAAAAATAAAAACAATGCTTGCACTACTCACACTCACATTGTGCATGTGAGTGTGAGTACTGCAAGCATTGTTTTTATTTAATGCTTTGTGAACCAGTACATCCACACCAATAGTAGATATTTAGATGTGCATTTTGTGTCATCCCACTGATTTCTGAACACTGTAGAAAGGTGAAAGGCAGGGATAATGGGGGAACATATGATGGTACGTACTGTCTAAGTTTTTGCAGATTTCACGAACGCTCTCTGGCATACAGTCATCTCTTTGCAGCTCTCCGCAAGCCTGGTTAACAATATTCACCGTCAGCTAGGAAAAAAAAAGGTTAACAGCGCCATTAATACATTAGGCAATTAAAGAGAATGCAACATGTATACCCATTGATTAAAAAACAGGCACAGACTAAGTTAAACTAAGAACAATTAAAATGTTGGCCTTCATGCTCCCTGCCAATTTATTTAGTTCTTTTGTGTTGTATAGTTATTTTATTTTTTTGTTGAGGGGGAAGGGAGGAGGAACGTACGTGTTACTTTAACCAAAAGTTTGTCACTTTCCCTCAACCCTTACTGTTGTACACGTGAGAGATTAAAAATCAGTTCTTTGTAATGGTACAAATATTATTGATTAATACTTTTTGCACTAATATGTACCTTGACAACGTTGGAAGTGGCGGGTAACGCCGAACTGGCAGCATGCAGACACTCTCCAACATCTTGGTCCTGATCGAATTCCTGGTTTAGATATTATAAGAATGTTAATACAGCTCGGCAGAATTATAGTAGAAAGAATAATTACAGATCTGTCTAGATAGAAGCTACAGACTAATTTATGACAGATTTACAATACAGTCAATTATATTTCAACAGTTTCCATCTCGTGTAAACGTGAAACTAATACTAGAACACTTCACTTGATCTACTCCAGCAGCCTATCACGTGTGACACAAATAAACGATAGAATGCACAAAGGAAGACTTCAATCGAAATATAAACCGTCAAAAAACAAAAAAAGGCTACCATGTATGCCCCTATTTATTGAATAAGTGTTCAAGGTAGAAAATCTTGGGAATGTTTGCTCCTCTTTACCTGCAAAACAGTGTCGATCTCCATTGTTGTTGTGTGTGGAAACAAAAGCGGATGCGTAGGATGACTAAATCAATTGACGCATGCGCGACGGGAGTTCGGCCTGCGGTTCGTCTGTTTCTCGGCAAAGAGATGCTTGTCCGGTTATTGTGGTCTATGATGTTGACAAGTGGAGAGCCCTACCTCCTGCGCCTCCTCTAATTCCGCTAAATCGCTCAATTGTGGTTACGCACGCCACAAAACGAGCGATAAAAATCAGCCAATCGAATTGTCCGCCTTGCGCCGACTCGGCCCGGGACTGCTGTCAGGGGAAAAATGCTCAGATGACGCTATGGAGGGAAAAAAAAACTGAAACTGACCAAGAGAAATTCAGCAAGAGGCGTAGATTCTCATGAGCCCCTGCATCTCATAAAAATTGATACCTCCTGCCGACGGAGCCAGAAGAACCCGGATGACGCAGTTCCCAACACGTTCAGTTGGTGCGATGCCCGCGAGGTTAACAACGCTATGACTAACAGTACTGAATCAATGCCATGATGGATTTTTTGTTGTTGTTCTTCACTTGAGTGGAGGTTATTGTAGAGGTACTATTATTGATTTTTGGCACTGTTAACACTTAGTGTCCAGACCTGTATTTCCAGCGCTAAATTCCACAGCATGATTTCATCAAAGAAATTCTGTGCAGCCTCAAGTGCCAAACAATAAAAACAACGACAAAAATTACTACTACACAACAACCTCTCAAGTTCTTTGAACGTCATGAACTTCAGGAATTATAAAAAGCCGGTTTCATTTTTACGCATCCATGTTTATCGAAAAGTTGCCTAAGTGGATACTGCGGATACTGGATAGGCCAATACACGCTCCACACCACCCCTCCCCACCACTCTTGTCAAGAGAAAAGCTGCAGATGTAGCACCAAAACGAGTTCATGTTCAATCATGCAATCTGCTATGAGTTTTTGCGGCATTGAGAACTTTTTAGTTCATAATACGTATATGTCACAGAGTTTAACTCTTTGGCTGTCGGTAGCGGTATTTGTCGATGTGATTCCTCGTCAAAAACCGCTACCGACAGCATAAGGGTTAACGAGCGTAAAACGTAACCTCAGTACACCAACTTCATAATTTAGTTCGCGGGCGCACGCGACACAGAACGCAGCGGTAGTTTGACAGTGAGGAATGACGCCGGTGGTGGCGCCACCATCAGCACACGTGTCAATCAGGGGCGCGTTCAGACGGAGCGCGTCTTTTCACAGGAAGAAGAAACCTATATACTGAGGACGTCTTCAAGTCTCCGGTCCCTTGATGGCAATGGCTAGTGTGGTGTGCAGTAAAGTGAAATTGTTGGCCTGCTCTAAGCTAGCAGTCTTAGCCTGTGTGACAGTAGGCCCTATGCTAAGAATTCTAAGACCTATAGGCGCGTTGCATGAGCGAGCTTAAATCCTGCGCAATCCACTAAACAAGATGCCAGGCTATAGCGAAGGAACTTGCTCAGTGGCTTGGTTAGGATTTAAGCTTGCTCATGCAACTAACCCTTGAGTTCCTGATGGCCTTAGGACTCCGAGAAACCTTAACTCATTCTACCCCAGACACACCACATCAAGATAAGGATCGACCATGATAGTTCAAGGGTGATGCCAGAATAGCTTGGCGCCTATGGGCGCCAAGCTATTCTGGCATCACCCTTGAACTATCATGGTCGATCTGTGTCCTGCACTGCAGTGCAGTCTTCAGAGGACAACGGCAAAATTTTGGAATTTCGGTGTTGGGGTAGAATGAGTTAAACCCCAACTGACCCAGATAAACTTGGGCCTAGTCGACGATTTCAGTCAGTGTCACACCCACACTGCTTGTCTCCCTCGAATCAAGTGCGCAGATCAGCGCAGCGAGTCGACAGAGACACCCAGTGTGTAACATACCAGTGTGTGTAGTGTATCTTAACAGTACGATATGCTACTCCCCCCTACATAATTATGTCGTGGGGACAGGAAATCGGACTTCTCTCTCTCAGTATCCAAAACTTCTGGCCGCTTTAGTCCTGGGGCAAGTTGCATGAGCGAGCTTAGAATCCTGCGCCAGCCACTAAGCAAGGTGCGCCGCTATATAGCGGTGCACATTGCTTAGTGGCTCGTGCAGGACTAAGCTCGCTCAGTTGACTAAGCAAGGTGCGCCGCTATATGGTAGCGCACCTTGCTTAGTGGCTGGTGCAGGACTAAGCTCGCTCATGCAACTGGCCCCATGCCCACCGTTTCCGTGCACTTATATGCATACAGCTCCAGGTTTTATCAGCATCTGCGTTTCTCAACATTGAGGAGATGTGCGGGGTTTCGCACGTTCTGGGCCACAAGCTTGACAAGAACGTCTTCACATCCAAGTGTGGATTATAGCTTGGCGCCGTATCGCACACAAATCTACCGAGGGGAGAAAACAGTGTGAGGGAAAGAAGTCGAGGGGAAAAAAATATACACAACAGGAAAGACTAAAGGCCCCTGTCACTTATAGTGTGCTGGTCTGTGATTTTGGTCCTTACGGCTGTAACCCGTAAGGTCCAAAATCACAGCCCAGCACACACTGTGAATTTTATTCGGTAGTGCTGTGCAGTTATGTGTTTCAACATTCTCCTATTTTCATGAAAACGACGAGATAGCGAGCTCAGTCCTTGTCATACACTGACGAGCAAAAGAAATGCGCTGAGATAGCAAGTTGACAAATGTCTCTCGTCGCACTGACGTGCAAAAGATACGCGATATCATTCGAATCCTGGAAAGCAGTTCCGATGGTTCGGATGATGTTGCATTTCTTTCGCTCGTCGGTATATTTATGCGCTTCATGCAGATTGCTGAAGCTTGACAACCAACAGTAACGAAACTACTCTCTACCCCACCTCCACATAACTCCAAATTTAATCAAGAAGATTAAGTGTTCCACAGGTATGAAGTCCAGACCAACAAGATGACTGCGAAACGCAAAATGCAGAGAATAATCCAACGAAGAAAGAAGCACGTATAGAAAAGACAATAACAACACAACTGTGTTGTCACATCCTTCAGTTGTCACATTCTTTCTGCGATAAATGAAGATAGGTAGCGACTGATCTCTTTATTTGTTTGTCTGTATATTTTGCAAAAGGGTATTGACCCGAAATATTAATAAATTGTTTTGTAACTGTCATTTCTAAGCATGCTTCTTTCTCCGTTGGGTACTTCTTCGTTTTGTAACTGTCTTTTCTAAGTGCTTTCTCTCTTCGTTTGGTTGCTTTCATTTTCAATGCGCTGGCAAAACAACTTCGTGTGCACATCACGCGGTATCACCGAGCACGCAAGTAAAAAATATCACCTCCACTGTTCGAAAACAAGGGAGGTGGATCGACAAATAAACAACAAGCACGTCAAACCCCGAGAATAATCTTAACGCTGTTAAAGGCTGGTCGGTAGACATATGTAACCTCATCAGTAAGAATCTTCCTCAAGCCTCAACATTCGCCTTGACTTGCGGTCCAGTAATTAGCTTGCAGTCGTTGATCAGTTCCTAGTCGACACGCCTGTCAAGATAGGGCGTCCCAAACAATGGCCGAAACACCTGGCCTGTGCCTTGACTTGTCTTCACGCCTCATGCCCAAGTCCCCTCCCTAATTCCACGTCTGCAAGAGGCATAGATTCTCATGAGACCCTGCTGTCGCAGGGACTCATGAGAATTTATACCTCTTGCTGGGAAGAAATCGCCCTCATTTACATTCACTCCCGTCTCTTGTAAGCCATCGAAGCTTGAAGATCATTGCGAGTGTTCATAAAATGACCTGGCCTAATTACATTTAATTACATGCACGCGCAGGGATTGTCCGGAAAATCAGCGTTGTGGCCGCGTGTTACTGTCAGGTACAAATTCACAGTCATGGAGAAACGGGCAGTACGCGGACGAAAACTGACCTCTCTGCTACGAACATGTTACAAGAGACCAAATAATGTGATTTTTTAAATTATTATTTTTAACATGTGCAATACCTAATGTTCTATTTTATTATTATTATTATTATTATTATTATTATTATTATTATTATTATTATTATTATTTGTGCAACCATTGTACTGGCAACAATCTCTACTCGAAGAACCGCGGATGCAAACACTAACTAGTAAAAGGCATAATTTATGAGTCCCCGCAAAATGCGGGGGCTCATGAAGATCTATGCCTCTTGCAGGTGCGCGCTATTCTGCGGTAGGACACTATCAGTTTAAAGACACAATGACATCGCGCTGTGTGTTTCCACTCTGCAACCTCACGACTTGTGCTTTTTCCAGTCTTTTGAGCCTGTACGCCAGCGATGCGCAGAGAGGAAACACACTGACACAAATTGTACCTCCTAACCCCCCAGAACAAACAAACGCCACAATTTGTTATGTAGGGACCTTTTTTTTTTTCTTCTTTCTTTCTGGAAGCGGTGTTGATGTAGGATTCGCTCCCCTTAATCTAATCGTCCTACTGATAAGATAATGAATGATATTAGCAAAAGATCCGGAGTTATCTCGATCTCAATAATAAGTTAGGGGAGAGTTTTAATTTATTGTTTAGTCTGGTGTAGACGGATGGGTAGGAGGGGGGTAGCGTGGGACTGGGTGCGGTGGGGCGAGTGTGGAAAACTGATTAACCCACTCATTGGCGCTGCACTACCGTTAAACAGTAGTGCCAGATTAGCGTGGCCATTGAAGATGCCAATCCGTCTCCCACAACCGGTGCTTATCGAGTCTACATCTCCAAAAGTTGAGAACAGACAGCGTTATTTATGATCGCGTTATTGTCGGACTGAATTTCCATTACTTGTGAATAAAAACCGTTGGTAAACAAAAGGTCATCGGGCCGACGTCAGCTTTTAGCTGTCCCGCGCACATCCACATCCACATCCACATCCACATCCGTGCGCGTACCAGCTAAGGTTGACGTTAGCTTGAGTACCTTTGGTTCACACGGAATCCTCCTGCGTTACATAATATACAGCGATATATATTGAAGGGAGGGACACCCAGGCTGACCTCTATTATGTTTAAATGAGGTAACCTAGACACAACACAAATGTACGTCTAGTTATGTCGATTTTAATCCATTGTGCATGCAGCCAACAGTACTGTTAGGCATAAGCCGCGTATCCGGAGGCGGCACGTCTCGAATGAGTTAACAACGCTGGCTGCATGCACACCTTCACTACCAGTCGACGCAGCTTGAGGTGGTTGTTGTTCTTTTGGTCAAATCTGTATTTGAACGCCAAAAGAGCCCCAGCCGTGCAAGAACATGGGCGCAGCGTCGTGTCAGCAAGAGTCATAGCTCCCCATGGGTCCCCGCAAATGCGGAATCATGATGAGCTATGCCTCTTGCGGTTGGATTTTAACCATAAATCTACCAGTATAGTATGAGCGCAAGGTAGCCATAAATTTACCAAGCTACTACGAGCGCAAAAAGGTACCATAAATCTACCACACCGGCCAAACCGTGGATAACGACCTCCCTACAACCCTCGTGCCACGTCTCAACCTCGCCCCCCCCCCTCCCCCCACACTCCATCCGCTCTTCGCAATATCCGGGTGGATGTACCTGTACTACAACACGAGGGACATAATTGTTCGCACCCCGCTATCCTTGGGCAAATATTTAGCCAGGAGCCTGCCGCTGACTCCTCCCGACTCTGCCCTTTCCGTTCCTCCCACCCCTATTGCTTTCTCCGTGACTCCGGGGGCCCGCAGTTCGGGGTGGAAGGGTGCTTCTCCACCCGAGTTGTGTCAAGTCCTTTGTTAAGGCGTGTCGAGACGGGACGCTGGGTTTTTCTTAAAGCTTTGGTGCCATACCGATCCCTGCGAAACGGCTTGCTTTTTCGATTTTCCCTCCTACCAAAAGGGCGCAATCCGTTTTAACTCATTCGAGACGTGCAGCATCCTGACACGCGGCAAAAAGCCGCGTACCCCTACGCAGCAGGTCTCGAAGATGTTAACCCCTTTGCTGCCGGTGATCACGAATTTTGCGTCTGAAACTAATGCACGCTGACCAACTTTCGCCTGAAATAACACAAATGAAATGGGACCAAAGATGAGCACGAACAACACAGGACTATTTTTTTTGCTTGGCTTGACTTCGCGAACGAAGATTTTATAGGAGTTGCCCACGACGTCTGCAGGCTTGTTCGTGGCTGCGGAGGCCAATCCGAGACAGGCAGGTTCGACCGCAGTGGCTGCAGGGGAAGGTATGGCCAGGGTTCTGAGCTGCGGCATCTCTGTTTTTTCTCCTGAGCCGCTTGTCCTTAAGGCTAGCTCTGTGAGAGTCCTCAAAGGAGACAGCTGCCTTGTAAATGGTGGAGCGCCAGGTGTCACGGTCCGCAGCAAGCGAAGACCACTGGTGGTGGTCGATTTGGCAGGCACTAAGTGCCTTCTTGAGACAGTCTTTGTATCTCTTCTTTGGTGCCCCTCTGTCACGGTGTCCAGTAGCAAGCTCGCCGAACAGGGTGATCTTTGGTAGGCGATGATCCTCCATCCTGGAGACATGCCCCGCCCAGCGGAGCTGTGTCCGCAGCAGCAAAGCCTCGATGCTCACAGTTTCAGCCTGTTCAAGGACCTCGACGTTGGTGACATAGTCACTCCAGTGAATGCCCAGGATGGTACGCAGGCAGCGCTGGTGGAAGCGTTCGAGGAGTCGTAGTTGGCTGCGGTAGAGGGCCCAGGACTCGGAACCATACAGCAGGGTGGTGAGGACCACAGCTCTGTACACGCTGATCTTGGTGCCTGTTTTCAGCTGTTGATTGTGCCACACCCGCTTGAAAAGTCGCCCGAAAGCGCTGTTCGCTTTTGCCAGCCTGCTTGCAAGCTCCTTGTCCAGCTTGGCGTCCGACGTGATAACGCAGCCAAGGTAAGTAAACTGGTGCACTGACTTTAGTTCAGACTCGCCAATGGTGATGTGAGGAGGGCGATACACTGTCTTGGGTGCCGGCTGATGGAGGACCTCTGTCTTTTTCAGACTGACCTCGAGTCCAAAGAGCTGGGCAGCATCTGCGAAGCAAGACGTGATGCGCTGCAGGGCTCTCTCTGTGTGTGCAACGAGGGCAGCATCATCAGCAAAAAGCAGCTCACGAATCAGTTGGTCTAGGGTTTTCGTGTGGGCCTGCAGTCGTCTGAGGTTGAACAGGCTGCCATCGAGACGATACCTGATGTACACTGCATCGTCATCATCGAGGTCCACTGTGGCCTGCTTCAACATCATGCTAAAAAAGATGGTGAAGAGGGTCGGTGCCAGCACGCAGCCCTGCTTTACGCCGTTGAGAATAGGGAATGGTTCTGAGAGGTCATTGTTGAGTCTGACCTGGCCTTGCTGGTCCTCGTGTAGCTGGACAATCATGTTGAGGAACTTTGGGGGACAGCCAAGTCGCTTCAGGATCTGCCACATGCCTTGCCTGCTCACAGTGTCGAACGCTTTTGTTAGGTCGACAAATGTTACGTACAGCCCTTTGTTCTGCTCGCGGCACTTCTCCTGTAGCTGTCTCAGCACAAAGACCATATCGGTGGTGCTCCTGTTTGCTCTGAAGCCACACTGGCCCTCTGGGAGTTGGTCTTCAGCGATGGCAGGTACCAGCCGATTCAGGAGCAGCCTTGCAAGGATTTTCCCAGCAATGGACAGCAGGGTAATTCCCCGATAGTTGGAACAGGACTAACAAGAGACATAAATCCTCATGAGCCCACGTAAATGAGGCGGCTCATGCGGATTTATGTCTTTTGCAGATGGGTAGCGTTCGCCTTGCCCCGGCAGTTAAGGGGTTAAATAAGATAAATATTTTAATGTTAAATAAAACTTTGGAAAGGCACGATCTCTTCCAACGACGGTTTGTAATCGCACCTTTTCAAGAAAGCGAAATTCATAATTTTTTTTTCTGTCAAAAAATAAACAAGGAACCTATCCCTCTTCTAAAGATATAAGTTTCAAAGGAGGCCACTTTTCTCAACAGTTTTCTTTCCTCCATAATTCAAGGCTCTGCCAGCAGGACCTTTCGTTTCACTGATTAGCTCCTGCTATATCTTGCTTGTCCACGTGGGGCACAAATGCACTGCGTAAGGATTTTATGCAGTTCCTCAAATAATTAGGTGGTTCTAAAATCATTATGTGCAATGTGAGCAATGAGACAGCTACTAACGTAATCCAGACCACAAAGGTGACTGCCAAGCGTGTAAAATGCAAAGAAGTACCGAACGATAAAGAAACACGCTTAGAAAAGACGGGGACAACACAATTTATTAATATTTCGGGTAAATACCCTTTGTCAAAATAGACAAACAAACAGAGAAATCAGCCGCTACTTATCTTCTTTCGTAGAAGGGATGTGAAGTTGCCACATATATGCAATAAGCATAGATCCTCATGGGCCCCTGCAGTTGCGGGTGCTCATATAGATCTATGTCTCTTATTAATTCCACTTTGTATGTATGTTCCTTGGGCGGATGACCGTCTTTGGCGTGTAGTTAACAGAGATTCAGACACACAATCCTAGTCTAAAGGAAGGGAAGGGGTTAAATCTTTTATATGTTTCCATTTTCGTTCCTGCTGACCATGCCATTTTTTTTTTCATTTCATCTCCGGGAAGAAAAGTATTTTGAATGTGACAGAACGCGATCGAAACCAATGTGTCACTATAAACTTGAGGTTGCGCTACACGGTGAGTCAATTGCCTACTGCATTGAAAAGCTAACATCGTAAAAGTTGTTTTTGACGCGCATTTCGCTGGCTGTATGAATAAGTAATCCTCCGCGCTCGCTCACGGGAAAAACTAAACATTTCAACATCTACTTACACCTGCAAGAGGCATAGATTTTCATGAGCCCCTGCAGACGCAGGGGCTCATGAGAATCTATACCTCTTGCTGTTAGAGTCGGCAAACCTCATCTCTTCGGACGGGGGGGGGAAAATCAAGGGTTTGAGTCTTTTTTTTTTTCAAAACAGGTCCATTTGTCCCGCCTTGTTTGGCCCCCGGTTTAGACTTCTCTCCCCTGTTTAGAGTTGGCTCCCCTGTCGCCGGCGTGTCGGATTGTCGACCGTGGAGTGTCCGGTGTCGGGGTAAGACCATTGTAATTTGGACAGTGGTCAACGCTGCAAAGGCGTGGCACGTTAAATGGCCCACTGTATTTGTCGTCGGTGAAACCACCATGGTCTGCTTCGTGTGAGGAAGAAACACCCCCGTGAGGCAGTTTTTGCGACCTGCTCTATCAACGCTTAAAGGCCTAACTAACTAACTAACTAATTAAGACTAGAAAAATGAAAACAATATCGGGTGATTTTTTTTCCTAGAACCTTGAGATGTATGCATCCATTTTCAAAATGTGACTGACGAATGAACGTACGAAGACTAGGACAATGGAAAAATAGCAGGTGATTCCCCCCCCCCCCCCCCTCCCCCCCCCCCCCCTAGGAAATTGTATGCATTCATCTTTTAAAAAAATAACTAGCTAGCTAACTATAACTAACTAACTAAGAGGAGTGAATGAAAAATATTGCCTGAAACTTGTTCAGAAAGATGTATGCGTCCATTTTCAAAAGGCACAACTACAAGGGAGTATGACTGGAGATCCAAACATGCCGCAATTTTAAGAAAATAACACTACGCCTTGAAAAACAATTTCAAGCAGTCAAAAAGATAGGTACAAGACACTGTCCTCAGGCGGCTGGAGGCGTCTATTCCCCTAGGGCCGTATGAAAATCCGTGCATGTCGCCAGAAGAAAGGCATAACAGGGAGAGTGGCGGAGTGTTTGAGTTGACTGACCAGACAAAGAGGGACGGACCTTGAAAACAGGCTAATCCACGTCCCCCGGCCTAAATAACTCACTGCTTCCGTCTACCCCGTCTCTTAGCGTGTGACCCTTCCATCTGCAAGAGGCACAGATTTTCATAGTCCCTGCAAAATGCAAGGGCTCATGAGAATCTGTGCCTATTGCTGCCAGGATCGGCCCCGGCTGTATCCCAAGACTGGGGATATTATTACGGGTTAACCCATTTCGCCCCAACGCACTACAGCAGGAGATGGATCGACCATGATAATTCAAGGGTAGTGCCAGATGAGCTTGGCACCATCAGGCGCCAAACTCATCTGGCACTAGCCTTGAATTATTATGGTCAATACATCTCCTGCAACTGGTACATGGTCATTAGCAATTTAGATGACACTTCCAAAATTTGAGTTAAATGGGTTCAGCTACAGAACAGATTGTACAGGTAGGGGAAGGGGGGGGGGGGGACACATGTGTGGAGGATAGGCGGTGGTGTGGGTGGGTAGTAGGGTGGGGGTAGAAAGTATGGGGGTGGACTCTTTAACGGAAGCCATTGTTTGCGTTTCTCGCCGTAATGCTTGATTGATTGATTGTACATTGCTTAACGTCCCGACAGCAACAAGGCTTTCTCAGGACGTGCCTGCACTGCTTGTGAAAAAAAAAACTAAACAGAAAATTGAATGTATGTCGCCAGCCGGTCAAATACATTAAATAAACCTACAACATGGGGCATAAATAAAGCTAAGACCATTTAGCAACACACATCCAATATCAAGAGCTACAGGCAGTGCAGACAGTAGGGAGAGTTTTAAAAAGGCAAATACAGATGAATGGACCTCGGGTAGACAGAAACACATGCCCCAGAATAGAGAGAAAAACCCACCCTGTGGGGCTGACCAGGGTGACCCTGGGAACTAAAAAATACCTAACCCCACCCAAGTCCCCCAGGGCAAACCCGGGTGGGGTTCGCCGTAATGCGCGGGGTCAATCACGCATAATTCAGAGGACCGAAGCCACACTGGCTGTCTCCCTCGATTTATCGCTTATCAGCGGTAACGAATAGAGGTAGACAACCAGTGTGAGGGCACAGTCGAAAACCACGGCGACATGACCATAACTGGGCTGGGATTTTGGACCTTTCGGATAGGTAAGGTCAAAATCACAGACCAGCACACGACTTGACTAAACACGAATGTTCTTCGTCATAAAATGGTTTTCAGTGATAAGAAGTGATACGAAAACAGTTATGTGTGCGCACTTCTCCCTCTGCGTTGTCAGGAACGGAGTAGAACACTTCGGAAAGTACGTCTATAATCATATGTTGTGCGCTGATCCGCATGCATAGTCTGGGGGAGAGATATATAATGCGTTGTCAGAATGTGCATGAATGTGCAGTATTTAGTACTTCCTAAATACGGTACATTGAAATATGTCGTGACTGAAAGCGCATTTTTCTAACCGAGCTTGTACTAAGCCGTAAGTCCACAATCAAAGCCCACCTCATGGGCCACTTGCATGCTATATCGGGGCCCCTTGTTCAGTGGCTGGCGCACGACTAAGCTCACTCAAGCAACTGGTCCCAGAAAGAAAAACAAAACAGAAACAACTCACATCTTCACGTGTGGAAGACTTGCACTAACTCTTGGTCATGCACCCCCAGGTATGCTACTAAGGCGCTAGATCACTGGCCGATGTGCGCGTAAAAGTGATCAGCTGCTGTAAAATAAACTGGCACTAGCTGAGTACATTAGTTCTGTATTACGCACTTTACAAGAAGTGGCCGCCGATACTGTAAAAAGTACCGGTGGCTACATGCACAAGGGGGTTAACTCATTCAGCCCGGCGCACGTATTTCCACATTTTGAAGGTGTCATCTAACGACTATGCACCTGCATATAATTTATCGACCATTATAATTTAAGGCATTAGCATGGTTCGACCCATCTCCTGCTGTACTGCGTGAGGGCTGAATGGGTTAAACACTGCGTGGATAACCAAGTACGTACATAGTACGCACGCATTAGAACACACAGCAGGAACGTAGCACACAATACAGTAAACATGGTACGTGTCAGAGAAATCAGCTGTAAAAAAAAAAAAAAAAGGGGGGGTCCGTAGCTAGGTGCACGCCCACCCCTTCCTCCCCTCAATATCTTTTTCCTCTCCCACCCGAGTTATGCACTCACCCAAAAAGCCAAAGCCCCCCCCCCCCCCTATAGCTTCAGCAGAGCAGCTCCCCCCCCCCCCACACACACACACACACTCTCCCTCACCCCCCCCCCCACCTCTCCCACTACACACACACACACACACACACAGACACACGGGGGTGAGTTGTGCTCACGATCGACGTCACACAGTTGAAGAGCGGCTCCGCACATTTTTAGCATTTTGCAACATAATTACTTAATTAGTGACTTTAGAACAACGACAGGGTGATTCAGCTCATCATGCCAAGCAGTTCGGTATCTTTTCGTGCCATTTGCGGTACCTTTTACTGGACTTTTCAAAACTTCATGGCTCGCAAAGCACAGAGGAAGGCAGCCCTACGTTACCGCACTGTCAGTGTCAGCGGACCGGTGGCAGTCATTCTCGTGTTTTTGGTCGGCTTTCTGCTCCGGTGTGGCGATGTCGAAGCGAACCCAGGGCCACCGAAACGACAGACTCTTTTGACATGCCAGGGGAACCAAGACAACCAGTCGCCCGGGGGTGAGGCAAACGCAGTGTCTGAGCCGACCATTGCTGATGTGTTTAAAATGTTGAATGTGATGGACAAAAAGATGGACAGTATGAAAGCTACAATGCAGGAGCAGATGGACAAAATTCAGAGTGACTTTACTGCGGTGATGAAAGAAAACAGAGAGTTGAAGGAGAAAGTTACGCAGCTGGAGGATAAGCTGGATGATTTGGAGGGGCGGAGCAGACGCAATAATCTGATCTTTCACGGAATCCCCCACCCCCAGGGGCGCTCAGAGACTTGGGCGGACTGTGAAAAAGCTGTCAAGTCAATGTTGAAGGACGAGATGGGCATAGAGGAGGAGATCGAGGTGGAGCGTGCCCATCGTCTGAAGGGGGGCAAGGCGCCCCACCCCATCATCGTGTGCTTCAACAAGTACAAAGACAAGGAGCGGATCCTGTTTGAGCGAAGAACGCTGAAGGAGAACAGGTCCCGGGTCTACATCTCTGAGGACTTCACCCCTCGGGTGAGGGACGTGCGCCGCAAGCTACTACCCTTCCTCAAGGAGGCCAAGCAGGCGGGGAAGAAGGCCTTCCTCCGCTTCGACTCCCTCGTTGTTGAGGGAAAGACCCACGCATACGACGCTGCTACCCAGAGGCCAGTGGAGCGCAGGGGGCAGAAATGAGGGGCAGGCCGGCATGTTGACCCAGCAACCAGGAGAAGACAGCCCGTCCCTCATTCAGACCCCCAGGGCCCCCACCATGTGTCTTCAAAGGACGACTTACCTGCACACACACACACTCAAGTGCCCATACTCAAACCCACACCCGCACACTGTGTTGATGAAAGTGGTAGTGATGAAAGTGGTAGCTCTGTGTTTCGCATCATGGCATGGAATATCCAAGGTCTTGTAAATAAGCTGAAAAGTGTTTCTTTTAGGCAGTTCTGTGAAAAGTGTCAAATTTTTGCATTTTCAGAGATCTGGTCGTGTAAGCAAAATGTTATAGAGGATACCTTTCCAGAGTATCAGGTGTTTTTTTCACCACATACACAAAAGTTAAAAGGGGGCGTGGCCGTGTGTGTACATAAATCTATAGCCTGTCATGTGTTGCGTTTAATGCAGGCAGCTGAGGATATTGTGTTTCTAAAGATCGGTAAGTCTGTTTTGAACTCTGCATCTGATGTTCTGGCAGCATTTGTGTATGTGGCTCCAGAGCGTTCTGTTGTATATGGTGAAGATAACGTTGATGGTTTTGAAGTGTTAGAAAACTACATGTCTCAAGTTTTACGTGCTCACCCTGAGCTGCCTTGGCTATTATGTGGCGATTTTAACGCCCGCACTGCCGGGCTGTCTGATACTGATTTTATTGATGGCAATTCACACGTGCAGCCTCTACAGGAATTAACAGATCTGCTAGAGGATGTACCACAAAGTCCACGGAGGTCAAAAGATATTGGCGTAAACAGTTTTGGTCGGAAACTGATAGAACTATGTCAAGAGTACTGTTTGTTTATTGTCAATGGCAGAACGAAAGGTGACAGTGAGGGAGAAATTACGTGCGTGGCCAACAGAGGCAAAAGTGTGGTGGACTACTGTATTTGCTCTAAATCCGTGTTTGACCTAGTGACCGATATGTTTGTTGCAGACAGGTGCGAGTCAGACCATTTCCCCATTGTAACCACGTTTACTTCTATTCAGTCTGTTTATTCATGTGATGATGATGATTTAAATGATGATATAATACTAGAGGAAGGGGTTAAATTTGTTTGGAAAGAAAACTACGCTGAATCCTTTTGGGCATACATTGAAGATAATCAGGAGACTCAGTTTCAACACTTTTCGTCAGCGCTTGACTCGAGTGTAGAAGAAGGGTCGGCCTGTTTTGTAGCATTCATTCAGAAGGCGGCTGACAAAATGAGGTCAGGTAAGCAGATAGGTGAATCCCGTGCACAGCCGCCGTGGTGGGACTCGGACTGCGAGTTAGCAAAACAAAACAAGTACCTACAGTTGAAGCAGTTCAGACACACAAACACACATGACGACTTAGGGAAGTATCTTGACATGAAGAAAGAATTTAAGAAGTTGTGTAAAACAAAACAAGTAGAGTACAACGCACGGGTTTTGAATGAGCTCAACGATGCATGTAATGATGCAAACTCAAGAACATTTTGGCAAAAAATAAAGTCTCTGACTGGCGTTAAAAAGTTGTGTTCTGATGTCGTTTCACCACGCGTGTGGTATGATTATTTTCGTAATTTGCTAAATGTGGATCAGAATGTTGATGATTCAGGTTTCAGCAGACAGGCCGAGGGTGTTTTGAATGACCATATATCTGATGATTGTGATGGTTGTCATAATGCAAAATTTGACGGGGAAATCACGCAGGATGAAATTCGCAGTGCTATTAATAACATGAAGAAAGGGAAAGCATCAGGCCCTGATGGCTTGCCCACTGACCTTTTTCATCATGCAGGTGAGATCCTTGTGAAATTTCTGCATCCTTTGTTTAATCGTGTGTTTCAAAGTGCGGAATACCCTGAAAGCTGGACCATGGCTGTGATATTTCCACTACACAAAAAGGGTAACCCTAGAAATGTTGACAACTACAGAGGAATTTCTCTTCTGAACGTTATCAGTAAGTTGTACAGTTTTGTCATTAACAACAGGTTGGTTCGTTTTTGTGAAGAGAACGATTGTATTCCTGAGGCCCAAGCTGGCTTCCGTAAAGGATACAGTACTATAGACAACATTTTTTGCTTACAGGCACTAGTGCAAAAGTATCTTAGCAAGCAGGGTGGCCGTTTTTACACCATGTACGTAGATTTTTCTAAAGCTTACGACAGTGTGCACAGGACAAAACTGTTGTATCTCTTGCTACGTAAAGGAGTTCATGGAAAGTTGCTTCAGACACTTGAGAGTATGTACAAACATGTAAAAGCTGCTGTAAGGGTTGGAACCAAAGTTACCGACTACTTTGATTGCATGTCAGGGGTGCGACAAGGTTGTGTGTTGAGCCCACTGCTGTTTTCTATCTTTCTTTCAGAATTTGAGACAGAAATATCATCGTGCGGTGCACGTGGCATTGATATTTTTGCAGACCCACTGGGTATTTTCCTTCTTATGTATGCTGATGATATAGCCATTGTCTCTGACTCTGTAGCAGATCTCCAAAAGAAAATTAATTGTTTAGAAAAATACTGTAAAAAATGGGGTCTCACTGTGAACATGGACAAGACAAAAGTGGTGGTCTTCAAAAATGGAGGTTTTGTGAAAAATTGTGAAAAATGGTTTTATGCTGACAAGCAGATTCAAGTCGAGTCCAGTTATACTTACCTTGGTGTGATATTTTCCTCTACTCTGAACTGGGCTAGATGTGTAGAAAACTTAGCTGGAAAAGCCAGGAGAGCAGTTGCAGGCATCAAAAGACTATACTTCAAATTACAAAACTTGCCAGCTGACACTGTTTTTCACATTTTTGATGTCAAGATTAAACCCATTGTGCTATACGGGTCAGAGGTCTGGGGTTTCCAGAGACATGATGTAATTGAGCAGGTTCATATAAAGGTTTGTAAAATGGTCCTTGGTGTTGGAAGAGATGTAAAAAACAATATTGCGCTGGGTGAGTGTGGAAGATTCCCTATGTATATTGATGCCTATGTTCGAATGGTGAAGTACTGGTGCAGACTTCTTACCATGTCAGAAAACAGATACCCAAGACAGTGTTACACGATGTTATATATGCATGATGCTTCGGGTAGATCGAACTGGGCTACGCAAATAAAGACTCTATTGTGTATGCACGGGTTTGGGTATGTATGGGAAATGCAGTCAGTTGGAAACACTCCTCTGTTCATTCAGATATTCAAAGATCGGCTGATGGATTGTTTCCGACAGGACTGGCATGCATCCCTTACCTCAAACACAGAATACTGCCATTACCACCCAGAAATACTTAGAGCCAGTTACATAGGGCAGCTGAACTCTTGTGAACTCAGGCGGGCAATATGTTTACTTAGATGTAACCGTTTACCTTTAAACGGAGTATCCAGATTTGGAAAACCCATCACTAATCCAGAATGTAATTCATGTGATTGGCATAAGGCTGAAGATTTGTGTCATTTTCTGTTCGAGTGTCCAAAATATGCCCCTTTACGTAAAAAGTACATTCCACTGTTTTACTACAGATTCCCATCCGATCTTAAAGTTCAGCTGCTGTGTGGAAACCTACATGATAAACTGGTCTTTAAAGTTGCTATGTATATTTCAGGTTGCCTTAAATTAAGGAATTAGAGGGATTTGCTTTGAACTTTTCTTGTTTTTTTGTTTATTTATGTGCGCTGATGTAATGCTATATGAGTGTGTTTTACAACCACCTTCCTGTATTTTCTGGTTGTAAATTGTATTTTGTGTTCATATGGGCCTGATGGCCTGCAAAAACTGAAATAAATTTATTATTATTATTATTATTATTATTATTATTATTATTATTACACACACACACACACACACACACAAACAGAACCTGCAAGAGATTTCAAACCTTCCACTGAAACGTACAGACATACACTTGATGCCGATCATGTCAGCAAAATTAAAAAAAAGAACAAACGCAAACATTTTCTTATGAGCTCCTGCTGATGCATAGACTCATGAAAATCTGTCTCTTGCAGATGGGTAGTCTCAGAACCAAGGACTTTCCTCCCCACCCCCTTTCCCCATCACAAACACCCCTGCCCCACACTGGTTGTCTCTCTCGATTCGCTGCGCTGCGCAGCGAAACGAGGGGGACAACCAGTGTGCCCCCCAAATCTGCACCCCAACCCTCCCCCCCCCCCCCAACAATCACACACACACACACACACACACACACACACACACACACACACACACACACACACACACACACACACATCCATCCGCCTAATCCCACCCCCGACCTGTCAGTGTGATGCCTTCATTCTTCCCACCCTACAAGGTGTCAGACCCTTGACACCCATCCGTCTTGGGACACGTAACATTCCACAATGTGCACACGGGCCCGCTTGACCTGCGCTATGTGTCTGATGCCGTCAGCTACGGTAACTAACGAGTAACTCCCAGAACTTCTCAATAGCGACAGGGGGGGTTGTTGGGAAGGGGAGGGGAGACAACTTTGTAAATCGGACACAATCGTGTGTAAATTAAAACAGTCTTGGTGGCACCTAGAAACACGTCTGTGTTATAAGACTGGCAGTTCCAAGCCTGTTTTCACTAGCACCCAAACGGAACACCTTGCTTGGTGGCTTGCAGAGGACTTCAGCCCACTCATGCAACTGGCCCCTGGAATGTACGTGTCCCAAGACGGATGGGCATCATGTCTGGAAAGTGATTTAGTGGCAGTTGTGCACAACCGTCATCAATAAAGTACACTAACCTTTCACTGCTACTGAAGATGCGGTATCGTCAGTAGCAGTCAAAACGTTAAATAACCGTACACGATGATGATGATGATTTGTAGTTTACTGAAAGCGCTTCAGAGACACATGCGCGCCGACACATTAAAAAACTAGGAACCTAACATAAGCAAACAATAAACGGTGATACATAATTCAAATATAATTAGAGTGTGACAAGGAAGGTCAGCTCATTGGAGACGCGCCGTATACGCATCCCAGGCGATTCGCCACGTATCCCTATACGGCACGTATCCATTGAGTTAGTTCTCTTGGACTTACCCATGCAAGGACCATTCCTCTACAATTTATTGGAAAGGCCGCTACTCTACACTAGTCCCATTCGTTTTGTACGACGCTCAATCAAAGAACGCAACCCACACGGTGGAGTCATAGATCTTCATGGGCCCTCGCAGCCTGTGGGGGTGTATAAAGTTTTGGGTCTCTTCCTAATGCCATTTATGCCTGTTTTCGATCAGAGGAAGCCACGCGGTGTTCAGAGTGCGATAGGAAAAGGAAAGCACGCAATACAAATGTCACAATGATAAAGACAAACATGTTACCGTGGAATCAACGCCATCGTTTGTCAATACAAGCGTAATTTTGCGCTGGTCTGTGATTTGGGCCGTACGGCATCCAGCCGTAAGGCCCATAATCACAGACCTGGGATCAGCTGTATGAGTGAGCTTAGTCCTGCGCCAACCACTAATCAAGGTGCTCTGCTATAGCGGAGCACCTTGATTAGTGGTTGGCGCAGGACTAAGCTCACTCATGTAGCTGGTCCTAACACTCATTTTCTGATCCTATGCATCAACTTTTCTGATTCCACACGACATCAAGTTTCATGTACTAATGTAGTGACTAGGAACCGAGCCACTGTTGACCCAGTTTGGGGTTTTCCGCCTCTGCTACAACGTAGCCCGAGCGTTTTAGGTTCACGGATCATCTAAAGCGTTGTTCGCACAGAAAAGTCACATCGGTGTCCCGACAAACACGGGCGTGTCTCTGTTTCGCGAAAACCGCTGCTAAAGGACACGTACAATAAGTTCACTTTTGAAAATCAGTCAGTTCCTAACACAACAATGCAACATCTTGTCGTGTGTCACCGTCAAAATAGCTAAAATATTTGTCAGGTACGAGTAAAAACCAAACATATACTTTCATACTTTTATTTTTATTCGCAGTGTACTGTAGTTTAATATTTTATTCGACTAGATTAACTGGAGATTACACACAGATGCTGCAGACTTTGTACAGGAAATGTCAACAAAATGTTAACTCTATTCTTTTCAAAATAAATCCACGTAAATTTTCGATCAGGTGTTCGTTTTAACGATTGTTTCCGTGAGTTAGAACGACAGACAAATAATACAAAGTAAACGCCCATTTTCTGTCATTTAAAGCGTCGAAGAAGGAAGACGGATTGACCAGTTATAGCTGAAGGGTAGTGCCTTCAGGCGCCAAGCTGTTCAGGCACAACCCTTCAGCTGTCACTGGTCTATCGATTTTATGTTGTGTTCAAAATGCGAGAGAGACAGAGACGGCCATTTGTCTACTGTTGGTTGCAGCGATGAAAGGAAACAGCAGGCACTGATTAGGTAGACGACACACCTGAGACTGCTTGCAGACAGACGTCAAACTCAAAGATTTCTTCGTGAATTTCCCGCTTTCCAACAACCTCATCTCCCTCATCCACACACATCCACTCACCCAACCTTCCTCAATACCCCCCACCCCTTTCCGATGATATAAGTTCATTTTGTAGGTTTTGTTTGTTTGTTTGTTTGTTTGTTTCTTGGGGGTGTTGGTTTGTTGTTGGTGGCAGTGGTTTTGTTGGGGCTTTTTTTTTTTTTTTTTGCTGTTGTATGTCGAGGGTTGCCCGGATAAACCTCGTATCTCCATTTTAGCTAACTTTACAGGAGAGCCTTTTGAAATTTTGACATCTAAAATTAAATATTTTCTTTTTCTTATTGCCAAAACATTTAGTGTCTACCAAAATTTTGTTCTCTTCTCTGAATCTTCATGTAAATGTTTAACTGCACAAGCATTAATTTTATAAATAATTTGATGCTTTATGACATATGTAGCAAATACGGGATTTATGTAGTACTAGGAACTGTAAACTCTAAATGAACAGTGTCCGTATAAACCTCGTAAATGCATTTCCGCTGTTTACACAGGCCAAATACATGGCATGTCATCACATAACAGGGCTGCCTTTCAGTTGTAACTCGAGACGCTAGCTGGAATGGTTAGCAGGTGGCCAGCTCTAGTTCCTAAATAAAACTCGTAACTAGAACTACGGTTTCGTCGCGGTGGCACTTTTAGGAATAAACAGCCAGCGGAAAGCAATTATATGGATATGCGGTCTTAAGACAGGCCTGTGCATGCCTAGAATTTCCAACAACACCTAATGAAAGCCAGTACAACCAGTAACGTCTTTTTTAAAAGTCACAAAAAGTGACTGAATCACCTCTTGGAAGAGTCTCAAAGTCGCATTTGAAAACTGCTTGATTTATTTTCAACTCTGCTAATAAAGTTCTGGCGTAAAAGCTCTTCCTCTACTTCGTATTCCAGTAACTTAATCATACAGTGGTCTCTTTGCAATGTTGAGTGCTTCGTTATGAATTAATGATAATGACACACACGAAATGATAGTGTGGAAAGGAACAAAGAGAGAGGCGGAGAAAAAGACATGACAGAATGGTTGTCGAATATTACAGTCCTTAAGTATGGGTTGTTGTGACTCGTAAGTGAAAAGTTATGTTTTTTTTTAATTCAACACTCCATACAAAGTACAAAAAAGAGGAAACCTCACTTGGTCATCACCATGACCGAAAGCCAATGCCGCAATCCGATGTGTCTTCGTGTATCCAGCATGTCAGTATCCAAGTCGCACATGTCAATGTATTCAAGTTCCACTTCAATGTATCATTAAGTCACAAAATGGCTTTTGTTTTCTAGTAGCTACCACGAAACATTTCACACTTAAAATCACTTTTCGGTACTTGGTCAACAAAGTCAGTGGGATCCGTATGGATCTCACCTGGACCGAATATGGGGACAGGTTGGGATCAACGTGCTCCATGTGGGTCTTACCAGGGTCTGACCTGGACCTAGGTGGGACTCAAATACTATGCTAACAGGGTATCCCTTGCCTATATCAAGTGTGTAATTTGATATTTGATTTTCGATTGATGCATTTCCTGATTTAAACAAATACTACGTGTATTTTCCAGTAAGAGATACCGATACTGATTTCAGCACACCAGTTTCACTGAATCATCCACGAGATGTTGATTACTGTTCAGGAGCTGCTGTTGTATCAGAACAGCCTGACGTCGACGAAGTGGCAAAACTCTGTGCGCTTTGCAGGGGTTCAGATAATCATTTTCTTTTCAAGGTTAACGCCGGGTTGGTTCCTTAGAGTCTCTGCCAAAAAAGAGTATGATCGCAGTACGCATTTTCCAGAAGTGTTGATTGTTGTGGCCTTGTGTTCACTCTGAGTCAGTGTCCACTTCATCGACGTCAGGCTGTGGGAGCCGATCTACTGTAGCTGAAGAGGCCGGAAGGCTCCTGTAGAAAGCATGGTGCTCCTCAGGGATGATTCCAGACGAGCACAGGGACAAGAGGTCAGATTTCTTGGCCTGGGAGATGGGAAGTTTGTGGCTGTACAGGTGTGGTATAGTTTTGATAGGGGCAGCACGGCCTCTCTTCCTTCCTCCTGCAACCTTGATGGTCTGGTAGTCGACTTGATCAAAGGAGGTCTTGAAAAATATCTCCTCCCCTTTGCCTTTCTCAAAGTGAAATGCTTTTATTTGAAGCCAGTTCACTTTTTGTCCAGTGATGTCTGTCTTGGTGTTACGTTGGTGTTGAGGCAGCTAGTGTTTTGAAGTCAAGGATGTCTGTGTATTTGATTGGGACAACCAAATATGGTCGCGTCCTTCTGGCCATTCTTAGGATGATGTCCCAGCCACTGGGCGTATAGATGGGTGTGCTTTTCTTTGCAAATGTAATGGCTGCATGCACGGAGTCGCATTCCATCTGCGTATGCCCACTTTCCAGGTATTTGTGGGTTATGATCTTTATGTTTTCGATGTTTTGTACAGCATGGGATAAACCGGCTGCCAGGTATTGATTCCGATTTTGGCCTGGACAGCAGTCTGAATAGATTGTAACCTCCTCAACGCTGTCTGGGAGTGAGCTGAGGTAAAAGTAGAGGCAGGTTGCGATCTCACACGCTCCCCTTTTACCTTCCGACTCATCCTATGCGTAGCATTTGGCTTCCCCGTCAGCGAGTGAATAGATGGTAAAGTTATACACGGAGAGTTTCCTTTTGTAGTATAACTGGCTGACGAGGCCACAAGGGGCTTGCAGGACCGCCTGGAGATCCACAGTCACGACATGCTTTCGGTGATCTTCTTTGGCTTCTGCCTTGTCATTCTCTTTCTCAAGGCGTGCCCGCTTCTTTCTCTCCTGGTGTTTTTCAAACGCCTTCTTGTCATCTTCCGTGACCAGCTCTTTCGTCTTCCTCATGGCAAAAGCAGCACACAGCGTACACTGGTCCTTTTTGGGGGCATGAAAAGATAAGTTATATTCAGTGTTGAAAACCTGTCTGTATTTCTTTGTTGACACTGGTTGACGGCCCTCCTCTTTGCACTGCTCTACGTACAGGTCGTGCATCTTTTTCACCGTCAATCCGGGCTGTAGGTACTTGCGTTGAGAGTCTTTCCTGGTATAATGTGACTCTACAGCGGGGAAGGACTCGATGTGTTTTCTTACCCCTTCAATAGCTTCTTCACTGGCCTTGTTGTATGGCTTCCCACTTCCTCGGCGTTCCTTGCCAGTGAAAGCTCCGTTCGTGCTATTCTTTAAAGCATGGTCAACATAGGCTTCACCAAGAGCCAGTGTCGCCAAAAAGAACATCTTGCAGACTCGTCGCTCTTGGCCATCAACAATGAAAAAGAAGGTGCGGCATCTCTGGCGTTTCTTGGGCACTGGCTTATTGTCTGCACCCAAAATACGGACAGTTTCTCTTTCTCTAACATGAGCACAAACAAAGTCTTTTTGGCGTTCATAAGTGTCTAAGGCATAAAATGTCTGAAAGAGGTCTTGCCGATACTCCTCTGAGATACGATTATTGCAGTCGTATCTGCACTTGCTACAGTCAGTCTGCTGGACACGTTTGGGAGGAACAGTCTTGCCAGTCTGAGATATATACTCTTTCCCTTGCAAATGCAATGATTTTCTTACGTTTTGTTTCCATGCTTCTGGCTTTGATTTTTTCTTCCTGGAAAGATTTTTCTTAGGAGGCGTTTGGAAGGATCCTTGTTTCCTGGGTGTGATATTTATTTTGTCATTTGACTGCTGTTTTGTTGGGGTGATGTTCACACTGTCGTCCATGGTAGGAAAACTCAGCCCTTCCCCCAAGCTTTCCCCGTCGTTCGGATTGTGGACTTTATTTGGCGTCGACTGGTGAGTGGGTTGGAAGTCCTCAGCCTCACCATCAGAGTCAGAGTGAATACAGACGTCACCCTGAGGCCCTGGCGTCTGCTGTCTGGCTGGTCTGTGGCAAGTGTCGTAGTGAGACGGCTCGTGGACAATAAAGGCCAGTGTGATGGGTTCCGCCTGTTGACAAGCTATGGCAGCGGTGCTACCCCTGGACGGCATGACGTCTAAGACAGATTTGAACACGTCGCTTGTGTAGATACGGACAACTCTCTCGGACCAGTCAGCCAAAACCCGTGGCAGAAGATCTGCGGCATCATTGCTCCACTTCCCAGGCTGTCGCAGTTCACTGACATTCGAGAGGAACCTCATGAATATGTCATTTTCATCTTCTCTGTCTACTGGAGCAATGAAGGGAACATAAGTTCCATAATTGTCCTCAAGGTGTTCACACAGACAGTGTCGCAGTTCCTCCCCTGATATCTCATCTAAATGGAAGGCGGAGGCTTCGAAGAAACAGTTTCCATCAGGATATATTTCTGTTCGAATAAATCCATTGGCTGATAAGAGGTTGTCCAGGCGGGCTTGGTGTACTGCGACATTTTTCTCTCTTTCTTTTGTTTGTGCTAAACTTGCAGCTTGCGCCCTCATCATATCACTCTGTCGTTTGGTCTTTCGACGTCGTTTTCTGCTGGTCAGTTGGGCTTCTTCGGCCAAGAAGCTGCTGTCGACGGAGTCATATTCATGTCGTGATGTCTCGGATTCTTCTGATGGCAGAAATGTTGGGTCTGCAGAATCATCGGCAGCATCAGGCACTTGCTTCGAAATGAGGGGCTCGTCATCTGATGTGCTGAAGTCTGAATGTGAAGCCAGTTTCTTAATCAAGGGTTCATCATCAGACGTATTGAAAGCGGTTTTTTGTTCACGAATCAGAGGTTCATCATCAGACTCGTTAAATGCATCCATCACGCTGCTCAGCTGCTCGTCGTCGGTTGAGCTGAAGGAATTCGCTGATCTCTCAGCTGCTTTGACAAAAGATGTCGCCAGATTGAGATACACGCTGTCTTCAGCACTGTTCGGGTCCATGATGTTCACACTGGGTACTGATCTACAAGAGAAATGATATTGATTCCGATCAGATACAGTTACATTATGAAAATTAAGACACATTTAAATGGTTTTGTTTAAAAAAAAAACTGCCATCCGTTTTACTCATTGTTGCAACAGATAGTATTGTTTGCCAGTCAGGCTTAAGCTATCATTATCCTCAACGAGGTAATGACCCGACAATTTGAACAAGCTACCAGGGTGGGGTTCGAACCCATTACCCTCTCACCCTCCTGTATTCAGCCGCGGCGCTCATAACTGAGCTGACGAGGCTCACGTAACACGTTTCTCAAACGCATATTTTTTTTTAGAAAGCTTATAAACTAATCAAGTGTATGTGTGTGTGTGTGTGTGTGTGTGTGTGTGTGTGTGCGTGCGTGCGTGCGTGCGTGCGTGTGTGTGTGTGTGTGTGTGTGTGTGTGTGTGTGTGTGTGTGTGTGTGTGTCACAGAGAGAGCAAGAGAGAGAGAGAGAGACTGCTGAATAATTTTCACAAAAAATAAAGATTGCTTACCTTCCAGAAGAAGATCTGCTGAATCTTGGCGAGTACAAAAGGGTAAAAGGTGTAGCCAACGCAAGCCGATCTTTCGGAAGGGAGAAAAGTCAATGAAATGGGCAGTTTTAATTTTTTGTGCTTGTGTTATACATGGGATATTTCTATAATTTCTGGTGGGAAAGGTTCCGCTGTGATAAGTAAGTGACCACAGCTGCACTGAAGTCCCATTAGGAGTGACATGTGTTGACAAGTGTCATCTCCTACACAGTCCAGATTCTCGTTAGTTTTTTTCCCTGGTATTTGTTCCGGATGTGTCTGTCAACATGGTTAGGGTGCCTGCATACATAGCAGATAATCACAGAACCTAAAGAAGTATTACTGATAATGTTATTTTCTATTTAAAAAAAATCTGCATATTGAATGAAAAACTTAGATCACACACACACACACACACAGAGCATGAGAGAGAGAAGGGGGGGGGGGGGGGGGGATTAGGGGTTGGAGAGCTGGGAGATGTGCAAGTACAGACGGATTTCTTAATTTCAGTCTAATTCAGAACGTTTTCCCCTCTTCTACAAGTTCCAAGATACTTTCTTCTAACTCTGATTGAGACCAAGAAATGGTGATTTTCATTCTACATAAAACTCGTAGACTGTCGTACTGTGATTAAACGCGCAGACAGCAGCAGTCGGGCCCTTTCCTGTGCCGATGTAAACAAAGCAACAGCAATTACGGCTTTCATACAGGCACTGCTGCTGAGTGCAGTGATAAACCGCCGGGCCCGCGTAAAGCCAGCTGTGCCAGATACGATGTTCATACAGCCAACTTTTCAGGGAATCTGCCGCCGTCGACCACCGTATATCTAATTACGGTTGTTATACAGGCACCACATTATTTGAAGTTTTATACTTGGTTTAATTATTCATTAATAACTAATTAATTTTAATTATTATTCTATTTCTGCTTTCACAAACACAATCTCGAAGTGAAACTGAGTTGAATGACGTAAAAAAGTCATTTTCGGAAAAAAGTGAGATACGAGGTTTATCCGGGCAACCCTCGATGTGTATGTGAGAGGGTAGGGGGTGGGGTGGGGGGGCTGTTTTCGTATACATGGACAGGCGTACTTTTTCAAACACATATTACCAACCAACCAGCCACACCATCTCACAATCAGCCAACAATTGAATCAATTGAATGAATGAACTAACAAACAAACTAAAAAGAAATAAAGCAATAAACCAAAAACAAACAGTTGCGATTGAAGATTTTAAAAATCCCAACTGATCCTTGAGTTAAACCCGGCTCTTAAAATATAAAAGTGTCATAATAAAAATGGGGATCTAAATCATAATCGATGACCAAGGATCTATTTAACCAACCAACCAACCGATCCACCCACCGACCGACCGTCCAACCGGACGACCAAGTAACTGATCAGCAAGGCAAGCCAGCCAGCATCCCAGCATTGCTTGGCTACTGGCTGGCTTGCCTTGCTGATCGTCACCTCTTGCTTGCTTGCTGTATATTAATATGATTTTGTGTTTAGATTTTTAATATGTCTTAATCTTAGTACTAAAAGTCCTTTACAGAGTTTGTATACTAGTATTATGAGATGACCGTCGTAATGTATTTTCACTATTTGTGGTACGTGAGTCATTGTCTAAAGCGTGCGCATGCGTGTGCGAGTTGTGAGTGCGCGCTTAGAGTTATAATTATTATAAGATAAGCGCATTATAAATACCGTAATTATTTAATTATTATATTCACAGATTTTATATTAGAATGTCAGTATTAACTCATTCAGCCCGACGGCAGAATTTCCCAAATTTTGGGAGTCATCATCTAATGACTATGCACCAGTTGCAGGAGATGGATCGACCATGATAATTCAAGGGCAGTGCCAGATTAGCTTGGCGCCGACAGGCGCCAAGCTAATCTGGCACTACTTTTGAATCATCATGGTCGACTCATTTCATGCTGTAGTGCGTCAGGGCTGAATGGGTTAAATGTTTATGGATGATTTTTGTTCTTACTGTTCCCAATTGCCGCCCAAGGGATAAATACGGATTTTTTAAAAATTAAATTGAATTGAGTTGTATTAATTGAATTGAACTGAACTGAACTGCTTCCTTGCTGGCTTCAAGGAAGCAAGCAAGCAAAAGGTGCCTGCCGAGCGTGCAAAAAGCAGAGAACATCCGAAAGAAGAAAGAATTAGAAACATGCTAAGAAAAGACATTTACAACACAATTTACTCAAATTGTAGCAAACGATAAAGTAAAATATAGTAAAGTAAAACCCTCGACTGACTAAAACCCTGCACGTAAAGTCTGACTCAAGCAGCTGTTCTGCGAAGCAGTCTGGAAGGCACAAGACAGTTAACCTGTTCAGAGAAAATGTAAACATACCCAACTGCAAAAGGTATATATCCTTATGAGCCCCCGCAGTTGCGGGGGACTCATGAGGATCTATGCCTCTTGTTGACACCCCTGTGAATCCATGTTCATAGGACAGCTGGGGTTTGCTGATGTGGAACTGACGGAGACTGCAGAAACACAGTTTCCGTCAACGGGCACTGAACGGGTTTAACACTTTTACCCCCAAGGTCCCATTTCTCAAACTTTGGAGGTGTTGCCTAATGACTATGTACCAGTTGCAGGAGATGGACTGACGATGAAAATTCAAGGGTAGTGCCAGATTAGCTTGGCTAATCTGGCACTACCCTTGAATTATCAGGTCCTGCTGTTGGGACTCGGGCTGAATGGGTTAAGGCCATTTCTGTGAAAAGCGAGATTTTCATTGTAATACAATGAAAATCTTGCTTTTCTAAAAAAAAAAATGGACTTCCTGTCTTGTGCACTGGTAGTGCAGAGCAGGACCGGCTATCATGTTGGTCTGCGAGCGCCGTACGCGCGCCGGACTCCCGGAGTATAAAGATACAGAGATGATGGTGGAAAAGAAGATGATGAATGAGAGGAACTGATAATGTAACCCAGGTCTTGAGATGCTCGTACTGCCCAAGTACGTACTGATGGGGTCACTATCGGCTTTATAATGAATATGGTGCCATGGGTTATCATAGGCGCCTGCCCCCCTCCAATCTGCTACTTTATCCCTGACGCCTTCACTGCCGGCGCACAACGAGCAATACCCAAATGCAAGAGGCGTAGATCCTCATGAGCCCCCGCAGTTGCGGGGGGCTCATGATGATCTAAGCCTCTTGCTGACACCACTTTGCATTTTAAAAAAAATCTATGGACGGCTGGGGTTCTTTGACGTTGCTTTAATTAGCAAAGATTTCAGTCATCACAATCTGTGACCTCCAATGTAAAAGCAGTTCTCCTATATGGAGCAGAGACTTGGAGATTGACAAAAACCACAGTCAGCAGAGTACAGACCTTCATGAACAGTTGCCTTAGAAGAATTTTGAAAATCCACTGGCCAGAGAAGATCAGCAACGTCAGACTCTGGGACAGAACAGAGCAGATAACAGCAGAGAATGAAATTGGGCGAAGAAGATGGGGATGGATCGGTCACAGTCTCAGAAAGCCAGCTTCCAGTATCACTAGGCAGGCATTGTCATGGAACCCCCAGGGAAAGAGGAAAAGAGGTAGGCCGAGAAACTCCTGGCGTCGAGACCTCCAAGCAGACATCAAGAGACTGGGAACCACCTGGAGTAGAATCGAAGGAGAAGCACAGGACAGGAGTTGCTAGAGGTCTCTCGTCGACGGCCTATACCCGGGTAGGGGTGACAGGCGTAAGTAAGTAAGTAAACAATCTGCGACCACTGGCAGTGCCGGTAGCGTTCCAAAAGTGTCGCAATCTCTTTTGTTAGGGCGCTTCAAGAACCTTCCGGCTGCAAGATCAACTTCGCGGTGGCAGAATAAAGTGAACTGCAGAGATCAACTATCATCCGTCCTCTTGCTGTCACCGAAGCGAGAAAGCTCGCTCACGACAGGTGTCTTAACAGCCCCTCCCATCCTGCCCCCTCCCAAACACTCCACCCTCTGGTCGCCCCAACCCCGTCATGCTCTAAACTCGTGGTCAACAAAAAAGAAAATTGATTCAGACAAGTTCCACTGTACAACACCCCCCCCCCTTCCCCTGCCACCCCCGCACCACAGCATCCTCCTACAGGCATCCGCTCCGCCCAGCCCCCCAGCGGGCTAGCAAAGGTCGCTGATGACAGGTCGCCCTGTTTACACGAATGCCCCCTAGTGGGAGAGTGCGGCCCTGGAAAACATGACCCAGAAACTCTGGCGCCTGTCCTGCCAGACTTGGCATTATAAATTCCCGCAGTCAACGCTACAAGCGGCCACGCGCCTTCAAGAGGTATAGATCCTCATGCGCCCCCGCATGTTGCGGGGGCTCATGAGGATATATGCCTCTTGCTGAACTTAAATTTGCATCTGTGTTTCCTTCTAGCGGCGGCACTACAGATTTCAGCAGTGAACGGTAAGGGTATGCAAGAGGGTAAGATATACATTGAGCGCCCGCCGGATGCGGGGCATATGAGGATCTGCACCGCATTCTGATCACCGGTTTGCATTTGTGTTTCCCAGACTAAAATAAATGGTCAATATGACTGTAACAGCAGAAGTCTTGGCATCAGAAACGCTATGTTGTGTGTTCGTTTCTGGTTAGTATAAAATTTACGAATACAAACTAAAATGATCAAAATCACTGATAATAATACACACAGTGGATACTTTTCTTGACGCGGCAGGCAACCGGTGTTAACGAAAATTATTCAAAGAAAGAAGGAAGGTTGAAATTAAAGATTCAAGATGACTTTATTGTTGCCGCTGTGATACAAAATAATCATACACAGTTTGACTTGTCTTGCCACCGCAGGTGATGCTCACATTCACTCAATCGCTCATTCCACAAATGATTACAATAACAGAGCTACAAAATGGACAATCACTCGGGAAGGGTGAAGCCCGTCGCCAAAAAGGCCGGCGCCAGTGGCCTCATCCCGATCCGAACCTCCCTAATATAATAAAAACAGAATGCTAAGACAGCCCTATGTCTCCTAAACACACTAGTATGTGCTCTTTAGTTAAATTCCTACTTGACAAAAGCTAGTAGTAGTATATAAAAATACAAGTTAACAACAGAATCAAATTACCGTCGAAAGGAAAATAATCTCCGATCTAGGCAACATAAAACAACGGTCAAAGCTGCACCTGGAGACCCGTCGCAATAGTACTGCGCCGGTGTTCAGAGGGCACCGCTCCGACAAAGTCCGTCAACATCATTTATAACACATACTGTCATGGTGGTAACAGTCATGAGCCAATATAATTAAATAAAACCAGCACCCCCACACACAGTCATATTCACAGGCACGCCGCTTGTGGGGGAATATCTGTCAACAGCGAAGGTCGGCGCGGTGGTAGTAAAGCTCGCTGGTAAATGCTTCTCTGCGTGCTTCCACGCTCTTCTGTGGAGTCAGTCAGAATGAAGAAAAATCTGGCAGTGCGTTAGTCTGTGAATAATGTAGGATGGAGCCCAGAATAGCACATGTTTAGTAATTCCACAGTTCTTCTGCACGCTCTTCTTTAGATACATAGGTTGGCATGAAACAAGTCCAAATTCCGACTATTGAACAAGATTAAGACGATGTTCTAGCCGGTACACCACATAAAGTTGTCCCAAAAAAGTACAACATTGTTTCCTCAAAACATGATGCACAACACTGCCTGGAAAAATAATAATAATAGGAGTCGCTTCAAAGCACAGTTGGCGGATTGTGCCGGAGCGGCCGGCCAGAAGATGGTGCATGGCCGCCATCTTGCCCTCTAACATACTAAATAGTAAGTCACACGTGTTGATACAACTCCATGATGCCGTTTTTTTTTTTAAAGAGTGTCTATCTTACCTTGAACGCTACCTCAACAAAATTGGTCAATATGTTTACCTGCCCCCCCCCCCCCCCCACCCCCCATCAACTCTGCCCACCAACTCTCCTCCCCCCCCCCCTCCACCCCTCTCGAAAAAAAAGGGGTGTGGGGTGGGGGCGCAATCATTATAATACTAAATAGGGAGGTTGACAGAGCAAGACATAACATCCAACGGGATGAGAGTTCAAGATAAATCGGCTCCGCGTTGTTTCTGTGAAAACACTGTACATAAATTGATAATAGCTCAAGGGTACTTTCTGATTAGCTTGGTGCCCTAGGACGCCAAGCTAATCAGAAACAACCCGTAAGCTACAGAGGGCCACCAAGTTAATCATGTACTACGCTCAGCTATCAAATTCTGCTAATCTTGTTCTCACGGGGCTCGAGATGAAAAGGGTACTGTCCTTATCTGACGCAAAACAATACAGGAGACAAAAAGGATGGCACTAAAAATAGCATAAAAGAGGACACGACACCAATCCGGAACACTTATTCCCTCACTATGCTGGGCGCAAACGCCGAGCAACTGACAGACTAATAAGAAATGAAACTGAAGAGCATATGCCACTCACTTTATAGACTGTTATGTCGTCATATAGTGTTACACATGCTACCTCCGAGGTGACATTACGCCGGTACTTATGTTTTGACGCGCTAGCATCCTTTAATTTTTCCTGTATTTTCTGAGTTAATACGGAACTTGTAGCTCAGCAGGAAATACCCATAACCGCGTTGTCAAGAAAGCTTTAGATTACAGATACTGACGAAAATATAGAGTGTCTTTTTCGTTTTTTCTCCAAAGTACTAAATTTTTAGTTACGAGGTTGCATGCGAACACCATTGAAAACAGGACAAAAAATGAGACACAAGCCTGTTAGATGTAGGAGATGTCCTCTAAAGACTGTACAATGCAGTTCTGGAAACAGATCATTCATGATAGTTTAAAGGTGTTGCCATAACAGCTTGGTGCCGAAAGGCACCCAGCTTGGCTGGTAACGTATTATGGTCGATGCAACGTAGTCTAAGCCGAACGGGTTAAATCATTCGAAACGTGCCTTGTACGGATACGCGGTTTTATGCCGCGTATCCGTACACGGAGCGTCTCGAATGTGTTACACAAAACAGAAATGAAGGCGAAGTTCCACACCGGCAGCAAAATCATGCCTGTGTGTCATTCAGAAACTCAGACAGCTACATACTCTCCGATTTGGCCAGCTCAGACCCCCAATCTGCTTTACAAACTCAGATGTAAATCGAGCCAGCAAAAGTCATAAATCTTCAACAACCCCTCGCGCTTTGAGACATGCATGCGGATCTGTTCCAATGGCAGAATGAAGGAGGCTTGCTGCAATACCGCAAAAGCAACCAACTTGTTCCCACACTCTGAAAATCAGTTTTCCAACCATTTACCGCCACCTGCAAAACACACAAGATTCCCATGAGCACCTACAGTCTGAGAGGTTGATGAGAATCTGTGCCTCTTGCTCGGAACGATCGGTGCCATCTATATCCTCATATTGAGGGAGTGATCGAAAGTTATGCCTAATACTATTCTGGGACTGGGCCAAAGATAGAACACAACACACCGCGAAAGAAAAGTCAGGCTGATCCATCAAAGAAGAAAATTGTGCTTCCCATCTGATCCCACCAACTTGACATGGCACGGAGGGATTGTGTCTTTTGTTCCTCCCTAAGAGAACGACTGATGTGAACTGGCCATCAAGAGGCATAAATAGATCCTCATGAGGCCCCGCGTTTCGCGGGGCCTCATGAGGATCTATCCTTCTTGCAAATGGCGTAATTTCCGCTCTGGCATAAAAGGGCGAGTGAGGGTTGTTTTCGCACGCCGAAAACAAGCTACTTACTTCAATTGCGGATGTGTAGTCAGTCCTCTCTTCTTTGTTTTCTCAGCGGCCCACAGCAGACTTCGGCAAACTTACAAGTCTCCACGACTTGCAGTAATAGTTAGTCCTTGAGATAAGTCTTGGAACTAAACACTGAGCCGAAGAACTTTCAGCATAGGCAACAAACTGACACAACACGCACACACACACACACATACCACTGACTACCGCTTAGCACTCTGATACACAACACAGAAGTGTGCAGAAAGTTTTGGGAGCGTGTTGCTTGCTTCTGCGCGGGACTGCTGGAAGAGCCCGGATGGACGCCTGGAATCTCGCCTGCAAATCCCGTTAGCGCGGGGGGCCCATTATGGGATACATCATTGAAATTATGGGATCGCGCGACGATCGCTCGAGCCAGTCATTCCCTTTTCTTGAGAGCCGCTGTTATTGTAAGCTGTACGACAGATGGTCCTCTTTGCGTGAGGAACATATAAATATACAGGAGAGATCAAGATGTATAGATCCTGATGAGCCCCCGCATCCTGCGGGGGAATAACAGGATCTATGCCTCCTGCAGATGGGTGGAGCTCACTAAGCGGCGTTCTTGAGAGCCGATTGATGTCAGGACAGCGACGAAAGACAAAGAAAATTTACCTCTTTGTGAACGTCTGCCATGGGGATCGTTCAAGCATAATCTTCATGCTGATCGCACCTGATCTCCTAGAGTGATAAATTTTATGCTTTGGACGCCAGAGAGAGAGAGAGAGAGTGAGAGATTCGTCTGCCGGCCTCTGCCAACCCAACACAGTGAGTACTGCAATATCTGGCAAAGAAACACAACCGATAAAATAAGTTTTCTGGCACCCTAACAGAGCCCCACCTGGAACTCTGGGAGGTGCACATGACCAGATGTTTCTCAGGCGCCGACACTGGCGAAGTTTACAGCCGTGTTCGCAGGGTGCCACGCGGAGGGGGAATCGAGGCGCCCGAGGGGGTAGTTAGCCGAAATAAGCAGTACATCAAGCAGCCACTTCCATCTGTAAGAGGCACAGATTCTCGTGAGCCCCTGCAGTCGCAGGGGCTCATGAGAATATATGCCTCTTGCTGGTCACATCCACCTCCTTCAACAGAGGAGGGGTGCCACAGGGGGAAACAGGGTGGGGTACTCAAAAAAGAAAACTTGGACCTCCCAGTCTTAGTGAGGCCTGGACGGACTCAAAACAGTGTCAGTCAAGAAAACGCTATACACATTTCCTCAGTTCATGTTCTTGTTTCATTAGGTACAGACTTGACTTTTCCCTGTCAAATTTACAGACAGTGGCTTTGTATAATTGTACGCCAAGTTTGGGCTGTTCTGGCGCTACCCGTGAACAATCATGGTCGATCTGACTCATGATCTGTAAGGAAGTTTACCCGAGAGGGCGACTCAAAGTAAAGGCGCCAGTGTCGACATAAGGGCTCAGTGCGGTTGACCACACAGGTTGTCTCCCTCGATTCGCTGCAGCCAGTGTGTGTTGACGGTCCATTGAACTGACACTACTGAGATGCTGATCATGAAAATTTATTTCCCTTTATATGACCAAGAGTATCCACCGAACTTGTCCAACGAGCGTGACAGTGACTAACGATCACCGTTAGTCCCCCGAAAATTTGTAAATAGAACGTAGATCATACGACAATCTATGTCTGTTGCAGATCGCTCACTGAAGTGTTGAAGTCCCGGAATTATTTTGGACATTATGGCTCTAGCATGTAAGTAAAAATCAGAGAATCTACCACTTTTCAGAGTTCTGGTGTGATCCTGCAACAGATTATGTTTCTTTTCCCCTGTCCAATCTAAAACTTCTGAGATTTCCGTGTCAGGTGAAATCATCGTTGCAGTATTCTTGTCTTTTTTGCGCGTCTTTTTTTGCTTCCGGTGCCAGTTACGGGAGGTACGTGATAGCTAAAGGGTAGTGCCTGATTAGCTTGGCGCCTCGAGAGGCCCCAAGCTAATCAGGCACAACCCATCTCGGGCGACTTTAACTCATTCAGCCCGACGGCCGTATTTCCCAAATTTTGAAGGCGTCATCTAATGACTATGCACAAGTTGCAGGAGATGGATCGACGATGATAATTCAAGGGCAGTGCCAGATTAGCTTGACGCCGACTGGCGCCAAGCTAATCTGGCACTACGCTTGAATTATCATGGTCGACCCATCTCCTGCTGTAGTGCGCCAGGGCTGAATGGGTTAAATATTCTCCATCACTTACACTGATTCCCTTGTGTTCTCAGTACTACCTGAACATTGACTTCATCAATTACTGAGTCAGTCGATCCATTTCGCTTGACACTGCGTGGTGTACTGGAGATGATGCTCAAGCGATCACGGCTTTGCCTCTTGAATGATCAAAAGATTCTTGCTCGCCCGGAAAAACTCCTCCGGTTGGCAAAACATATCTGCGTAAGATTCAAGTCAAAGACACAAACTCGGAAGCTTTTCTCAATCTGAGAATTATGCCGCAAGCGCGGCCGATGAGACTCTACTGAGTAGAGAGGCACAAAGATATATCTCTGCTACCAGCCAGCTATACAAAGTACTGATGTCGATAGTCTCATGAGCTGCAGGGGCTCATGAGAATCTATGCAGCTTGCAGACGGTGGAACCTGGCATGGAGGAGGAGCTTGGGGTTGTAGATACATCGTGGTGTGTGGGACCATAAAGTTGTTTGTGGATGTTTCGCGATATTTTTGACGCACCTGGGTTGCTCATTATGACGTGTGTGGCTTTGCCTCATAACTAAGTACAAATGCTCGCAATCTGATTGCCCCGAACTCGTGTTGTCGCTCAGTAAAGATAGCCCAAATAATCTATCACTCTATCCGTAAACAGCTGCGGCACAGAGAAACAACATTGTAAATAAAACTCACATTATCAGTGCGTGAAAATAAAACGTTACAAGCCAGAAAAAAGAAACACCTCAGCAACGTACGAAATGATTGTGTGAATCATGAAAACACAACTACGGGGTGTGTGTGTGTGGAAGGGGGGAGGGGCCGGGGTGGTGGCAGTGGGAGTTGGAGATTGGAGATTGGGTACATACCAAAACAGTTGGGTCGGGGTACGAAAGCCGGCAACAGAGAATAGTTCTATAGCTGTATACATGCATACCGCAACTCCACCTAAACGACATACTTTTACTCCGAAAAGGAGGTGGCATTTTTTTTTTTTTCAAATCCTGTCACAATGAGGCTGGACCTCGCACACAGTTCAAAATCAGAGGCCAGTTGCATGAGTAAGCTTAGTCCTGCGCAAACTACTAAGCAAGGTGCTCGCTATAGCGGACCACCTTGCTTAGTGGCTTGCGCAGGACTAAGCTCAATTATGCAACTGAGCCCAATAACAAAGGCCATATATCATCTAGCCAAAGTCGACCGCAGTGGGCCCGCGCACGACTGTGGATTACACTTTCACTATTGTGCGCGGGCCCAGTGAGATCGACTTCGGCCCAATAGTCTTTTGCGTCTCGCTGAGGAGGCGTCAAGAACAACTTGACTGTCACTGCCTTAAAGCCATCATGGTCGAAGTCTTTTGACCAAGGACTAGAACCAGGATAGCGGTAGGCGCCAATACTCGATGGACGGCACGGTGTTCGCGTACAACCTCGTAACTGGCATTTTAGCGCAAAGTAATAAGTCATGTTTTTATACCGGCGGTTGCCTCCTCCGTGACATTTTATTTTCTCGGGCCCACTGATTTTCTGACGGAAGTCTGGAGCTTCAGTGTAGCTCAACAGGAAATGACCATATAGCAGCCGTTTGAAGAAACTAAGCTTCGGCGGAACACATAATTCTGACCAAGCAGTAAACATTTCCTCAGTTTCTCATTTGAAGCCAAACATTCAGTTTTAAAGTTACGAGTTTGCTCATTGCTGAATGCAAACACCATCGTGAAATACGCCCCATTCTCTTTGTATATCATATCCTAGCGTGCCAAACGAACGTAGGGAAAGACGATCTGTACCAGCTGAAGCCATACGGCCGTTTCGGTCCTAACCGTTTCAATACACATTTTATCTCCTCGTCAAAAACTGTACCGGCCTTGACGAACGGACCCTATTCAGTCTTGAAATGGCCTTGAAAAGTCCCATTTTCTCATGAAAACATCAGAGGCTTATAAGGATCTATGCCTCTTGCTTGACTGCATTTACATCAGTCCCCAAACAGAAGCAGACACCCAAGTTTATCCTCCGACAACCTCGTTGCGAGGAAAATTTATGAGCAGATCCGGTGATGCTGGAAGTGAGAGGAAGGAGAGGATGTGAATAAGTCAAGTCTGCGAGTGCGCGACGACCGAAGCACCCATGTGTAAGAGACACCGACAGATCTTTATGAGCCCCCGCAGCAAGTTGCGGGGGCTCATGAAGATCTGTGTCTCTGCATCCTTTGTAGATCTGCGTCTCCGCCTATGTATCATTTTTACATCCCAGTTCCACAAGCTGAGGTGACTAATAAAAATACGGAGATCACACTATGACTGACAATACACGCTTCTGAACATGAGCACCGAAAATCCCCCATGTGTTATGTAAGAGTCACAGAGACTCACGCCCCTACGAAGAGCACAGCAATCATACTGCTCATACTGTGTGCCTACAGTGATACTGATACTGTGTGCCTACATCAGACATCTCTACCTGCTTTACCTCTATGTTCTCGAGCCAAGAGAGGGTGTAGGGTATCAGTCTGCAACTATGCCAGGGGAAGACAAAACGGCCCGCCACTTTCAGCTTCCAGTAACACATAAAAAAAAATAGGCTATACTAGAAACAAACGACCCCTAACATCGCTGTACTCGACCGCTACTTTGCATAGATTTTCATGGTGCCTGCTTGTCTTGCAGTGACCCATCACTGTACGTCTTGCTGGTATCAAATATATCTCACTGCTTATGTCAGTGGACCAGGCTGCCTGGTGTTTGGTCTGCCGCTGATGCCACCCCACCCGCGTTGATGGCGCAACTAGAAGAGAAAATAAATAAAAGTCCGCCCAGAGTTCACCTCAGCTAGTTCTTGTACAGTTGTAAAGTGTACACCTATTTAGTCCTCAGCCTGAACATGTAAATGGAGCTTAGATATTTGCCAGCAATATCCTGCAGAGGCTCATAAGAATCTATGCCTATTGCTGACCGAAGGAGCCGTTTAGAGACTGTTCACTGCAGTTCAGTGATTGCTTTTCCATATGAGTCAGCCGCTTTTCGCGCCGAACCTAGGTTCAAACTTCTTTTGTCCTGCTTCGGTACATTGTGACATCAGAGCCGCAGAAAATTAGTGTTAACCGATTACATCCAGAGGCTGAATTCTTAAATCAGCTTATTGTCCTAAGGCTACATTGCAGATTAGGAGATAGATCATGAAAATTCAGTTTAGTCAAGGGTGGTGCCAGAATAGCTTGGCGCCTCAGGCGCCAAGCTATTCGGGCACAACCCTTGAAACTGATATCACAGTCAATTTTATTTCAAGCAGTAATGTATCAGGATGAAAAGGGTTAATATTCTAAAGCGATACACATGAAAAACGCATAACTCGATCGCAGCCTGTCCGCGCCTGCTTGTGGGCCCTTTTCAGTTAGGATAGCACATTTTGAAAGCGGGGCAAAAAAAAGTGATACTGCTAATCGACGCCGGAACGTCCTGAAAGTATTATTGTAGTGCATTGTGATGAAAAAAAATGTCTCCACCGTAGCCCGTGAACGACTTGTATATCGTTGGAAGTGCAAAGTTCACAACAGATACAATTTCGACTATTTCAACGCTCTGAAGATAAAAGATTCGAAAAAGAAAATTCAGACTAGAGCTAGAAAACTTGAAAAGTACTGGAAGCTTTTCTGCACTCAAGACTATTTAAAAGTTTTTCGTCTTTTTACACTGAACGAAGTCAATTCTTTTTTAAACAAGCATAGATTAAAATGAGTCTTTGTCGTCGCAGGGGCTCATGGGAATCTGTATGTGTTTTTCACGGCGATTAGCCTCAGTCTCTAATGCAAGATCAAGTTGAGGGATTTCAGTTTCTATTTCACCTGAGAATACGTTCCACAAACGACCGGGGTGAGCTTTTTTACTTCTTTAAGCCGTGGAACACGTATCCAATTAGGCATTGAATCGTCTGTGTTAGGTTACTTCGAGGATTACATCGTGGTATTGTGGTCCGATGAAGATGATTATCAGACCGACGCGCTGAAGGTGCGGAGGTCTGATCGGTAATCAGCTTCACACATAATCAACAAAAACTGAAATGCCATAGATCTGTCACATTTTATTTATTTATTTTTATTTTTCTCGTACTGCACGCGTGGCAACAGTCTTTGCTTTCTAAACAGCATATGAGTTGACATTGAGAACAATGGAAAGTTTCGAGCTTTCTCAGTTGAGAGTTTGAATTGCGACACATTTGCGTAGCACTTGTGTAGTGTGCTCACCGCGTGTGTCATGCCGAAATAAGGTACAATTCTTTTATTTTTCTATCGTCTACCACCATTTGATCTTTGTGTTTATGATGTAAGGTGCCGGACAGCCCTGATCTAAGCGTTCACACAAAAGACCTACGACAAAATCGTCCGCGATACTAGAACTGCGGATTGGACAGCTGATTAAAAATTACAGGTACGGCAATGGTTCTAGGAGGTAGGCACAGTGTCGGAAAATTAAGTGACTGAACGACAATGAGATTTAACCCCTTCAACCCTTCACTACCAAGTAGACGTAGGTTGTGTTTTGGAAATCATTGTATACTGACGAGCAAAGGAAATGCGACATTTTTGGAATCATCGGAAACACCAAAGTGTCTCCGACGATTCCCAAAATGTCGCATTTCTTTGCTGGTCAGTACATAATAATGGTCGCATTTCTTTTGCTGATCAAAGATCCCCGGCCCACAGAGGAGCGTGGATACAAAGTGGTTTCAGCAAGAGGCATAGATCATCATGAGCCCCCGCGACTGCGGGGGCTCATGAAGATCTATTTCTCTTGCGTGTAGTTGGGAGGAGTTCAGTAAACGTTTCTCGACAGTGAAGGAATTAATGTGGCCTCTAACCTGTGCGGAAGTGGCCAGTTCTTTACGCACAGCAGAGGTACAAAAAGCTCAAAAGTAGCTGGCAGCCGGCACGGGCACTTGTGACTCTGTGCCGGCCTCTTGCACTGGTCGGAGAAAGTGGACTAAGCCTACTGACTGAATTCAGTTGAAGACTGATGGCAAACTGTATTAAACTAGCGGACAATGCATTCACAACGCTAGCGCTTTAACCCTTTGGCTGTCGTTAGCGTATTAAGTTTTGGCATCCCTCCTACGGGAATCATCGCAACAAAACAAAAGAAAAAAAACCCAAAAAAACACACGCAACCGACAGCCGAAGGGTTACTCTCAAAACACCATGTCTTCGATGAACTGCGATTTTGCACGCTACAGGTATGTGCTGGTCCGTGAATTTGGACTTCACGGCCATAGGTCTTAAGATAAAAAAATCATAAGCCAGCGCACATAAAAAAAATTAAGCCTGCCCTCTCGAGTGACTTTATTTTGCATCATTCTCAATTTCAGCGGTGTTTTTTTTTTTCTTTCATTTTTTTTTTAAATCGGGGCGAACAATATGTAATATGTCTGAAGCAGATGTGCCCACTGATTCTTAATGGTAACATTTAATGACACGATCTGATGTTAATTTCTTGGGGGAAAAAAAGGCACAAAAAGCCTTTGTGTAGTGCCGGTTTGACCCATTCAACCCTAACACGTTACAACACGATAAAGATAGACCATGATAGTTCAAGGGTGGTGTCAGAATAGCTTGGCCTCTCATCAGTGGCGCCAAGCTATTCTGGCACCACCCTCGAACTATCATGGTCAATTTGTCTCCAAAAATGCGATGTAATCTGTGACGGAAATTCAAAACTCGGACAAATTTTGGGCATAACGGGTATGTTTTATTTAGCAAGTACTCATTAATACTATAATTTGCCTAATTAAAACTCTTTATCATTTTTTTTTTTTCGTTGGAACAAAAAATACAGGATAACTATGTTGACGCTGAAACAAATCTGTTAATCGCATTATCTGCACATGTAAGTGGTTCTGATTTCAGCGCAGTGAAATCAAGCTCAATTAAAAAAAAAAAATTAACTGCTTTGTTTGGACATATTCAGTCCTAAAAACTGCACATTTTTTGCTTTGTTGATGAGTGGATTAGAAACAAACCCGACAAGTATTACGAAAGAAGATTGCAATTTTTCTTTAACAAGCGAAATGTGACAAAACAAAACAAAAAATCGTCAGTGCTTTAGGGTTCACTACAAGACTAGATCTAGTATGAACGCACCAAGGCGAATCACTCGCAGAACAATATGATAAGATTAAATCCCGGGGCAAGGCGAACGCTACTCAGCTCTGCATGTGCCAGCGCAGTCGCGGGAATTTAGGTCTCTTGCTAGATCTGTTCTTTACGCCTCACCCCCCCCCCACCCCCACCCTCCCCCCACTCCCCCCTCCTGCCCCGTGGTCCCATTCAGATCAGTGGTTTTCAGGCGAATGTAGGTCGACAGTGTATTGTGGTTTCAACCAGAGAAAGGGTTCAGCTGAAAGGTTGTATTTTTTTCCAATCTCCTAAGAACAAACTCTTATGCTTATACATAATTTCTGAATTGTTCCATAGACATTGGTGTTTAAGTTGAAGGGGAAAATCATCTTTTGGTAGAATGGTAGTCTTATTAACACACCATATTGTCAATACTTCCCTCCAAAAAAACACGTTTAACAAACCTTAGACCCGCAAATTGCTTGGCCGCTACATTAGAATAAAAGCATGCATACTCTTTGCCTATTGTTTAAATCTGTCAAACAACAACCCAGTCTAAGTCAACATAACGTTTTCATTCCACCGGCCCCAAAATAGTCTCCCATTGTTTTACATACCAATACCTGAATTTCTTCCTCTTGCATGCAGTGACGATATCACATTTATGACACAGAGGACACAACGCTGAGATCCCAAGCGTTGTTTTGTGTCATCTGATAAGAGTAATAACTTCGTTTGGTCTATTCTGTGAGTTCATTTCCATTTCAGTCAAATGGAATGGTTTCTGTTGAGTGCAGCAATCCTAATGCACGCGCGTGCAATCGCTTGCGTCAGAACGTCTGCGGACAGTCACACAGCGATCTCCGTCCACCAGAAAGAGGTGTGGATGTTCCTGAACCCTCGAAATCTAACTGCAGGAGCACGCGGGCATCGTACAAAATCCTGTCCAGGGGCCAGTTGCATGAGCGAGCTTAGTCCTGCACCAGCCACTAAGCAAGGTGCGCCGCTATAGCGGCGCACCTTGCTTAGTGGCTGGTGCAGGACTAAGCTCGCTCATGCAACTGAACCCTGATCCTTTGGCTGTCGGTAGCGCGTTTGGTCCCCGTGATTCCTACAGGAGTCATCGGGACCAAATGCGCTACCGCCATCCAAATGACTAATTTGGCAATGGCAAGTATGTCCATTTTTGTGACAAGCAATATTTTTTTTAAATATTATAATACAATGAAAACTTTTTTTCTCTCACTAAAATGGGTCCACTCGGTGCCAGTGATCACGGGTTTCGAACCTAAACCCACTGTACACTGACCGACATTCGCGTGAAGAACACAAATGAAATGGGACCCCCCCCCCCCTCCCCCCCCCCTCCCCCCCCCCCCCCCAACGTGGGCGCGAAAAACACAGGACTAACAAGAACCCCGCTACAGCGGGGGCTCAAGAGGATTTATGTCTCTTGCAGATGAGTAGCGTTCGCCTTGCCCCGGGGGTTGAGGGGTTAATTGCTAAAAGGGCTCGAGAGTAAGAAAAGCAGTGCCTCGCGATGTTCAACGTGTGAGAGAATCTGTAGCATATCTGTGAACTGTGCAGGCCTTACTTATGGAACCCGGGCTACAGGGCGTTCATGACTGAGGACTCAATAATGATGCTGAGTACTGAACATTCATGACTTTTGCTGGTTCAGGCAGGAACACCTATGTCTTTGCTGCTTCATTTAATCCCTTCAGTGAACACCAACTCCAAGAGTCACCAACTCCAATCAATGCTCTCTCTCTCTCTCTCTCTCTCTCTCTCTCTCTCTCTCTCTCTCTCTCTCTCTCTCTCTCTCTCTCTCAGTCTACGCTGATATGTGTGTGCGTGTGTGTGTGTGTGTGTGTGTGTGTGTGTGTGTGTGTGTGTGTGTGTGTGTGTGTGTGTGTGTGTGTGTACAAACGCTGGACCAAATTAACCCTTTTCATCCTGATACACTACTGCAATAAAATTAATTTGACTATGATAGTTCAAGGGTGGTGGCGGAATAGCTTGGCGCCTCAGGCGCGAAGCTATTCTGGGTCCACCCTTGAACTAAAATGGTGGATCTTTCTCCTAATCCGTAAAGTAAACTTCATAGGACAATAAGCAAATTTTACAAAATTCAACCTCAGGACATGTAATGCAATAAAGGCCTTAGCGTCGAGGTTTCTCGGTCGGGGGAGATGAGAGGGCGCCCAGGCTGCGAACGGCAAAGCCGGCATCGGGTTTCGGGCACATGTGGCAAACTGCTTGCCGTGAAACTCAATATGAGGGCAAGGCGATACGAACCCAGCTCATATTTTAGCCCGCTGATAGGGCAAGATTACAGGGGTAGATACACGGCCGTGCACCCGGTTCCTTCCATCTGCAAGAGGCACAGATTTTCATGAACCCCTGCAGGTTGCAGGGGCTCATGAGAATATACGCCTCTTGCTGGCAGACTGACTCTATGTGCATCTATTTTCGGCCGATCATTTAAAAAATCAGTGCCGTTTCCCCTTCAGTGCACCATCTCCCCTTCCCCTACCCCCCTCCCCCTTTCCGCAAACAAAAGTAAATATCTCTTGCGACACAATACTATATGTAAACGTGTGCAAGGGCGGATCGAGGGAGGGAGGCTTCCAACTTCTTGTTTGGGACCTTCAACCTGATAGAAAAGACACCTCCCCGACGCTAGACCTTGCTTCAGTGGGGAGGGGGGGGGGAGGGGTGGTGGGGTGGATGGGGGTGGGCGGTGTGGGTGGTGTGTGTGTGTGTGTGTTGGGGGGGGGGGGGTGGTGGTGGTGGTGGTGTGTGAAAACTCGCCAAAATTTTCATCGTGGGGGAGGGGGGTCCAAACACCCCAAAAGGTACTTTGTTATAGCATTTAAAGCATTTTTAAAAAATATTTTGTCTTTATTTTTTATTTATCTATTTATTTTTTAATTGTATTTTTTTTAGGGGGGGGGGGGGGCGTTTGTGAAAACTCGCCAAAATTTTCAACGTAGGGGAGGGGGGAGGGGGGGGGGAGTCCAAAAACTCCAAAAGGGAACTGTTATAGCATTTTATACAATTATGTGTTTGGGATGGGGGTGGGGGGGGGGGGTTCCGGTACCCTTAGAACCCCCCTCCCCCCGATCCGCCCCTGGTGTGTATAAGTTAAGTAATTGTTTTCCACGAAGCCCTATATTTATAAATATTTTCATATACGTAGACAAACCCACCCACCAAAACATCTATTTCCAACTGTGAAGACACGAACAAGCGAAAAGAGCTGTAAACACCACCCATGGTTATTATTGCTATTTTTTATAGAGAAAACAAAGTATTATAAACCTGCGCTTGTCAATTAGCGAGTTTCTGCCCTGTGAAGGAAAAAGTCAGCAAGTCCATTTTTATGAAAAGCGAGATTTTCGTTGTAATACAATTAGATTGACGCCTTTTATAAAAATGAACTTACTGCTTTATTCCTGCACATGGCAGTTGTGCCAAGCCGGTGAACCATGCACTTCTGCGAATATTTCTAAAACCGTAAAACGGTTTTACAATTTCTTGATAACAAAACATAATGTTCTAAGTTATACCTGACTAATCGTTCACTGAATGCGCGTAATCCTTCTGCTGCTCCGCTACAATGCGCAAAAGGCCATTGGGCCGACATCAGCCGCCGTTGGCCCGCGCACGGTCGTGCGCGGGCCAACGGCGGCCGACGTCGGCCTGATAGCTTTTGCGCACTGGGTCCTGACTCACGGGTATTAAAATTGTGAGGTACAAAAACTGAAGTACGGAATTCATCTAAAAAAACCATACCTTTCTCGATCCTCTCAAACATTCTCGTGTTCAATGACAAATTGCACATGGGTTTCAAGAATTCCAGAAGAAATAAAATTGTGAACAATGCTAATGCTTTTCTTTTTTTGGTCAAGATAGTTAACACCATCCATAAGCTGTGTGTGCTGGGCTGCCTTACGTCATTGAGGACGGCTTAAATCTGCAGCGTCCAAAGTCCAGACCAGTTGAAACCGCATACAGATTTCAAGCTCGTCAATGACTTCCTGAAACGTCGAATCTTGAGTACAATAATTCGTGAAACTTCGTGACTTGACGAATTAACTTCGTGATCTGCGAAACATGTGTGCAGATCTGAGCCCTTGGACCTGACGGCTAAACTGTAAGGTCCAAAATGACAGACCAGCACATCATAAATTCCTTTAACCCCTATACTGCCGATAAAAAGAACACGATGCAACTGCAAGAGACATAGATCCTCATTAGCTCCCGCAATTGCGAGGAACCATGAGGATCTACATATATATGTCTCTTGCTGGCACCAGTTTCAAATCATGTTCCTAAAACGGCTGGGGCTTCAGTTTTGGCTTTGAATTAACCCTTTTCATCCTAATACACTCATTGCTTGACATAAATTTGACTATGATAGTTCAAGGGTGGCGCCAGAATAGCTTGGCGCCTCAGGCGCCAAGCTATTCTGGCACCACCATGAACTAAACGGTTGATTTTTTTCTCCCAATCTGTACTGTAGCCTTCATAGGACTGAAATCATATTTACACAAATCAGCCTCAGGATGTAATGAGTTAACGAGGATTGCAGGAACACAGTCTGCGTCCACTGGCAGTGAACGGGTTACAATATAAATGTAGAGATTGTCGGACTTACCCTCCTTTACGTATCCTCCTGATGAGAAGGTGGGTAACCGGTGAAAATTCCCTGTAACAGAAACACCAAACCATAGGTCAGGCAAATGTGGGGATAGAGCGAACGTACTAAGGGAAGTCACTCAAGGCTAGTCACACAGTTACGTCCCTTGACCCCTTCCTTAACCCTTTTCATCCTGATACACCCATTGCTTGAAATAAATGTGACTGACGGTTCAAGGGTGGTGCCAGAATAACTTGGCGCCTGAGGCGCCAAGCTATTCTGGTACCACCCTTGAACTGAAACAGTTGATCTATCTCCTGATCTGTGATGCAGCCTTCATAGGACAATAAGCAAATTTTACTGACAAAATCAGCCTCAGGATGTAACGGGTTATGGCACAACCCGCCAACCCACGACTGACAGAAAATCAGTATGCTGACGAGCAAAAGAAATGCGACATTTTTTGGAATCATCGAAAACATTAAACACAAACAAACAAATGTTACAGTTGAAAGAAAAGGGGCAACTGTTGTCATGTTGTTAGTTCGGGGTTTAACGTCCACGGCACGGGAGATAATGGACGGCCCTAGTAGGCGGGTTATGGGGGACAGACCGGACAGCTATTAGCTATGGAGTACCATCTGAACACTGATCAATTCGGCCGCACTGCAACTGTGCCACTTTGATTTACCAGGACCTTATAACGGGCATGTCATCTGAACAATCCCGTCGATTTGCTTGGTCTTCTGCAGTCATGACGAGTGTGAACGCATATATCGGAGACTAAGCACTGTGCGGTGCACAGTTCTCGATCTTACTAGGCCCTTTTCCGACCTTACTCGTAGTCCTGCAGATGGCGACGGAAGTGAAAGAGTTTTTTTTTTTTTTTTTTTTTTTTTTTTTTAAATATACAGCATTTTATTTATTTATTTATTTTTTGGGTGCGTATTGTCACTTATCAATGTTCATGATGCCGCTGTCTGCCACCAAAAGGCATAAATTCTTATGAGACCTTGCAGCCTGCGGCTGCAAGGGCCCATAAGAATCTATGCCTTTTACAAATGGAGATTGGGTAAGTTAAAATGGAGTTCTGCCCAGTGGAGGCAATGGACAGTAGTAAGTCCATGTTTGTGAAAAGCGCGAGATTCTCATTGTATCGCAAGGAAAAATCTCCCGTTTCAGAAGAAATAAAAATACACTTGAATGGAATTGCTGTCTTTGGTGAGGCAGTGTTGTGTGTGTTTCTGTAACAGCCTAAACTCTCTCTCTCTCTCTCTCTCTCTCTCTCTCTCTCTCTCTCTCTCTCTCTCTCTCTCTCTCTCTCTCTTCCTTTTCTTGTTCTTTCCTTCGTTATGTGTATCTAATCGAGACGAAGAAGACATACAACAGATATCGAGAAAGACAGAAGGGAGGTGTTGACAGAGGGAAGAGAACTACAAAGGGAAATGGCCCGCGCGTAGACGGTTTTGGGCACTTTGCCGCCATTTTATCAGCAGAGACATGGGAGGTCACTCTCTTCCGGTGACAAACTATCGGAGTTGTCGTTGATAGATGAGTGAACACAGTCACGCATTTTTTTTTTTTTTTTTTCTTGTGGCGGGCAGTATGATATTTTTCTGCCCCTGGCCTGAGGGGGCAAAAGGGGGTCGGAGGGGGGGGGGGGGAGCCGGGTGAGGAGCGGGGGTGTAAAGGAATAGGTGGTGGTGATAGTAAAGTTAGCGAAGTGAGGTCTTTTGTCGAAGGATGGCGCTGTTATATTACATAATGTCGAGCAACGAAATGCGACATTTTTTAAAAAATCATCGGTGTTTCCGGTGATTAAACAAATGTAGCATTTCTTCTGCTCGTCAGTATATATTGTCAAGATTCATAAGCGGTTTTGTCTCTTTGGTTAGATTTTCTTCACTATTCCTTTGACCAGCAGTGAAGGGGTTAAACGAAGTATATAAGAAGTAACAGCCCTAACACAACTTTCGGTATAAGCAATATCTAAAAACGGTACTACATGGAAATACGAATTGACCAAACTACAACACTGCATCACACGTGGTGGGCCTAATGGCACAGAACGCATAATGCAACGCAGATTTTGATGATGTGTGCTGGTCTGTGATTTTGGACCTTACGGCTGGAAGCCGTAAGGTCAAAATCACAGATCAGCACACACGTGGGGTACTAAGGAGGGGGGAGGGGGGCGGGAGAGAGCTGACTTTGACGGCACCACTAAACGTAATAATGACCATACGTACTCTGAACATCAAAAGCAAAAGCTGTCCACAAATATCCGGGCAAAGTCAGATGAGCAACTCCGGCCTATGCTAAGACGGAGTTACCCCGCTTTACCGCGCCATGTTGCCCACAAAGATAGGACATCAAACAGTTTATGTACAAGTGCCCAGATTATCAGACTTTTGCGTTGAAAAACATGCAATAAAACACAAACAGACCCTGCACAAATGTCTAGTAACCGAAAATGTGAGCTGGTCTGTAATTTTGGACCTTACGGCTTCTCGGCCGTAAGGTCCCAAACCACAGAAGAGCACACGATAATAATAATAATAATAATAATAATAATAATAATAATAATAATAATAATAATAACAACAACAAAAGCAACAACACAAATAATAATAATAATAATAATAATAATAATAATAATAATAATAATAATAACATCAGCAATAAACAAAAAGAACAACAAACAAGAACACCAACAACAACTGCAATAATAATAATATGATGACGATGATAGAATTGACGTAAAGTTTTTACACACCGACCATCTCCTATGTTAGCGATTTACAATTGAACTTTGTGGGAGGAAGTGACGATGATGTTGAAAAACGAGTATTCCTCAGAAGGAGCAGGTCATATGGTTTCGCATTATGACTGAAGTCAGACAACACTAGGTGGCGCTGACATATTTATCGCTTCGTTCCGTATCTCGGCTGCTCTGCGTTTTCCTATAACCGCTTGCAAAGGGAGATAGGAAAAAATACCCGGAACTCTCTTGGCAAAGAAATGACAGATGTGTATGCGTGTGGCATTACAGATTTTTTTTTGTTTTATATGTTCATGTTTCACCTCTCTCTCTCTCTCTCTCTCTCTCTCTCTCTCTCTCTCTCTCTCTCTCTCTCTCTCTCTCTCTCTCTCTCTCTCTCACTCTCTCTCTCAGTGTCTCTCATTGACCGTCTCAGTAATGTCTCATCATGAAACGAACAAACAAACAAACACGAAACTACTTTTAGAAAGTAAATTGCTTTTAAATACTTTCGTCTTCGGAGTTAAATGCAAACAAACAAACAAACACGACACTACCTTTTAAATTTCAATTGTTTTTTACACACTGGCGTCTTTAGGGTTAATTGCACGGTCAGATGCCAAACGAATCGACTACCACCTAAGAGCTGTAATGGTCGATCATCTCTGAAACGTGCCACGGAGATCGTAGTTTGTGTGCTAGTCTGCGATTCAGGGGCCAGCCTGCATGAGTGAGCTTAGTCCTGCGCCAGCCACGAAACAAGGCGCTCCTTGTTTCGTGGCTGGCGCAGCACTAAGCTTACTCATGCAACTGAACCCTGGATCTTACAGCTTCCAGCAGTAAAGTCCAAAACCACAGACAAGAGCACATCTTTCGTGGGTGGTTTGTCCTGTGCGCGTGAGGCGATTCATTTCTTTGAAGTCGTTTTAGGCTCAAATCTGACATGCAGCACGGTACAGACTGAAGTGGAATTTTATCTTAACGACTGGCACAGCAGGAACGGCGAAGGCATTTTTTTTTATATTTTAAGGTTCTAAACTCGATCAGCTTCTCTGCGCAAGGCCGGAACACAGACTGATATACACGAGACAACAGAAAAGTTGGGGGGGGGGGGGGGGGGGGAATACAGTGTTGCTCAGTGTTCACTATATCTTTCAGGTTCACTTTTGCACTTTACTACTCAATTTTGTTTTCGTTGCTTCCAATGTTAGACCAATAGTCATCTTTTTTTTATACTGAAGCCACTCTACAAACAGATATGGATCGACCATGGTCGTAGTTCATGGGTTCTAGGCGTCTTTTGGCAACGGTCCAGGGGCCAGCTGCATGAGCGAGCTTAGTCCTGCACCAGCCACTAAGAAAGGTGCGCCGCTAAAGCGGCGAAACCTTGCTTAGTGGCTGGTGCAGGACTATGCTCGCTCATGCAACTGACCCCAGCTCAGTTCAGCTCGGTCAAGGTGGGATCTGCCCCCGGAAAGGCCCGTACGCTTTTCAAACCACTTTTTTCTTCCAACATTGGTCTGGTTTACTATGGATCTTTCATCACCTTCGTGAAATGCAATGCAGGGCTATTCTTGAGAATGTGTAATTCGGGCTCAACTGTTGCTGGCGTGCGCCTACTCGCATGACTTGTGAAAAAGATGGGTAAGGAAGTCTTAAAGACAAAACATTGAGAACAATGTACTTTATAGAAGAATTTTAACGTTAAAAGCAACACTAGTCTTGCGGAAGGTCGCTTTATCCCTTTGCGTGTCAGTCGGTCCGACACTCAAAGGGTTAAAATTAGGTCGAGAAAATAGACAAGCGGCAGACAAACGTTCGGGGTGATAGGATCTCCGCTTTAACCCGTTCAGCGCCAGTTGACGCAGATCCTGTGTGTTTCTACAATCTTCGTTAACGCAACACCAACCACATGAAACAAAAAAAAAAAAAAAAAAAAAAAGAAGAAGAACTAGGTGTCCAAGAAGCGTGGATACAACTTGGTCTCAGCAAGAGGCAAAGATCCTCATGAGCCCCCCACAGTCGCGGGTGGCTCATGAGGATCTATGCCTCTTGCAGTTAGATCGTGTTCACTTTTTCTCGGCAGTCAAGGTGTTAAATGTCCTGAGACCCTGTTGGCTGCCAGGACCCACGTGAATCTAGGTCGTCAGGGGCTGGATGGAACACTAGCTGCGTTTGCCGTTTCCAGTTTTATAATGATTCATTTCTTACTGCAGATTTTATGAGGGCGAGCACCACAGACGAGGAGCTAATATTTTGTTGCTTTGAGGTTTTTATTTAAGGAGTTTTAGAGTTAAGCGATTGGAGATCTAGGGAGCAGTAACTGCAAGTTATCTCTTGGTTTACAGGCATCTGAGCAGTAACTTAAAAGATATACGCTGGTTTACAGGCTTTTGGGCACTAAACTGTAAAGATATTCTGGCTGGTGAGCAGAGACTTAAAAAAAATGTATAGTATATATTTGTCGGTTTACTGACGCAAAAATAAACCAGCAGCGGTGTCGATGAAACAGAACACACAAAGGATGGACGCATTATTTTTTATGTTGAATGTAGTTGGATACCATGAAAATTCCTGCGTGCGGTCGAGGCTTTTAGAAGGCACATTAAAAAATAATCTATTATATGATTAAATGTAAAAAAGGGGATTATATATTATATATTATATGATTACTTTTATGTGAAAGCACACACGAACTTACTTAACGCTTTTCATCCTGATACACGCATTGCTTGAAATAAATTTGACTACGATAGTTCAGTGGTGGTGCCAGAGTACCTTTGGCGCCTGAGGTGCCAAGCGATTCTGGCACCAACCTTGAACTGAATGTTTGATCTATCTCCTCGACTGTAATGTAGCCTCATAGGACAAAAAGCAATTTTTTTTGTTTAATTCAGCCTCAGGATGGAATGGGTTAAACGCAAAACTTTGAACAGGTACTTTTGTTCATTCTTCCTGCGTACAACACGCTAGAACGACTCTCACTCACCCCAGATCGACCCGGGCTCACTTTGGCGTACGCCAAATTGACCCTGGGTCGATCTGGCCTTGCTCGGCTCTCCCCTGTAGATGTGCAGTGAATACCGCCCTGTGAAGGGCAAAAGACAGCACGTCTATTGTTGTCGTTTACAAGATTTTTGTTGTTGTTGTAGATACAACGAAAATCGTTTATCTTTCAAAAATACAATGACAATTTTTTCTTTTCTTCAAAATTATAATGATATTTGTTTCTTTTTACTTTAAAAAAAAATGTACTTGCTGTCTTGTGCCTTCAAAAGGCAGTTTAATTTAACCCATTTAACCCCACGGCCGCTCTTCCCAAAGTGTGGAGGTGTTACATAAGGACTATGTACCTGATGCAGGAGTTGGATCGACCATGATAATTCAAGGGTAGTGCCAGATTAGCTTGGCGCCTGATGGCGCCAAGTTAATCTAGCACTACCCTGAATTATCATGGTCGATCCATCTCCTGCTGTAGTGAGTCGGGGCTAAATGGGTGAACTCGCGAAAGGGTAATGGGGAGGGGTGGGGGGGGGGAGTGGGGTGAGGAGGGAGGGGGTTGACACGGGCCTAGCACAATGCTAATAATCCACCAGTCATTCCGTCGCTGTTTATAAAAACCTAGAAAATTACAGGGTATGTATTTCACGTCAGTCACGCTTGGCGGAATTTTATACCGCCGAAAATCACGCTAGCTTCGGGTCACTGAACGCTTCATATCCAGGGCCAACAAAGATGGGGCCCGGATTAATCGGCAGCGATCGCTCGAGGGTGTGGCCAAAATAATTTGGCGGTTGGAACTCGGTACGTTAGTGGTACTGGTTGATTAAATCGGATGTTGGGGCTCGAGGGTAGTAGCGCCTGCAAACATCCCAGTATGCGACTGTGCGCGGTCTCACTGCGGCCAGTTTCGGCCCGAGAGCGTTTTGCATGCAGGAATGACTCCTGTCCAGAGGCCAAATTAATTAGGCACTTCCTGTGAGCTATCGTGATCAATCCACTTGCTGGGCGTGCTCAACTGACGATTCTGTGATACAGAACCTGGAATAAGGGCTTCCTCACACGGAGAAACGAAACGAAACATTTCGTCGAAATGTCCGCATTTCAGACATTTCTCCAACATTTCACCGTTTCACGAAATGTGAAACGACACATTTCACGAAATAGAACTTGTCCCTATTCGCGAAACATTTCGCCGAAACATTTTACCCGTCACCCAATCATCGCCGTCCGCTCGGTCACACCCAAATCTGACGTCATTCAAGCCCAAACACTGAGGACTGCAACGGTAAAGCGATGCCGTGGAGTCAAGTCTATTCTGGCTAGAATTGCGTGATGTGACGCACGATTCTGTAAGATTTAAGCGGAGAAATCATTTTCGAAATTGAATCTATCAAGTATCATCACTAAAGTACCACCAAAATATGATTTTAGGTCAGTTTTCTGAACCCCACTTTCATCGGCTGCTCTGCGAAGCCGCCTACAAGATGGCGGCTATCGCTTCGAGACGGAGGCATCCTCGATTCACTTGAACCAGCCTTGTTTACGCATTCAAAAGCGCTTACGTTTATTCGATATGGTCGGCAATTCACTTTAATTGTGTAAGTGAAGGCACACATGTCTTATATGTTTAGTTTTTAAGCGTCAGTAGTCAGAAATATGACCCGATATCCACCGATACAAACCAGAGCATGTGTAAGTGAACAGTTACTTCCCCTGTACCAGGCGAAATGAATTTTCACCGCGTTTCTGCGTATGCGAAGAAGGCATTTCGATGCAATGAAAATGTTTCGTTTCTTGTACATTTCGTTTCTCCGTGTAGGGAAGCCTTTAGGTTCACGGCGGTTGTGGAACGTAAGTAATAAGGTGAGGAGAACGACAGAGAGGTCGAGAGAGAGAGAGAGAGAGAGAGAGAGAGAGAGAGAGAGAGAGAGAGAGAGAGAGAGAGAGAGAGAGAGAGAGAGAGAGAGAGAGAGAGAGAGAGAGAGAGAGAGAGAGAGAGAGAGAGAGAGAGAGAATGAATGAATGAATGAATGAATGAATGAATGATACTTTATTTCTCAAGTATGGAAACAATAGGCGCACAGGCCTCTTTTCATGTTTGTCCTTGCTAAACTACAACATTAAAAGCAACATTAAAACAATATGTTAACAGCACAAAACAAGCGGTCACTTGTGTTACATTCCGATACAAGTTCCAAAGTCGCTGAAGATTACACACACACACAGCAAAATGACAGGGTCTGATGTAAAGTGTGTTTATAGGAATTTAGTGAGCAGGCAAAACACCTCGATAAAGAGAGATATTATGTAAAAGCTAACAAGTGCAAAACGGAGGACTACAGGAAATCATTGACATGACTCTTTTGGGAATATTATCTACGTTTCTTTCAAGTTTGCTCAGAGATGGAGAGAGAGAGAGAGAGATGAGAGAGAGAGAGAGAGAGAGAGAGAGAGAGAGAGAGAGGAGAGAGAGAGGAGAGAGAGAGAGAGAGATGAGAGAGAGAGAGAGAGAGAGAGAGAGAGATGAGATGGATGATGATGAAACGTTTTAATTCAGGATAAAAAGTTTTAGGCATAGCAATGCCTATCTTCCAAACTGTCCTGCTACTCTACACATATAAAAATACATCAGATAATACATCAAAAGATAAAACATATGTAAGTAAAAAGACCTCCCCCCCACCACCACCACTCAGAGGGAAAAAAAGAAATTAAAATATATATATATATATATATATATATATATATATATATATATATATATATATATATATATATATATATATATATATATATATATATATATATATATATATATAATTATATACACAGGTATGAACCTGACATGTTAATGCAGACAGTCGAACTATTACATAATCTGTAGCAACAGTAGAAGAGTATTAGGTAATAGGAAACTTGTCACTAACTATACGAATAGTAGCATAAGGGAGCCGAACATACTATTACTTCTGAAGTAAATATTTATGGAGGCGATCTTTGAAGACGCTAATCTTACAAATTGATTTCAGGTGTGGAGGTAACATATTCCACGCTTTAGCGCCTGAAAAAGACAGACTGGTTTTACAGATGTCTAATCAAGGTGGATCAAACTATTTCTCGTGTTTTTCCTATTATTGTCGGAAAATAGAGTTTTTAGATAGGGTGGGGCTTTTCCGTGCATGATCTTGTGCAGTAGAACACAGCGATTAAATTCAAACTGTTTCTTCAATGTTAGTAACTTGAGAGATTTTAATTTTTCATCAGTCGAAGTAGGACTGGGAAGTATTAATTTAATGCCCCGACGATACAAGGAATTAACTTTTTTCATGTGAACTTCGCTGCATCCATCCCAGACGGTAGAACTGTAGTCACAATGCGTTTTGATATGCGCATGGAAAAAGAGTTTACGGATATCAGTATTAACTATATGGCGTAGTTTTGATAACAGGAACAGATTTTTGGAGATTGTTTTGCATATTGAGTCAGTATGCGGCTCCCAGCTTAATTGGTTGTCCACTATAACGCCTAATAAGCGATGCCTAGTTACTTGTTCAACAAGCTGTCTATCTAAGGAAAGTGTTAAAGGTGGTAGGCCATGCTGGTGTTTCTGACGTGTAGTAACTAACATGCTCTTTGTCTTTGGAATACTAATAATCATGTGATTATCACTGCACCAGCCTGCTACTTCATCAAGACTTTGTTGGAGTACCTTATTAATGGTTGTGATATCTTTATCAGATGTGTGTATGGTCGTGTCATCTGCGAACAGATCGCAGTTTGCGTCTAAATGAGATATGCACAGTGGCAGATCATTAATAAAAAGATTAAATAATAAGGGCCCTAGAATAGACCCCTGTGGAACACCGCAAGTTACTAAACCATCAGAGGAATACTTGCCATTTAGCAGTACTTTCTGTGTTCTGTCCCTGAGATAGGAAGATATAAAGGAGACAGTATTTGAGTCAATGTGATAGAATGGTAGTTTTTTTTAGTAGGATAGAGTGGTTGACAAGATCAAAAGCTTTTTTCAGGTCAAGAAAGATTGTACCTGATACTTTATTGTCATTTATGGCAGAGAGCCATTTATCAATTAAATGATTGAGGGCAGTTTGGCACGAATGTAGAGGTCGAAATCCTGATTGTGCTGCAGTTATCAGATGGTTTTGCTCCAGAAAGTTTAGAAGATGAGTATGGATATGTCTCTCGAGCGGTTTTGAAATACAGGATAATATGGAAATGGGCCTGTACTCGTTTAGGTTGCATAAATCTTTGCTTTTGGGAAGCGGGATTACCTTCGCTTTTTTCAGCTCGTCGGGAAAAACGTTATGTCTGATCGATAAATTATAAATAAAGGTCAGGGATTCGACGACGTAGGGCAGAGATAGTTTTAAAATCTGACTACTAATGCCATCTGGACCGCAAGACGATTTGTTCTTTAAACTGGAAATAGATTTGCCTACATCTAGGACAGTCATAAGCGGTACTAAAAATGGGCCGCAGGCTCTCTGTTGACTATGGTGACGTAGTTGATGAGAGCAAGTGTAGTTTACAGGGTTAGGTGTATTTGACTTCGCCAGAGTTTGAGCAACAGTTATGAAGTGAGCGTTGAATGCATCAGCAGTAAGATCGGGCGGAATATTAGGCGATCGTTTACTATTACCTTTGGTGAAATTGTTTATTACTTGCCAGACTGAACGGATGTCTTTGCCGTCGGCAATAATTTGTTCTGCATTTTGCCTCTGTGCTTTACGAACTAGAGATTTGACATGGTTTCGCTGCTTCTTGTATTCAGTAAATTTCTTGTCTCGTTTTAATTCATCTCTTACCTCCATTGCTTGTTTTATCTCATCAGAGAGCCATTTTGGCATAACAGGATATTTGACGCGTTTGATGCGCTTAGGCGCGTGTCTATCCAGAACGGCGAGAAACAGCTCGTACCAGCGTGACAGGGCATCGTTAGGGTTTTTGCAGTTTTTTATATCATAAAATGGTACTAAAGATAGTTCATATAAAAAAGCAGTTTGGTCGAATTTTTTAAAACATCTATACATTATGGTAGTGTGTCCTTTGATTGACTGTTTAGCTAACCTAACAGACAACGTAAAACAAACAGGAAAGTGATCACTAATGGAAATATTAGGTACGCTAACATTTTTTACAACGCTGACATTTGTGCTATATACATGGTCTATCAGCGTTGAAGATGAGGAAGTCACTCTAGTAGGTGACTGGACAAGCTGTTTTAACCCTAAAAAATTCAACATGGATCTCCACGAAGTGTGTCCTTGCTTTTGCAAGTCAATGTTGAAGTCTCCCAAAATATGTACATCACCTTTGGACTCCTGAACCACATCCATCATTAACACAAACTCGTCGTGCCAGGAGGCTGAGGCCGCTGGGTTTCTATATACAAAACCTATAAGAACAGGCGAGGACTTGGTCGTTAGAGAGAGAGAGAGAGAGAGAGAGAGAGAGAGAGAGAGAGAGAGAGAGAGAGAGAGAGAGAGAGAGAGAGAGAGAGAGAGAGAGAGAGAGAGAGAGAGAGGAGAGAGAAAGAGAGAGAGAGAGAGAGAGACGAGAGAGAGAGAGAGAGAGAGAGAGAGAGAGAGAGAGAGAGAGATTGGTCCGTAGCGAGGTGGGGAGGGAGATGGGGGTATCGATGGGACACGATGACATGAAGGGATGGAGAGACTGAACAGAAATTATGTCTGTTATTGGGAAGGGGCGTTACAGTCCGGTTCCACGAGCCAGTCAAAATTACTGACCCCACCAAATATTCACTGGTGAACTCGACACAATATTAGAGTTAGTGTCAGGAACTGAAATGTGGGCACTGGGATATTGATCAACAATAAATTCTATCTGCTTTATGGATGTGTTCATGTGCACATGAACTGAATTTTGCGTGATAAATAAATCTTGGACTGATAAACGCGAGCGGAGGCAAGAGGCATAGATCCTCCAGGCTGCGGGGGCACATGATGATCTATGCCTCTTTCAAGGGGATGGGGGAGGGGTGCAGGGAGGGAGAGGATATTTTTTCCTGGGTGTGGTCGGTTGTTTGTGTGCGTGTGTCGGGGGGTTGGGGGCGGGGGGTGTGCGTGTGTGTGTGTGTGTGTGTGTGTGTGTGTGTGTGTGTGTGTGTGTGTGTGTGTGTGTGTGTGTGTGTGTGTGTTGTGTGGTGGAGGGGGGAGGGGGCGAAGCGCTTCATCTCTGGTGACACAAATATATACTGACGAAATGTGTTTCCGACTACTCCAAAAATGTCGCATTTCTTTTGCTCGTCAGTATACTTTACAGACAATAATTGTAAAAAAAAAAAAAAAATTTTTACGCATTCTGAAAATTTCACCTATTGTATCCCTCCGCTATGAAAATGGCGTGATGGTGTCTCCAACACAGTTTCGGGTCAGCTACGCAGAAAAAAAATAGTCCTAGCGTGACATTGACATCACACAGTAAAATTCGTCTCCCATATAAAGTGCGTAAAATAACGATGCACTATTTCGGTTCTCACTGTTATCGCCATCAGGGCGGGCTAGCTGTAAAAGTACTTCCCATAAAATAAGAAAAAATGTCAGATTTGTATGACCCTATTGACGATATGGAATTAACTTCAAGCTTGGGGGTTGGGTTGGGTGGGGTGGGGTGTGTGTGTAGGGGATGGAGGGGTGGGGGTGGGGTAAATATGACATTTTGAAATGATGGGCTCAAAATGTAGACTTCTTGTGTCTTTAACTCATTTAGCCTCGACGCCCTACGGCAGGTGATGGATCGACCATGATAATTCAAGGGTAGTGCCAGACTAGCTTGGCGCTAAACGACATCTCCTGAATCGGGTACAAACTGGTGACACCTCCGAAGTTTGGGAACGTTGGGTCAAATAGATTAAAACAGCAACAACAGCAAGCAGCACAACAACAACAACAACAACAACTGACTAGTACAGACGGAGCGGCACATTCAAACTAACAGACACGGTAAAGCAAATATGCCCCTCCATCCAATTAAAGAGAAGGGAAAACGGACAAACGAGCAAACAAACAAGTACAATGTGCATCTTAACTCATTTAGTCCCGAGTCCCTACAGCAGGAAATTGATTGAGCATGACTGATAATTCAAGGGTAGTGCCAGATTAGCTTGGCGCCTTCAGGCGCCAAGCTAATCTGGCACTACCCTTAAATTATCATGCTCAATCGATCTCCTGCAACTGGTACATAGTCATTAGGCAACACCTCCAAAATGTGAGAAATGGAACCCTGTGGCTGAAAGGGTTAACTGAACTAGAAACTTCTCGTTTGACGTGTACATAGATCCTCGTGAGCCCCTGTAGTCTGCAGGCGCTCACGAGGATCTATGCCTCTCAGATGGATGTTGTTCACCCTACACCAATGAAAAAAAAAAACGAAGAAAAAAAAAAAAAAAAAACCACCGCCAACTGATGTGCGGCGCAAAATGAAACATTAAACAAAGGACAAGGAAAGGTCAAGCAGATGAAACTGTGTACCTCACTCATGATATTCGACGCGAAACATGATTCGTGTATTCCGTATCATACATTTATGTAACCCTTTCAATGCCGAGGGAATGCGAACGCCACCGATAGCAAGAAGCAATGAACGGCTGCATTTGTATCCTCACGCCGAGGAACACTATAAGGTTTCACTGCGTTCCCAGTACGCAAAGGCCATCGGACCGACGTCGGCTGCCGTTAGCCCGCGCACGATTGTGCGCGGGCCAACGGCCGCGGCCGACGACGGCCCGATGGCCTTTTGTGCATTGGGTTCGTTGCGGTAGTAGACTTTACAGTCTGGGAGGTGGGGGGGGGGGGGGGTTGCAGTTGCATGAGTAAACTTAGTCCTGCGCCAGCCACTAGGCAAGCTGTGATTTTGAACCCTACGGCACGACCGCTCTAAAGAAAATACTCTCAACATTCCACCTTTTCTACCCCCCCCCCCCACCCCCCCACCCCCACACACACACACACACAAACACTCACACGCACGCGCGCGCACGCACATACACACACACACACACACACACACACACACACACACACACATCCACACACCCTCCCGGTGGCTGTCTCTTCCTCCCACTTCTCCTCTCCCCATCGATTATTTTCGTATCACGTACGCTCATCACGCGGCCCAGGAAAAGACAACCCCGGCCGGACAAAAGGAACGTTCACTCTTGAAACCCGCCGGTGTTGTCTGTGATTGATGAGCCGTAGAAACTCAGTTCTTTGCTCCGTCAATCTGGGGGGGTGGGGGGGGGAGAGAGGAGAGAGAGAGAGAGAGAGAGAGAGAGAGAGAGAGAGAGAGAGAGAGAGAGAGAGAGAGAGAGAGAGATGATGATGATGATGATGATGAAACGTTTTAATTCAAGATAGAGTTTTAGGCATGCGAATGCCTCTCTTACAAACTGTCCTGCTACTCTACACACATAAATATACATC
>BTPG01000004.1:16282130-16337130 GCA_036245525.1 Semisulcospira habei
TGACTCTACAAAAACAGTGGCCATACTTGAAGTTAGGTTTTGTCTGCCTTGCACACCACCTTAACAGAGACTTAAAAGGCTATATGCCTAATACAATAAAGGTTAAAGTTTGCAATATCGCATGCACAAATATTCTTACAGTAATGCTGGACAAATTGAAATGGTAACTTACTTGTGGAGTTGAAATGTCGTAAAAGGAAAGACTATTCTGCTTGTTGTTGTTGTTTATTTACTCTTTCTGTTGTATCGGCACATTTTAGCAATCAAAGAACGCCCATGAGCAGATCGCTTTAAAGTGATCTGCTCCTGGGGCCAGTTGCATGAGTGAGCTTAGTCCTGCCGCCAGCCACTAGGCTAGGTGCTCCGCTATCGCGGAGCACCTTGCTTAGTGGTTGGCGCAGGACTAAGTTCACTCGTGCAACCGACCTCTGGGCGGGCTTTTGACTGCTAAAATTTGCCCACTATAAACGGGTTCTCAATGTTACCTTGCCTCGGCTAAGACTTTCTACCCTTCTTTTCACAATCCATGACAGGAAGACGTAAAAGAGGGTTTGTATTGCCCATTAAGCGCTTCGGGGAGAATTCTCCTGCGTACAAAAGAGAGGAAGAACCGAGTGGTCTGTAATTTTGCAACATTCGAACGTCACACCTATTGTGCAGTATCATTTTATGACATACTAAGAACATTTATCACCACTGTATTGCCTGGATTATGTCGCTGTAACTCCTTAACTGCTACTGACGATAACATGCAAGATCGCAGCATCAACGGCACACGTATGAACACAATAACACAATATTATTCCTGCGATTTTTTAATATGATTCAATTAATCAATGAATGAATCAATGAAACGTTATTTTATAACGGTAGAGGTGTTAACATGATCAGAGACAAAGCCATTTTTTAAGAAAAGGAAATAACAATAACAAACAAACAACAACTAGTGAACGTTGTTGAAAGTAGAAAGGATACAACATTGAGAGAGAGAGAGAGAGAGAGAGAGAGAGAGAGAGAGAGAGAGAGAGAGAGAGAGAGAGAGGAGAGAGAGAGAGAGAGAGAGAGAGAGAGAGAGAGAGAGAGAAGTTACTCATCCGAGGGGTAGCGGCAAATAAACCTTATTAACCATTTATAAGGCCGGTTCTGCTTCGATGAACCATAATATCTGCCTAGGCGTGACTGCTATCCGCGTATGATCTCACATCAGATACGTAAATCACACCAGTCCTTGGCTTAGCCCAAATAACAAACTCGGAATGAGGATTCACCGACTGGGATCTCCCAGTTACAAGAGGCATAGACTATGATTTTCGTGATGCCTTGCAATTGCAGGGGTGCATGAGAATCTACGCCTCTTGTAAATGGAAAGCGCTAACTGTGACACTGGCCCACGAGATAGGCAACTTAAAAGCCTATTGCCAGAGGGAAAATCTTATGAGCGCGAGGGGGGGGATATTTAACATGTGGATAATTAAAAAGGAGGGTTATGCCCGCGCAGATAAAATTGCAAAACGGGTAATTAAAATACTTAGCAGGATCCTCCTTCCCCATCCCCTATCCTTTCCACCACCTCCCTCCTCCCTCTCCTCCCCCCCCCCCCCACACATACACACCTTTCCCAAATTAAATGAAAATGTTACCAGGATTTACTGATTTTCGCGAACCATAACTATTTTGGATCATTTATTTTCTCTCATAATTACTTTGTGTAAGGAAGCATAACAACTTTATCTTTTTATAACCGAGAGTTCCTATGAAAGTTTCAGTGGCTTCCACTTTTTTTAATCTATTCGCTATGTGTACGTTTTGTACTATTGAAAACATATTTGCAACCCTTAATTTATTCCTAAGAAACATGGAGATTTTTTTTTTTATTCACTTGTGATTGTGTACACGCACCGTCAACTGCATTTGCCTGTGTGAACAAACAAACAAACATGATGATAACATAGATGGCCGGGAGGGGAGGGGACGGGCTATTAACAGAATTATTGGGTGTGGGTAGCGGTTTTAGTTGCGATAATTCCTACCGACACCCAAAAGAGTCCTAAATAGCTCAGGCGGTTAAGCGTCGGAGCAGGAGAGCGAAGGGAATCGCCGTGTCGTGGGTTCGAATTCCCGTCCCGCCCCGGTAGCTGGACTCGCAATCCAGGGGGAAAAGACGAGACATACATACACAAAAACATGAAGGTGCGCTACTATATGTGGTCTCTCCTGCCTACTTCCTAAGTTCCGGAGAAAGACATGGGTTATATAAGAGACCTGATCCATTCTTTTTGAGGATGGAAATGATCGTCTTGTTCTATACCTGCGGGTGCCTGATAGGCGGGGGCAGGGGATCTAACTGTTTGTCTGTCCAGTGCTGTGATTCCCCTTGGTTTGAGTACAATTCTGCCAGCGCTAGCCTCACCTATCCGGTTTGTGAGTATCTATAACTCGAGGCAAATTTGTATCGTTACATTGTTGTGTAATGTTCTGTGCATCTACTGTGGGAAATCAGGGTATTTACCCGACCACATATAGTAGCGCACCTTCATGTTTGTGTATGTATGTCTCTCCTGCCTACTTCCTAAGTTCCGAAGAAAGACATGGGTTATATAAGAGACCTGATCCATTCTTTTTGAGGATGGAAATGATCGTCTTGTTCTGTGGGCGCCTGATAGGCGGGGGCAGGGGATCTGTTTGTCTGTCCAGCGCTGTGATTCCCCTTGGTTTGAGTACAATAGACTTCCCTGTCCCGGCCCCATGACCCGCCCGTCAGGGCCGTCCATTATCACTCCGGTGCCGTGGACGTTAAACCCCGAATTAACCAACCAACGACACCGAAAGGGTTAATAGAGGAACTGTATGAATGCAATGATCAAAAGATAACAGAAAGTTTCTCCCATTTGATACTCGACTAATATATTACACCCATCATAACCAAATAACATTTAGCAATTCACTTCAAAATACTAACACACAACTCGACCAGAGGCAATAGGAAACCGGTGTAAGTCCTACATACACTAAGGAGCACAGGCCGGGGTATAAAACACAACGATGCAAATGACTCCCAGCGAAAGACATAAATTCTCATGCGGCCCTGCTTTGCAGGGGCTCATGGAAATCTATGCCTGTCGCACTAGAGTCTGTGGAGAAAAGACAACTAGCCCCAGCCTGAGCGGTACACAGCACAGGCCTATTCGTCGCGAGACGGTCTACCGTGCGAACTGAAGGCGCATACGCACTGGCTCGCGCAGTCAGCTGACACCACAGCCGACTTTGCAACACCCGTCAATCAACTAGGCTCCACCTACCAAAGGCGGAGCGCGAGGCGGAGAGGGAGTGTCAGATTTTGATTGGCGCTGGCACTCACGCGAGGGTGAAACTGGCACCCAGCGTCAATCATTCGCTGCAATATTTCCAGCATGAGAAAATCCACGTTCTCAGAGTGTTGTCTGACTGTTCTGTGGGCTTGTATGTACAAAGACCATTTCTGTCATGCTGTCAGCCATCGTCATGCGTTGTTTCATCTCGAATTTATCTGACCGCGAGATGCCTTTGTGTGTTGTACTTGTGTGTGTGTGTGTGTCTCTCTCTCTCTCTCTCTCTCTCTCTCTGTATATATATATATATATATATATATATATATATATATATATATATATATATATATATATATATATATATATATATATATATATATATCACGGCTATGTCCTGCGCATTGAGTTATATTATAAATATGAAAAAATGCGCCATATAAATTATATATATATATATATATATATATATATATATATATATATATATATAATATATATATATATATATATATATATATATATATATATATATATATATATATATATATATTATATATATATATATATATATTATATATATATATATATATATATATATTTGGGGCGTTGGGGTTGAAAGCGAGGCCGGGGAGGGGGGGAGAGGCACGAGAGAGAGAGAGAGAGAGAGAGAGGGAACCAAGATTCAGTATCCAGCAACGTAAGTCAGTCATTAGAGGCTGAGATGTGTGTTAGTCTGTGTTTTTGGACCTTACACCCCGATGGACGTAAGGTCTGCAAATCTCATACTAACACACGTTAGACTGAACGCACTCAGACACAGACTCTCCTGTTTTGAGAAGAAAAAAGAATGCTGTCTGTCTGTCTCTGTAGTATCTCTGTCTCTGTCTCTCTGTCTCTGTCTCTCTCTCCCCCTCTCTCCCTCTCTCTCTCTATCCCTCTCTCTCTCTCTCTCTCTCTCACACACACACACACACACACACACACACACACACACACACACACACACACACACACACACACACACACACACACGCACGCACGCACGCACGCACACACACACACACACACACACACACACACACACACACACAATGTTCTTTTGTTGCACGCTGCACTGAAGTAGTGTATTAGCAGTTTTTGGGAAGTGACTGAGTCGGTTAACTCACTGGAGACGTTCCCGCGCATCCGGACACTCGGCCCTAGGCCGTGTGTCCGGATGCGGCGCGTCTCCAGTGAGTTAACGAAACTACATGAACCAGTGGAAAATACACGCTCCACTATTGACGGTCTAGCGTTCAATTTTACACATTTCCTACCAACTTGACCATTTCAGTATCAGCAGAGTGTTGACATCTCGTCCAAAAGCTTTACTGCAGTAAAAATTGTTTCGAGACCAACCTAAAGGAGATTTGCTAAAACGAAATGTACGTTTCGTACCCGCGGCTAGTAGCTAGTGTAGTGAGAGTTGTATCGCTCAGGCTGGGACTAGAGAAATGCATTTCACGATGGCCATCAACACTGATGATCAATTAATTGTACAGTATTTATTTCTTCTAAATCACTGTACAACCGTTCAGTACCAGACTGTGTTTCTGCATTCTTCGTCCAAGACCCAAAAAGTACAGATGTCCCCGCAGGAACATGGATTCAAAGTGGTGTCAGCAAGTGGCATAGATCCTCATGAGCCCCCGCAACTGTGGGGGCTCATGAGGATCTATGCCTCTTGCAGTTGGGTGGTGGTCAAATTTTCTCGGCACTGTACGTGTAAAACACTCTCCTTTGACAACGAAGTCCTGCAAGAAATAAATACTGTTAGAACTACGTTGATTGATACAAATCGTGCACTCACAGTTCTCTAATGTGGTGTGCACGTGGTCCTAGATACTGAATGCACACATGGTTCGACTGCCTATGCACACTGGTTGTCTCCATCGATTCGCTGCCGCCGCAGCGAATCGAGAGAGGCAACCAGTGTGCGGCTTATGGTGTTGCGGATCATTTTTTTTTTTGTTAACCATTATCATTTGGAATACACCAGTGTGTGAAATAAATGTGACTAAAATAGTTCAAGGGTAGTGGCAGAATAGCTTGGCGCCTAGAGGCGCCAAGCTATTCTGGCACCACCCTTGAACTAAAGCCATTGGTCTATAGCCTTATCTGTAAGTACTATACTGTAGCTTCCATATGGCAGTGTACAAATTTGAAGCTTTTAGCCTTAGTATGATATGGGTTAAGTCAAGGGAGTTTCACTGTTATGGACAAACGGACCAACGCAAAAAGCTAAATCAGGCACTACTACTGACCGTACATGGTCGGTACATGCATCTTTCTCTGTCTGGTGTTTGTCCAAGCTTAACAGAGTTAATTCTACCCACTCTCCGACCATCTGTCCAGCACGGCAAAGTCAGCAGTGACACGCTAGTTAGATTTCGCTTGGTTGCTACCGTTTGTTTTCGTACCCTTCAGTCGCTAGTCCACCTTATTCCATCTTCAAGAGCCGTAGATTCTCATGCGCCCCTGCAGACTGCAGAGGCTTACTACAAGAATCTGCGCCCTTTGCTGGCACAGACTGGTCTTATTTACTTCAGTCAAATTGGGGAGTGTTGCTTCATTAGCGCCGCCTGTAAAACTGACCGCATCTGTGCAAAAAGAAAACGGGAAGGAATGGCACAAATTAAGTGTCCAGTCCATTAGAAAAACGCGTTGCATCAGCATGAGGCGTAGATTCCCATGAACACATGCGAGCTGCAGGGGCTCATGAGAATCGCTTCTTCCAAGCAGATACTATTTTACACCCAGGGTCCAGTTGCATGAGTGAGCTTAGTCCTGTGCCAGCCACTAAGTAAGGTGCTCCGCTGTAGCGGAGCACCTTGCTTAGTGGCTGGCGCAGGACTACGCTCATTCATGTCACTGACTCCAAATGTACACCACCCCCGAAAACAGGGAGGCAATTACAGTTGTATAAAGTATATGGTGCGCCGTTTTGACAATATTCAAGTCCTCCAAAAACAGTTTCCTAGCTAGCCGGCCAAACTGTATGGAATCAACATCATAGGCGGCAATTCCAGAAGCGCGTTTTCAACATTTTTCAATGAATGTAACATTTCAATAGAAGATACACATATTGTTATTTAAACACACGACCTCTTTCTCTGCTGCTGGGAAAAAGGAACACTACCAAAGGATCTCCGTGATGCAGTCATCATCACCCTGTACAAGAACAAAGGAGAGAAGTCTGCCTGCTCTAATTATCGTGGAATTACCCTGCTGTCCATTGCCGGGAAAATTCTCGCAAGGTTGCTCCTGAATCGGCTGGTACCTGCCATCGCTGAAGACCACCTCCCAGAGGGCCAGTGTGGCTTCAGAGCCAACAGGAGTACCACCGACATGGTCTTTGTGCTGAGACAGCTTCAGGAGAAGTGCCGCGAGCAGAACAAAGGGCTGTACGTAACGTTTGTCGACCTAACAAAAGCGTTTGACACTGTGAGCAGGCATGGTATGTGGCAGATCCTGGAGCGACTAGGCTGTCCCCCAAAGTTCCTCAACATGATCGTCCAGCTCCACGAGGACCAGCAAGGCCAGGTCAGACTAAACAGTGACCTCTCAGAACCATTCCCCATTCGCAACGGCGTGAAGCAAGGCTGCGTGCTGGCACCGACCCTCTTCACCATCTTCTTCAGCATGATGTTGAAGCAGGCCACAGTGGACCTCGACGACGACGACGCAGTGTACATCAGGTATCGTCTCGATGGCAGCCTGTTCAACCTCAGACGACTGCAGGCCCACACGAAAACCCTAGACCAACTGATTCGTGAGCTGCTCTTTGCTGATGACGCTGCCCTCGTTGCACACACAGAGAGAGCCTTGCAGCGCATTACGTCCTGCTTCGCAGATGCCGCCCAGCTCTTTGGACTTGAGGTCAGTCTGAAAAAGACAGAGGTCCTTCATCAGCCGGCACCCAAGGAAGAGCATCGCCCTCCCCACATCACCATCGGCGAGTCCGAACTGAAGTCTGTACACCAGTTTACCTACCTTGGCTGCATCATCACGTCAGACGCCAAGCTGGACAAGGAGCTGGACAACAGGCTGGCAAAAGCGAACAGTGCTTTCGGGCGACTATTCAAGCGGGTGTGGCACAATCAACAGCTGAAAAAAGGCACCAAGATCAGCGTGTACAGAGCTGTCGTCCTCACCACCCTGCTGTACGGTTCCGAGTCCTGGGCCCTCTACCGCAGCCAACTACGACTCCTCGAACGTTTTCACCAGCGCTGCCTGCGTACCATCCTCAGCATTCACTGGAGTGACTATGTCACCAACGTCGAGGTCCTTGAACAGGCGGAAACTGTGAGCATCGAGGCTTTGCTGCTGCGGACACAGCTTCGCTGGGCGGGGCACGTCTCCAGGATGGAGGATCATCGCCTACCCAAGATCACTCTGTTCGGCGAGCTCGCCACTGGACACCGAGACAGAGGGGCACCAAAGAAGAGATACAAAGACGGTCTCAAGAAGTCACTTAGTGCCTGCCAAATCGACCACCGCCAGTGGTCTTCGCTTGCTGCGGACCGTGACACCTGGCGCTCCACCATTCACAAGGCAGCCGTCTCCTTTGAGGACTCTCGCAGAGCTAACATTAAGGACAAGCGGCTCAGAAGAAAAAACAGAGCTGTCGTAACTCAGAACCCTGAACAGACCTTCCCCTGCAGCCACTGCGGTCGTACCTGCCTGTCCCGGATTGGCCTCCGCAGCCACGAAAATGCCTGCAGACGACGTGGGCAAGCCCTATAGAATCTTCGTTCGCGAAGTCAAGCCAAGATAAGTATTTTTTTTTAAACCCCAGCCTGTGGCTACTATCAAAGAGTGGAGGGAAAGCGGATGGACGTAATAGTCCCAAAGACTGACTGACGCTGATCACACTCTTTCTGAGAAGAAACAAAGAGCAATTAGCCTCATAGTTAACGGGTAATAGGTGTCAAGGGACGTAACTCAGTAACGATCTTGGCACTAAGGGGACGCAATTCTACAATGATCAAGGTACTAAAGAGACGTAACTCAGTAATTATGGCCGTACTAATAAGACAAGAAGAAGTATGGCGCAGTGCCGCAGCCTCTTTCGCATCGGTGTCGCCTAAAACTATACTCTTACTGGAAACGTCCATGGAGGAGGCAGTAGTACTGCATTGTATCGTGTAGTACCACCCCTGGGAATGGTGATAGACTAGGTGAAAGAGTGTCCGTGACTACGCAAAAGACCATCGGGCTGACGTCGGCCGAGGATGGCTCGCGCACGGTCGTGCGCGGGCCAACGTCGGCCGACGTCGGCCCGATGGTCTTTGCGCACTAGGTTGTTGCTCATTTATGTTTCGGTCTGACACTGCTCATTTCTGTACCGCGCCTAGCGCGGTGAACCTTACCTCACATTCTTCTGCAGACAACTCCGAAATTTGGGAATTGCTACCACAGGGCTCAATTTGGTTTTAAAAGTATATTATTTTCCCCCAAAATCACTCTTACAACAGATTATTATTATCAATATAATTTTTTATACAACGATTTAAAAAAAAAATTGATGTTCTGAGTGATCGCATACCTTCAGACACTGTATACTGCACATCACGAGTAGATGGAGCGCCAAATGCCCTGCGCCACATGAGAAGAACGGATACATATACAGCCAGCACGACAGAGAGCTCGGGGAGGGGGGGGGGGCGGAGGCGGGAGAGGTAGTGGAGGCGGCTTCGTGTTACCACGATGTTAGTTTGCGAATTGCTTATCAACCGAAAACACGCGTCCACATGTGTTGGGCGCATGTGCGCAAAGCTGTGCTAGCGACAATATTGTGTTTTGGGGAGTACCGTCTTCTTCTACAGACACGTGGTTTGACCGTAATCACGACTGACATACGCTAATACAAGTGTACATTGACCGTGATAGTTTAAGGGGCCAGAATAGCTTGGCGCCTACAGGAGCCAAGCTATTCTGGCACCACCCTAGAACTATAATGGCCAGTCTGTCACCTGAGATGACAAATACAAAAAAAAAAATTCTTCTTTTTTTCTTTGTTACAAATAAAAAATACCAAACAGTTAGTAAGTTTCTCCTTAGGAGTTACTGGGAAAGACGTCACTTGACAACTTCTGAGAAACTCATTGGCAGGGCGCGGCGGTGTGAGGCTATAGGTCTACTGTCGATGAAACTGCTTAGACTGAAATGTGCAGACTTATTTGAAAGTTCAACAGGATTACCTCATTCGAGACGTGCCGCATCCGGATACGCGGCAGATGGCCGCGTATCCGTATGCAGGACGTTTCGAACGCGTCGACTGATCAGGGGACAAATACGGATATGCGTTCAATTGCCTGCCTCGAGGTTCAGTCCAAACTATTTTTTCACCAGCCTTGAACTATCGTGGTCGAGTACTCCTTTGTGTAACGTGTCAGCTCTGACCTTAGACTCCGTCTTCACAATCCGGTTTCCTACTGCCCCTGAAGTCAGTTGCATGAGCGAGCGTAGCCCTGACCCAGCCACTAAGCAACATGTTCTGCTACAGCGGAGCATATTGCTTAGTGGCTGGCGCAGGAATAAGCTCACTCATGCAACTGGCCCCTCGTGCTGGCCGGTAGAACTCTCCTACGTTCTCCAAGGAGGAGGAGAGCATACAAGTCGTTCATTTTGCGACATTCAGATTTCATAACTTACGTTGGCCCTTTTGTCCAGCATTATTGTCAGACACGCCAAGAATATTTATAAAGGAGATAATAACGTTAACTATTAACCTAACTGAACAAACTTGCTTTAACCCCTTGCATCCTGAGGTTGATTTTTACAAATTTGATTGTTGTTCTATGAAGGCTGTATTACAGGTAAGTCGACAGATCAGGTATTTTAGTTCAAGGGTGGTGCCAGAATAGCTTGGCGCCTCGGGCGCCAAGCTATTCTAGCAACACCCTTGAACTATCATAGTCGAATTAATGTTAAGCAATGGGTGTATCACGATGAAAAGGGTTAAAATAAAAGGTCTCAGGTTGGACAGTCGTGAAACATAAACGAACGGCTCTGGCACTGTCAGTCAGTGGGATGGTGGTGTATGAGAGGGGGAGGAGGTGGGGAGATGGGGTTGGGTTGAGGATGCGGTGGGCTCCAATTGTAAAACATCCTTGAGCTAGAGATCAGCTTTGATGGTGGTTGACAAAATATAATTTACAAGGAAGCTGTGACTTGTCGTCATTCTCTGTCTCTCTCTGTCTCTCTGTCTCTCTGTCTGTCTCTGTCTGTCTGTCTCTCTCTCTCTCTCTCTCTCTCTCTCTCTCTCTCTCTCTCTCTCTCTCTCTCTCTCTCTCTCTCTCTCTTTACTTATAAGTAACCTTCCAAATAAAAAGTCCTCGGGGCCTGATGACATCAGCCCGAAAATACTTAAACTGTCTCTCCCATACATTGTAGAATCCTTAACTTATATTTATAATCTCTGTATCCAGCATAACACTTTTCCTAACGAACTTAAATATGCCAAAGTAATTCCACTTCCAAAAACAAAAGATCGTTCTGATCCTAATAATTATCGGCCTATTTCTTTATTATCTGTTTTGTCCAAACCACTGGAAAGGCACGTTCATAAACACCTGCTTGCTTACCTAGAAAACCGTAAGCTCTTCCACCCTTTCCAATCCGGATTTCGTCCGCAGCATTCATGCCACACAGCACTTACACGCCTTGTTGACACATGGCTCAAGGGTATGAATAAGTCACAGTTAACAGGAGTAGTCTATCTGGATTTTAAGAATGCTTTTGATCTGATTAACCATACTATTCTGACTGCTAAGCTTCACACATACCTCAATAACGGAGACGCAGTTGCTTTTTTCACATCTTACCTTACTAAAAGAAAACAAAAGGTTCTTGTTCATGGCTCATACTCCTCTCTCAAAGATGTAAGCTTCGGTGTGCCCCAAGGGTGTGTACTGGGCCCTCTACTGTTTTGCTTATTTATCAATGATTTGCCTCTACATATTACTTGCCAAGATGTACAATGCGACCTTTTTGCTGACGACACCTCAGTTCATACTACTAGTAAAGATATACAGGTAATTTCCGACAACCTACAACAAAGTCTTCATGAAGTATCAGCTTGGTGTATAAACAATTCTATGGTTGTTCATCCAGCCAAAACGAAATCGATGGTAGTCGCCACGCGCCAAAAACAGCAGATAATGCCTCTATTACTTAACCTTTCACTTAAAGGTAGTCAGGTAGAACAGGTAAATGAACATCGAGTACTGGGGATTAAAATCGACAGTCAGCTAAAATGGCAAGCTCATACAGACGCCTTATGCAAAATAGTAGCCAAAAATCTCTTTATGTTATCAAAACTGAAATATTATACTGATTCAGATACCCGTAAACTATTTTATAACGCTCACATACGTTCTTATATCGATTACGCGTCATCGGTATGGGATGGGTGTAGTGAGGTCCATTTAAAGAGACTCAATTCCCTACACAGACGAGCGGCCAAAATAATCTGCCCTGATCAACACCTTAGCACTGAAGAAAAGCTCTCAAAAGCAGGTCTCCTGCCACTTCAAGATCATTTTAAATATAACAAAGCAATCTTTATGTTCAAAGTGTGGAAACGCAAAACACCTGAGTACATCTCCACTTTGTTCCGTAAGTCTGAGTCCAAGCTTGGAAACATCAGAAAGCTTTTCATAGTCCCAAAACCAAGGATCGATCTATATAAAACTAGCTTATCCTTCTCAGGGGCACTTATCTGGAATGCCCTTCCAGACCATGTAAAATCCGCCTCCTCGCTAGCCTGTTTTAAAAAGGGTCTCTTCAAATATTTTGTGGATCACTCGTAGGGATGACTCAACCACTTGTATTATATGTTTCTTTTATGCTGGGTCCAATTTATTCCCAATTAAGTCTGTTATCCTTTTCAATTATCATTTGGACTACTTAGCTCTGTCTATGTGTGAAGGGGGGTGGGTGGGGTGGGGGGTGTCTGTGAGTCTATGAGTATGTCTGTCTATGTGAATAGTGTTGTCATCGCTTTGCAAGTATTATGTTTACTTATATGTATGTATATTTGTAGTTAGTCTTGTAGTTGTTAGCAACGGCAGGTTTGTAAAATGGCTGTGTCGATGACGATGTCAATGCCTAAACCGTTGTAAAATAAAGTTTCATTGATTCATTGATTCATTGATTCTCTCTCTCTCTCTCTCTCTCTCTCTCTCTCTCTCTCTCTCTCTCTCTCTCTCTCTCTCTCTCTCTCTCTCTCTCTCTCTCTCTCTCTCTCTCTCTCTCTCTCCTAGTTCAGAACTAGCTTATAATCAAGGAATGCGCACTGAACGACAGCAGTAATGGACGACATTGGATACAGCGCAAATACAAATGGCATGTACGCATACACTTTGTGATGTTTTGTTGAACACCATCCAGAAAGCCTATTTTGAACTAATTAACATCTCTGGCACAGCGACCCGGATTGTGCGCTTCCAACTGCTGTACACTTTAAGGATGTTCCTCAATCTCAGGATGTAAATGGGACCGAACTCTATGCAAACAAGAGGCATAGATTCTCCTGGGCTCCTGCGGATGCAGGGGCTTATGAGAATCTATGCCTCTTGCAGATGGTGTGGTTTGTTCTGAGAGAATGTGTAACAAAACTAGAGGCATATTAAATGCAGCGTTCTGAAAATGCCAGATTTTTATCAGAAGCGAATCTAAGGGGGAGGGGAGGGGAGGGGCGAGAAGAGGGAGGGGGCTGGAGTATGGTCGATAGATAAAGAACAGCTAGGATTAGCACTCTTGCCTGCCCCCCCCCCTCCCTCCCCCCTTTCATTTTATCATTATTATTATTTCTTTACATTTTCACACACTTGTTTGTGAGTACAGTTGGCTAGTACACTGAGTTGGCGAGTCCAGTAAACTTCAGCTCTAACAACGCGCCTGTGGCCAAAACCTTTCTATTGGTGTATATCTTATTTGTTTTGTTTTTCTTAAATTATCAGTACTTACTTAGGAAAACTGTACTGGAAATGATTTTTTTAATACTCGGCTTTTCTTTATTCCTAACAAAGAAAGAAACACTCTTGGAAAGGACAACTTCTACTCTCGATCCTTTCAACGCAAGTTTCTGAGTTTGTTTTGAAATTCTTTGAAACAGATTGTCCTTTCTACGGTTTGTTTTTTGGTTGTTGTTGTTTTTTTTTTTCTTTGTTGGTAATTTATTTGGCAAACGTCGCATGTTCACTGTCGGCCCACCTCATTTGCCCGAGGAACATGAATATGAATGGTCCGGCCAGCATGAGGCACATATACATGTATATCTTCATGACCCTCCGCGTCTGCGCCCCTCCCCCCTCCACGCCCCCTCCCCTCCCCCCCCCGACATCCCCCCCCCCCCACTCCAGGAGGACCTAAGAGGACCTATAGGCGCCAAGCTATTCTGCCACCACCCTTGAACTATCATGGTTGAGCTATATCTTGCTGTGGTGTGTCGCGGGCGGAAGGAGTTATTTGCCGCTTTTAGCTTTCTGCGTTTCCCTGTTTACTAGATGGCGACCAAACGCACGACAAATCAGGCAAAGACAGACTATACGCAACAGTTAAAACACTAACTTTCTTTCAGGGGTCAATAAAATGGCCTACTTGACACACGCATATCAATTCTGCACGCAGCGCTTCAACCAGCTCCGTCTGCAAGAGGCATAGATTTTCACGAGCCCTTGCAGCCGCAGGAGCTCATGAGAACCCATGCCTCTTGTTCACGCTGTACCAACGCCAAAGCGAGGGGACTGTTCTGATACAAAACTTAGCTGAACGGGGAGGAAAAAAATCACTGGCGCTCATTTTACATTTGAAATCAGGTGAATACCAGGTTAACCTACCTTTTACGAGGACACTCATGAATAGACCTATTTGGGTCAAATTTCGATTTCACAACTGCGTGACGTCACTCTAAAATGGTTTATCACGTTAACTGTCAGGACAATAAAATGCAGGACTACAAACAAGTTTAGAAGGCATACCGACCATGATAGTTCAAGGATGGTGCCAGAACAGCGTGACGCCTGTCGGCGCCAAGCTGTTCTGGCACCGCCCTTGAACTATCAGGATCGAACCACATCAGTTATGTTATGGTGCATGAGGGGTGCATAATATTTAGATTATGATTCGGAAATTTTATTGTCGCATGTCAAGTTGGCCAGCGAAATGCATCCTGTTTAGTGACGATGATCTGAACACACAGCCGGAACGTAGCTATTCTGGCACCAGCGTTGAACTATCATGTTCGATTCATAGAGGACTGGGCAGGTTAAATTTGAAATCACGCCTGTCCTGAACACACACAGGCTTTAGGCTTCCCTTTGCCGTATAGTCTTTCGCCCACTGACACAAAGTATGACAAGTGACCAAACCGAGGTCGACCAATCAAAGCAATTGTCTCTGCGGGTTGCTATTATAGCCGCGGGTTGTGGCGACGGTACAGCCGCCCCCATTGGCTGGTTGGCATTTCCGGGCAGACGTCATCCCCAGGAGCCTCGTTTTCGTGTCAAAACACAGGCCTAGGTGAGTGTCATGGGGAAACTAAACTGTGTATGATACTTGGTAGTGTCACAAAGACATAGCTTTTACAACACAGCCAATAGATGTCGACAACAGGTATACCTTTTAAGATTTTATGAGAGAGAGAGAGAGAGAGAGAGAGAGAGAGAGAGAGAGAGAGAGAGAGAGAGAGAGAGAGAGAGAGAGAGAGAGAGAGAGAGAGAGAGAGAGAAACAACAGATGAGGCCTATGCATCTGATTAAAAAAAAAGACACATAATAACGACGAGAACATTAAAGGAACTGTATTTTGGTTTAAAACATAATTATTTCATTTGACATTTCAACTTACTACTTTTGTTGTTGACTGTTTTAACTCTTAAACTCCTAGAACCAAATAACTTCCATTCTATAGAACGGAAGCCATTCAGTTCTGGGAGCTTAAGAGTTAACCCTTCCCATGCCACTGTACGTACTCTGCTCGTACATTTTTGTTTCTGAAATCTTGGTTCATTCAACGACCAAAAGTCAACACCGTCCAAGAAACATGGATACAAATTTGTCTCAGCAAGAGGCACAGATTCTCCTTATCTCCGCTGTCGCAGGAGCTCATGCGGTTCTATGTCTCTTGCAGTTGGATCGTGTTCACTTTTGTCTACGCAGTAAAGGGGTTAAAGGACCTGCGATTAACAATTATTCAATCATAGCCTGGATGCACAGACAAGACAGGACAGGACAGGACAGGACAGGCAAGGCAAGGCAAGGCGAGGCGAGGCGAGGCGAGGCGAGACGAGGCAAGGCAAAACAATGCAAGACAAGACAAGACGAGACAATCATGATCAGATCAGATCAGACCAGATCAGAACAGAAAATGCAAATAAAATCTCAATTGTTTGTTCTCGTATGAAATATAAAAAGATTCAAACAGGACATTAAATGCTTTTTACGACTCTTTTATGTAGCAGGGCGCACATACAAACAATAAAAAAAGCTTAGTGTGTCTACATAATCACCACATAAATCTTTCTGTTCTGAAAAATGCAAATTTTCAAATTTCAATTTGCAAATTTTCAAATTCAGACGTAATAAAAGTATCGCCTGGATAGATAAATATGCAAATTAACAATCACTCTACAGACACCTTAAAACTCCAAATCGCATAAAAAAACCAAACCACTGCATAACATGCATAGCTAATAAAGTGAGTGGAGTTCCATTTGCACGTGATTCACACAGGCCCCTTCGGTTGCATACGGTCATACGAATATAGGCATCGTGGTGACCTTAATATGTTCCTCAAATTGAGCGTACTATGTCGTCTTAACTCTTTCAGTCCCGACACACAACAGCAAAATTTGACTCGACCATGATAGTTCAAAGGTGGTGTCAGAATAGTCGCCAAGCTATTTGGGGCCACCCTTGAACTATCATATGGTCGATCTGTCTACCGAATTATAATGCAGTCCTGAATGGAAACAACTCCAAAATGTGGGTATTTTGTACCTGGGACACAATGAGTTAACTGTAGGGCTCAGTCCTCTATGCAAACTGATCCTCTAGAAACAATGAACAGGCAAGGAGGGGGACTAACTCCAAGTGATTATGCCCACAAATGGGCAATAAACCAAGGGGAACGACTCTGTAATCAAGGGGTGGTAATAGTTCAGATTTGTCGCGACAATTATGGCGGGGCCCTGAAGGACGATTAGAGGGCACGGACGCTACGCCTCGTGGTCGCCATCCTGAATGAGATCGCGATGACGTCACGCCAAGATGGCGACGACTGATTCTCTGACGATGAAGTCCGCTGAAGTCCGTGAGTACAGTTTACAGTCGGGGTCCTGACTGCAGGAGGCATAGATCCTCAAGGTCCCCTAATTCCGTAGGGGCTCTTGAGGATCAATGCCTCTTGCCGGTACAATTTCCATACGTGCTGTTCCTGCAGAGGACGTGAACTTGACATGAGACTGTTTGAGGACCCAAAATAATCGCCGATGCGGGTGTTAAAAACGGGCAATAACTCTTGTGAGTCGTTTATGGGCAAAATAAACCACACAGCGAAAGTCAAGAAGCACAGGCCCTAATCAGTAAGCACCCCACAACCTGCGGAGACTCACCAGGATCTATGCCTCCAATGTCATTTAGATCGTCCGTTTTCCCGGGCTCAAGAGAAGATGCGGCGATCATCAGCAGTTAAACCTACGATGGCACAAAGCGAACCGAAAATCCGAACGATAATGTCGCAAAAGGTGGTATGGGAAAATTCACGGCAGCACATTTACGGAAATTTTAGGAAGAAATCCACAGACATATAATGATGTACTCTTACGTAGTTCTTAAGAGAGAATTTAGTATTTAGTGTAAGAATCATGTACTAAAAGCTTGTGAATGACGTGTTGTTTCCGAAGAGATGACAGGAAAGGCCACCTCCCCCCCCCCCCACCCACCCCCATCCCCCATCCTCCTCCCCTCCTCCCCCACCCCCCACCCCCCACCCACCCCCCCCCCCAAAAAAAAAAAAAAGAAAAAAAGAAAAAAAGAAAAAGAAAATGAATTAAAAATTTGAAAACGATCATTTGTAACAACCGTACAAAAAGAGAAAAGCTGATGACGCAAAATGATTGAAGACAAATGAGGGTGCGCTGGTTCTGACCTTGACGTCAGGGCTGGCAACGCAACGTTTCATTCATTTGACGGTGTTTGTCTGTCAGAATTCTGTCCTGTAACGGAGCAGTTTGTGTCTGAACTCATCACCAAATCCCCATGTAAATCATGTGTGCTTGACCCACTTCCCACAGATTACAGAGAGACTGTGTGGATCTGATTCCTGCGATTACACGCATTATCAACAATTCCTTGGCGTCTGGCGTTGTACCTCCTCAGTTCAAGCAGGCTGTTGTCACACCATTGTTTAAAGAAACCTGGACTAGACCAAACTGACTTGAAAAACTTTCGTCCCGTTTCCAACATCCCATTTATTTCTAAGCTGTTAGAAAAGGCTTTCTTGCAACAGCTTTTGGATCATGTGTCAAGAAATGACCTGCTAGAGTTGTATCAGTCCGCTTACCGCAAGCATCATAGCTGTTAAACAGCTCTTCATCATGTGACCAACAGCCTGCTTACTTCTGCTGACGATGGACGTGCGTCACTCTTGTTATTATTGGACCTGTATTCAGCGTTCGACACGCTCGACCACAACATCCTTCTGAATAGACTTAGTGTGTCTTTTGGCGTCCGTGCACGAGTCCTTGATTGGTTCTCCTCATATTTGTCCGACAGGTTCCAACGTGTCATTATACAGAATTCTACTTCCGCTCCCCTCCTTCTGAGATATGGCGTACCGCAAGGCTCAGTTCTCGGGCCGGTCTTGTTTTCTTTGTACACCCAGCCTGTGTCTGAAGTGATCGCCAGTAAAGGATGTGAACATCACAAATATGCCGATGACACACAGCTGAAGAAAGACGCTCCTGTCAAACAGTTCCATTCTCTTCAGCATGACATGGAACAATGTATAGAAGCTGCTAATGACTGGATGACCGACAACAAGCTGAAGGTCAATGAAGGAAAAACAGATGCCATTGTGGTAGGCACTCGCTCCAGGGTGAGTGTCTCCCACGATGAGTCCTTGATCGTTTGTGGACAGGACATCCCTCTAAAAAAAATGTGTGAAAAACCTAGGTGTTCACATTGACAATGTTCTGTCCATGAACGATCATGTGTCTCACCTGTCCCACTGCTGCTATATTGAGCTCAGGAGGCTTAGCTCTGTTAGACAGTACCTTACTGACGATGCCTGTAAGCAAATTGCATGTTCACAGATTTTGTCAAGGCTTGACTACTGTAACTCTGTAATGTCAGGTATGTCGAACGAACTGCTCTACAGGCTCCAGAAGATTCAAAACCATGCAGCAAGACTTGTACTGAAAAAATCGAAGCTTGATCACATCACCCCCTTGCTTAAGCAGTTACACTGGCTTCCTGTGAAGTTCAGAATTGAATACAAAATTGCTTCCCTCGTTTTTCAGGCCTTAATAAGACACTCCCGCCATACTTGTCCTCCAGTCTCCTTGTCTATACACCAGGCAGAGTATTGCGCTCCAGCACTGACGACAGAATATTGACTATCCCCAGAGTGTCCTTAAAAACCTTTTGACAGCGGTCCTTTTCTTTCCAATGAGCGTCCATGGTATTTTGCCTGTGATGAGCAGTTTTCTGTTCGACATTTTTTGCTGTATTGTGCCGATCTAATTGCTACGAGATATAAACACTTCACAGCAGACTCCTTGAAGGCTTTGTTTCGGGATGTTCCGACGGACAAAATCTTCATTTTCTTGAGAGAATGCAATATTTTTAACAAGATCTGAGCATTCACAGACTATGAATTTCTTTATTTTGCCCTTTTTGAGAGTCTGTAGATATTTCTTTTAAAGACTCGTGCGACATTTTAGCCTGACATATTTTTAAGATATATTTACATCTTGTCTTAAGACCTTGCTTTTAGTCTGGCTGACCAGCTTTTTACCTATTCCGCCGTGAGATAGCCTTAGTCGCCTGCTCGGCGTTAAACCTCAATAACTACTACTCTAAGCTCCCAAAGTGTGGAATGGTCTTCCCCATGATATTCGCCATGCACAATCTTTGGCCATTTTCAGGGCTAGATTGAAAACATTTTTTTCAGTCTGGCCTTTGAAAGGGATTGATCAACCCTACGTTTTCCCATCAACATGTATATATCTGATCAGGTTCTTGACATGTTATGTTTATTATTTTAGTATTGTGTCAGTGTGCATGAATGATTGTGTTTTTGTACGCTGTCAGTACTTTAGTTAGTTAATTTCAATTAGTTAGATTATGTAGATGTAAAGCGCTCTGAGCCTTTCTTTGTGGGGATATTGCGCTATAGAAGAGTTATATATTATTATTATTATTATTATTATTATTATTATTATTATTATTATTATTATTATTATTATTATTATTATTATTATTATTATTATATTATTAGAAACCGAACTCATATTTAATGAACCTAGTCGGAAAGTAGGCGGTGTGTACGCAATACAAATTCTTGGTGATGGACACGATGTCTCAAAACACTAGACAAAAATGCTGACTGCTTAAAAAATAAACGAAATAATTTTAACATTTACGATTTTGACAGATGTTATCTATGAGTGTAAGAGGGAATTGGAAATATCAATTAGGCGCTTATCTACATCAGCTGCGCTGTTTCATATCTGAGGAATGCAGGCTTGCGCACACCGCCTTGAGGTACGATTCTCATAAGTGTCTCATAACTGCATCAAGCACACACGCTCGCGCGCGCGGGCGAGCGTACTCACACGCAAACGCACATCTAAATCATACAGAAAAGCAGACACACAACAGTTTGACAGACAGACGGACGGGCGAACGCTCACGCACAGACGAGCAGACTGACAAAAAACAAAACAAAACAAAAACAAACAAACAAAAAACAACAGACGTACCGACTGAAAAATAAACTTGCGCATATGAGAACTCACGTCGACATGTTTATGTTCTAGTCTATGATTTTGAACTATAAGGCTCCAAACCGTTCGGTTCAAAGCAAGAGACTAGCACAAGGAAAACAACGTGCATTGATTTCGGACTTTATGCAGCAATCCGGAAGGTCCAAAATCACACAGCAGCCCACAGTTTTTACTTTCCAGGACTCCTTGACATCCAAGCTTAATCAGAAATCAGAAGAGAAACCCCAAAGAGATACTCTGGTTTTAAACTCCCAGTTTTAGTCAGCGAACGCATTCTATCTTAAACTGGCATATATATAAAGACGTATGACCATACTGTAGGGGCTAATGAGAATTCATACCTCGTATTGTCAATGATCAAGCCAATTGACGACTTACGTGTGTCTCAACGACGGAGCTCATTTCTGCATCAGCTACGAAGATCTTGTCAAGAAACCAATGTTATCAAATACAAAAGACACAGATTCTAATGAGTTGCTGGTGCTCCTCAGAATCTGTGTCTATTGTTTGTAGTGATTGGTAAAATTTAGATCCCAGACGGACAGGTCCGCGGGATTTCAGTGTGTGAGTGCCTTGTCAGGCGATCAAATCTTCGGTGGTGCCGAAAATCCCAAAATCTGCCTCTGTCACGAACATGCGTCACGGATCCGGTTACCCATAGGGGTTATCTCCACATGGGCGACGCGAGTTACCCACCCTTTCGGGAGCTCTCTTGTTCCGGAGGCGAGGATAGACGTCTGCTAATAAGATGGCTATCGCAAGCGATCCAGCCCCACGCCTTGACAAACCCTTGATGACTGCATCTTCTCTGGTTCGAGTATGAGAGATCTAAATCGCAAATCGTTTCTAAATAGGTGCCCATACCCAAAACAGCAAGAAGCACAGAATTCAGAATGCAAGGGTTCAAGAGAATCTATGCCTCTTGCAAATGCAAATAGATTTGTTGAGGGCTTTTGATACACCGCTGGGTACGGTTTGATGAGACAATTGGAAGGGCAGGGTTGGCTTTGTCATTGGTTTAGCGTGGCCTGACGCCGTCTGTGAACTTTAAAACGAAGATGATATCGATAAGACATATCCGGCGTTTAATTTAATGCAGTGTAACAAAACACCGATTTTATACGGATACATGTGTATGAGAATAGTGAGCTGACAACGCATTGCTGTATCTAAGAGGAATGTCAGAAATGTTTGTCGAGGAATTAACGGATTTGTGTCACAGTTCTTTCGCTTACTCGTGAAATAAAATTTACGGAATTGAGAAGAGAAGAGATGAGAAGAGAACGAAAGAGAGTGGAAGAGAACAGAAGAGAACAGAACAGAAGAACAAAACAAACAAAACAATACACAACTTACAAAACAAAGCAAAACAAAACAAAATGAAACAAAAACAAAACAAAAAACAACTACAACAACAAAACACAACTAAAAACTAACCCACATGTGTACTTAAATGTGTATTTCGGCTTATTAGACTAATTATATTTATCTCGAAATGTAATTAAAGACAGTATTTGCATTCTTGTCCTATTCAAAACCTCTTGACACTGAATGAAAAATAGCTTGGCGAAAGTCGGAATAGAAGTAACTGTAATATCAACTGGAAGGCTGACACGAAATTACCTCACGGGAAATATTAGGTCTGAAAAATAAACAAGTTCCTATTGCGCAGGTTTGACATCAAAATAAAAAAAGAATTCAGTGTGTGCTGGTCTGTGATTTTGGACCTTACGGCCTCCGGCCGTAAGGTCCAAAATCACAGACCAGCACACGAATTAATCTTCTGCGGGCTCAAAAACTGTTTGAAGCCTAACACGCTACTTTGATCAGGGTTCCGTGAAATGTCATACACTGGTAACAACGAAGAGAAGAAAAATCGACCAAGTTACATCACAGGTCTAAAAATATACTTTGCTACGGACATTGGCTCATTTGTAAATCAGATTAGATTTTAAGTACGGCTAGGGCAAGATGGCATTAAAACTGATTACTCTTATTTTGACCGAAAATAGCTAGCGCGTGCACAAGAAAGTTGTGTTTTATTGTTAAATACAATGAGAGTGCAACACGCAAAATCTACGGATAAAAACATAATTAAAACAACGTGGCCAGTTATACGAAAATTTAGTCTTGGAAACACTGATGTTGAAAGCGCCTGCATATCATCATGATATTGGTACTTTCCAAACCGTTCAAATAAGATATGATATTATCTTCAACACAGGACCAATAAATATCTTGTATATATCGCCCATTCGCTAAACAGCTGTGCTGCAGGGCAGCGCAGTGCTGTTTTTAATTACCAACAAAATAATCTCATTAGGTAGCGCAGGAAATAAATAAGACAGGCAGAGGACGTCGTGAGTTGCTTTCTAAAAAATACGATCGGACTCATAACAGACACATTTAGTCGTAACTCATTCGAGTCTTAACTCACACGGCGGTTCGCCGCGTGTCGGTAGGCGGCACGTCTCGAGTGAGTTAATATACGTAACTTTATTATTAAGGCGTTATATTATTATTTAAAACAAAAAAAAAAAATGCTGTTATTTTTGCAAAGGTCAATTTCCCATGACGACATTTTGACATTTCTCAGCCAAAGATTCCCACAGGATCTTGGGACTATGGGATGGGTTAGGTGTAATGGCCCGGAGAGAATTCTCGTTTGATAAAAGACCATGTCGCCACAACTTAACCCTTTGCGTGTCGGTCGCGGTTTCTTTCGCGATGATTCCTGTAGGAATCATCGCGACAGAAACCGCGACCAACACGCAAAGGGTTCAAAGTCCTGAAAATCGTATCACAATCAAACCCTTTACTGCCAGTGGACGGGCATTATGGTTTAGAAAAATGACGTGAATTCAACTACAAAAGAACATGGATACGACGTAATTTTAAGCAAGAGGCATAGATCCTCGTGAGCCCCCGCAACTGCGGGGGCTCACGAGGATCTATGCCTCTTGCAGATGTGCCATGTTCCTATTTTTTCACAGAAAGGAAAGGGTCAGTTACGCAAGAGCTGGACGGCTTTCTACCTCTGTTTCACTCTCAAGATTGATTGATTCGGATTCTCTCTCTCTCTNCTCTCTCTCTCTCTCTCTCTCTCTCTCTCTCTCTCTCTCTCTCTCTCTCTCTCTCTCTCTCTCTCTCTCTCTCTCTCTTCCACACATCTCCCCTCCCTCCACCCCACCCCATTCCAAACCCTATCTAACCCCCACCCCTACACCAGACTGAGGACTGACGACAAAAAAAAAAAAAAAAAAAAAAAAAAAAAAAAAATAGTCCTCACCATCAGCAGGCGTTCGAAAGAACAGCGACAATACTGCATCCTCGTACAGCAAACCCCTCCGTCAGCTACAAGAGGCAAAGATTGCAGATTTCAGTTAGGACCCATGAGGCTCTTTGCCTCTTGCAGGCATCGTCTCATTCGAATCTGTCTTCCTCTAACAGCGGAGCTAGCTCGGTTTAGTCTGCGTCGTCGTTTCATGAAGCGGAGAGATGGAAATTATCCGTGTCAACCCCCGCCGCATGGTAAGGGTATCCTGCAATTATGGCGGCGCTTCATATTTACTGCGGTGATGTATGGGCGACATCTTTCACTATAACTCAGGCTGTACGGGCATTTGTAGCTGGAGTTTAGCTAGCGTCCGGTTTTAAGATATATTACCAGTGCTTCGTGTACAGATTTGCAATACTTTATTCACACACTACTAAGGCCAACAACGGCGACGACAACAACAACACCAACAACAACAATGTTACAAACAGTGAAATAACAATTCCAGCCATAACTAACTGTCCGCGGTATATTACACGGAGACTTCACAACTACTTTTAATCTTTTAACGACAGCAATGATGTGATGAAAAACAAGGGTGCAGGGGTCAGTTGCATGATTGAGCTTAGTCCTGCGCCAGCCACTAAGCTTTAGCGGCGCACCTTGCGTAGTGGCTGGCGCAGGACTAAACTCACTCATGCAACTGGTCCCAGGTGCGTGAGTGAGCCTAGCTTTGCGCCAGCCACTAAGCAAGGTGCGGGGCACATGCGCATCTTTTATTCCTCTTGAAGAACACCATGCTATAAATCGGTCAGGATTTCACAATACGACTGGTCAGAGTTCTCACGCGTTTATGACTAAAAATATCAGGTGTAAAAGAAAGATAATTTTAAACTTTTGCAGCTATTGATGCGTGGCGCCTTGATTGAGTTAAAGACAATGTTATGGAGTGTATCCCTTGCCTAACAAATAGCTTCAAACAGTTAAATCTCCTCCCCCCGCGCCCCCCCCCCCCCCCCAAAAAAAAAAAAAAAAAAAAAAAAAGTAATAATAATAATAAAATAAATAAATAAATAAATAATACAAAATGGACTGGATTACAATTTAACATGCGTTTTATTATTGCAAGCCTGATCAGGCAATACCACTGAGCCGTCCCGTCATGTCATGTTTGGCCCATTGGCAGCAGCTGGCGCTAAAGTGGAAAGAGTTATCAGTGCACGTGTACTAGTTACAATTATTTCTGCGTGTGAAAAATAATTACGATGCGCAGTTTGCCCCGAGGGGGCGGGTTTGCGGGTGCGTTAACGAGCTATAAAAAGAACATTCAGGTTTATGTTTTTTTTTTTTTTAGTTTGTAAGGGGGAGGAATGAGAGAATGAAAATAAGGTTTTTTTTTCAAGAGTACAGTCCCAGCGGACAATACGTCATCGCGCCCAGGGAGGCCTTGATCGAGGCGCAAAAAGTAGCAGGACAAAAAAGAAAACTGGTTTTGTTGTTGTTTTTGTTTTGTTTTTTGCAAACGCAATACTCCCCGTCAGCTGCAGGTACTGGTGCCAATCGCATAGGTGAGCTTAGTCCTGCGCCAGCCACTAAGCAAGCTGCTCCGCGATAGCGGAGCACCTTGCTTAGCGGCTGGCGCAGAACTAAGCTTGCTCATGCAACTGGCCTCAGGGGTGGGCCCTTGTCGGCCTTAACTCATTCTACCCCAAAACCGAAATCCTTAAATGTTGCCGTTGTCCTCTGAAGACTGCATCGCAGTGCAGGACACAGATCGACCATGATAGTTCAAGGGTGATGCCAGAATAGCTTGGCGCCGATGGGCGCCAAGCTAGTCTGGCATCACCCTTGAACTATCATGGTCGATCTTTATCTTGTTGTGGTGGCTCTGGGGTAGAAGGAGTTAAACAAAGTCCGACGGCGACCTATAATAACTTCCAAAAGGTTGACGAAACGATCATACGTACGCATACTAACGTGTAAAAAATTAACTCTTTCGAGACGTGCTGCAACCGGATTCGAGGCATGAAGCCGCGAATTCGTTATGCGACACGTCTCGAATGTGTTAAAAGATAAACACTAAGCAGTATGCTATGCCTTTGACTGTCGGAAGCTTGTTTTTCAGTGTCGAGGTGATTCCTGCGTGTACACTTGAGTTAACTCATTCAGTCTCGACACACCACAGCAAGATATGGCTCGACCATGATAGTTCAAGGGTGGTGCCAGAATAGATGGCGCCTATAGGCGCCAAGCTATTCTGGAACCACCCTTGAACTATCATGGTCGATCTGTCTCCTAAATTGTAATGCAGTCCTCCGAGGATAACTCCAAAATGTGGGTATTTCGTACCTGCGACACAATGAGTTAACTCTTTCGCGGCCAGCCGCATCCGGATGCGCGGCCTATACCACGCATCCGGATGCGGCTGGCCGCGAATGAGTTAAGATATTAATACCAGACCAGTTATAGGAATAGTTACATAAATCGACATGTTCACGTATTATTATTATTATTTTTTATTAATGTACATTAACTGGCGTTTACATAACACGCATGGTGAGTGCACAATGGCGGAGGGATGTGTGTGTGTGTGTGTGTGTGTGTGTGTGTGTGTGTGTGTGTGTGTGTGTGTGTGTATGTGTGTGTGTGTGTGTTTGGTGGGAAAGGGGGGGGGGGTCGAGTATGTGTGTGTGTGTGTGTGTGTGTGTGTGTGTGTGTGTGTGTATGTGTGTGTGTGTGTGTGTGTGTGTGTTTGGTGGGGGGGGGGGTCGAGTGTGTGTGTGTGTGTGTGTGTGTGTGTGTGTGTGTGTGTGTGTGTGTGTGTGTGTGTGTGTGCAAGAAAAGGGGTGGGGGAGGGGGAGGGGGAGGGGAGTAAGTTATCATTTGACAGGACTATTCATATTAAGCAACAAATGCAGGACAAGACCACGAGGCTTGCTGACATCTCGTCCCAAGTGGGCCTCACCATCCACAAACAGAAACCAAAGACAATGAGGCTGAACGCAACCAGGGAAGAACCAGTCTTGCTTGCTGGCACCCCGTTGGAGGAGGTAGAGTCCTTCACCTGTCTCGGGAGCATCATCGACAAAAAAGGCGGCACTGATGCAGATGTCAGAGCACGAATCGGTAAAGCAAGACTGAGCAGCCTTTCTTCAGTTGAAAAAAGTGTGAAGTTCCAGAGAGATGTCTCAACACACCAAAGTCCGAATTTTCAACTCAAACGTAAAAGCAGTTCTCCTATATGGAGCAGAGACTTGGAGGTTGACAAAAACCACAGTCAACAGAGTACAGATCTTCATAAACAGTTGCCTTAGAAGAATCTTGAAAATCCACTGGCCAGAGAAGATCAGCAACGTCAGACTCTGGGACAGAACAGAGCATATAACAGCAGAGAATGAAATTGGGCGAAGAAGATGGGGATGGATTGATCACAGTCTGAGAAAGCCAGTTTCCAGTATCACGAGGCAGGCATTGTCATGGAACCCCCAGGGAAAGAGGAAAAGAGGCAGGCCGAGAAACACCTGGCGTCGAGACCTTCAGGCAGACATCAAGAGACTGGGAACCACCTGGAGTAAAATCGAAGGAGAAGCACAGGACAGGAGTCGCTGGAGGTCTCTCGTCGACGGCCTATAGCCTGGGAGGGGTGACAGGCGTAAGTAAGTAAGTATTCATATTAATCCACATGTTCACAATTGTGTACGCATTATTATGTTCATTTCCTTAACACACAGAAAACTGTATATATCCTAAATTTATGAACAAAGGGGCTTACACAGAAAAAAAAAAAGTGATGTGGGGACCTCTGAGAATGCGTCGTTTTGTCCGATTTTGGTTATATCTGACCTTGTTGGTCACCGAAGTCGACAGATTAACAGATTAATTCCGCAATGGGAACAGCCATATCAGTTGGTCTGCTGGTCTAGCCTTGAGTAAGGTGCAAAATTACAGACAAGCATAAGTTAATTTATTTAAGGCCGTCCGCATCAATAGCTGCGGAAGTGTCGTATAGCGTTGCCTGCGGCAACGCTATACGACATTTCCGCAGCTATTAATGCGGGGCTCCTTGAATGAGTTAATCTTGTTCACTATTAATTGACACACAGCTGATTTTACAATATAATTATAATGTAGGCTTCTATTTTTTTTTTTTTTTTTTAAGAAAAATTTAAAATTCATAAACGGTCAATGTGCCATAGCAAACGAAGTCAGCTTTTCTTTTTTATTAATAATTTTTTTTCTTTAAAAATAATAAGTAATTTGTGTTTAAAATATAATCTATGCATACGCAGCATTCCTGTATTCGCGCATAATTTCATCGTTGGAATTTTGCTTTTTAGTTTTCACAACAGCAATGTTTATCGATCAAACAATGCAAAATATTCCGTGACTCACTTGCTGCAGTAATCAGTTTCTACTGCTTTGTTTGTGTGTTTATTTTTTTGTTATTTAACTCTTACAATACCAGTGGAGGCAGGTTGTGTGTTGGAAACCTGTACAGATTCAACGTATAAAGTCCCCGGCCGTCAAAAGGAATATAGAGAGGAAAGGATTTCAGCAAGAGGCATAGATCCTCATGAGCCCCCGCGACAGCGAGGGCTCATGAGGATCTATACCTCTTGCAGTAGACCGGTGTTCGATTTTCGTTTTCAGTTGTTCGTTTGTTTTTTTTCTCAGCAGTGAATGGGGTAAGCTTTCTGTCCTGTCCTGTTTTACCGTACCTGTCAGAACAGCTTGAATCATCGATGGCTCAGAGGCTGCACAGTAATCGATTTGGGCGCGCGCGTGATCTAAATCTAAATATACCTCCATCAATTCAGCAGACGCACAAAGACCTGTATACCCCACCCCCCCCCCCCCCCCCCCCCCCCAGCGAACCGCTCCAAGCTTCAAGAGGCATAGGTCCACATGTGCCCCCCACCCCCCCTCCTCTCATGAAAACCTATACCTCTTGTTAAATCAATTCAGATCCGTTTTACTCAGCGGGAGCAGGACGATGGAGGTGTGTTCTACCGTGATTTGGACAGGGATAGATTTCTCCGCAAACAAGCCAAAATACAGCGCGGCTTTGAAAAATGTTTGTCCAGTCATTCGAGACGAATTTGAGCACTGAATGCGGCCCAGTTTGAATCGATCCCGGACTAGGAGTGCACAGGGTTAAATGTGATTGGAGAAAAAGAGTGCATAATGGAGGAGAGTTCAGAAAACAAAGAGACAAAATGTGTGTGGTCTTCGATTTTGATTTTGAACCAGCTGCTCGTAAGTACCACAACACACATACTGTTACTGTCTCACAGTAAAATGGATTAATTTGTTTCTAAATTGTTTTCTCTCTCTCTCTCTCTCTCTCTCTCTCTCTCTCTCTCTCTCTCTCTCTCTCTCTCTCTCTCTCTCTCTCTCTCTCTCTCTCTCTCTCTCTCTCCGCTTGTGAGTGTTGTGTGAGTGGGCGTGCAAGGACATGGTTGAAAAAAAGGTCTGCATACCTAATCATTTATCCTTGAAAAATAAATTTTCATTTCACTACTCTCTCTCTCTCTCTCTCTCTCTCTCTCTCTCTCTCTCACACACACACACACACACACACACACACACGCACGCACGCACGCACGCACACACACACACACACACACACATACACACTCACACATACACACTCACACATGCACACACCAAAAAGCAAACACTTTAGCATTGGCCTGGCTTCATTTCATCAGTACTGCTGATTAGATCAGTGTTTTCATTTCATTTCCTTTCATAAACGTGAAATTCATTAAACACTTTATTGTACGTTATTTCATTTCATATCACCGTATCTCATTTCATGTTATTTAGCGTGATTTTGGGTCGCTTTCGGTTGCGGTGCGCAATGTTCGTTGATAACTCTAATTTGTATTACTCTTGCAGGCATAAGTGAAGTGACTTCGATCAGAGACAGTTACGCCATATATGTGCGCCGGTCTCTAATTTTGGTCCATATGGTTCTAAGCGGTAAGGCTCAATAAATATTTCAACTGGGACTCACTTATGAAAACAACGTAAGCCGGGGTTGCGGGAGGTTGGGGGAGGTGGAGTTAGAATCAGAATGGGAGAACTAGCGCATCATGTATCCTACAACAACGAGCAAAAGAAATGCGATTTATTCGAGTCATCGGAAACACTTCAGTGTTTCCGCTGACTCAAATGATGTCGCATTTCTTTTGCTCGTCAGTATACTCAGGATATGGCGCTGTAGCGTTTCCGCTCATTGTTGTGAGTATTTCTCTCCGTTTTTTTAGCGTCGATACACACCCAGTGGCGTTTGAACACGAGGGAGGGAGGGCTGGAGAAGAAGGGGGGGGGGGGATGGAAGAAGTGGGGGGGGGGGGGGGTGAAAGTGGAGGTGAGGTAGATATGGACATGGTATGATCAGATCAGAGTATCCTTTGGCCATATCTCCTTTTTTTTTTTTTTTTTTTTTTTTTTTTTTTTTTTTTTTGACGACGGAGGTCCGATTGAGTATGTGGACAAACGGCAGCTACTCTGGACAACCACCACCAAAGTATCACTGACGTGGATTTCAAATTTGGGACACAAAATAGTGTGTCAATTTCACCGGGAAATACCTACGTACTCGCAGACGGGGAAAAAGCGGCTTCCACATACAAGGTTTCGCTATTGTTCTGTTTAGGGGACCAGTTGCATGAGTTGCCAGGCACTAAGCAAGGTGCTCCGCTATTTAGCGGAGCAATTTGCTTAGTGCCTGGCGCAGGACTAAGCTCACTCATGTAACTGGGCCCTGGGCCACACATTGTTTAGGCAAGTAAGGAAGCTTGGTTACATAATAAGTCGGTTTGCAACTGTCGCGGGGCAAGTCAAGTACTGCTGTACGTGTGAAGGGGCGGGGTGGATGGGGTAGCCGTTCACCCGACAAGTGAATACCCCAAACTGGGCGGTCCGAACTTGGCCTAAACCGCAAATTACAGGTCTTCAACCAACCACGTTCCGTCTACACGAAGCGTAGATTCGCATGAGCCCCTGCAGTCGCTTGCGGTTCGTGATAATCTGTACCTCCCGCTGTCGTGAACTTTCGCATCCTAAAAGTGAGGGGGTTGACCAAGGTTAGAGTTACGGCTGACGAGACGGGTCAAGTTTTAGTGTCCTAAGTAGACAATGTATTCTAAACGGGTCCGAGTTAGTTTATAGGGTGGTTTTCGCTCCTAATTAAACAGTTACAACGTTTTATTATCCCTGACGCAGACCACACATGCGATACAAGTTTATGTGTGCTGAAGCCGTAAGGTCTAAAATCACTGACCAGCACACTAAATTAAAACCGTTGTTCGCAACAGAAGAGACGCTTGATAGAATTTCAGTGTGTTTACATTCAGCAAAATAAAGTAAGTTTTAAAACTTTAAACTTGGGTGATTATTTCAGTGGGATAGCAGCTGAATTCAATACAAGAAAAGGCTTGTCCTTCAGCTTGCTCACCCTCCCCCCCCCCTCCACCCCCCACAAAAAAGAAGAAGAAAAAAGAAAACAATCAACAACAAGAAATAACAAATACAAACAAACACACACACACACACACACACACACACACACACACACACACACACACACACACACACACACACACACACAAACAAACAAACGAACAAACAAACGGTTACAATGAAAAATTAGCACACTGTATCTCGGTAGGAATTTGACTGATGATGACGACGACGATGATGATGATAATAATAATAATAATAATTATTATTATTATTATTATTATTAATTATTATTATTATTATTATTATTATTATTATTATTATTATTATTATTATTATTAAAACAAAACAACAACAACAATCATCATCATCAGCAGCAGCAGCACTGACCAGGCGGCAAGGCGCATGTGTGCACCATTATTTTCAGCCTGTCTTGACTGGGCTGAGCCCTGGCTCCTCCATCCCCTCACTGAAAGCCAAGTGACAGTCATATAACCATCTCCCATCCATATCACCCCACCGATTTGTTCTTTTAATGTCCGCCCTAATGCGTCACGCCGGCACCTGACCTCGGCCAAGCGACAACCAGTTCCGGGAACGGTATTTTTGTCCAATCGCCGTTATTTAGTGACGATCTCTGCGGGGCTGTCTTCCGGTCTCGTCGGCGACTGCGCACAAATCGTGTGAGCGCCATGCCGGTAATTAGTGGGTGAATTTGTTGAGACTGTGCAGTTGACAGCTTAACACCCACATTAACACCCTCAGTTTGAGGAGAAACTGAAGTAAAAGATGAACGTAAACGCACGTACAGTTCTGGAGTCGAGGTGGACCTCAAAGATACAAAATTTGAACTACAGTTTATGTACCAGTTTCGACGTGTTTAGACACGGTGTCGAAAACATGCACTAAAACACCAACGGATTCTGGAAATCCCAAAATCCCTACGTTTCAGAAGCAGCTGTCACATATTTCGGGTCAGCAAGAGGCACATATTCTCATGAGCCCCTGCGGCTGCAGGGGCTCATGAGAATCTGCGCCTCTTGCAGATTAATCGTGACAAAAGGGAGACTGTGAAACCGTGATCATCTTACGTGTGGCCAAGGTAAAGCTGCAGCATTTTAATTTCTCTTGTCCAGGGCCAAGTGATGCGTTTGGGAAGTGTCGTGTGCGTTTGGGGTGGACCCATACACCGTTAAAGCTTAACAGTAGTGCTTGGTTAGAAAGCACGAAAACCTTATTTGCCAGTGGACGCAGACGCTGTGTTTTTGAAGGTCATTGCAGCTTCAACGTCGAAGATCCCAACCCGTCCAAAAAGCATGGATATGTGGTTTCAGCAAGAGGCATAGATCCTCGTGAGCCCCCGCAACTGCGGGGGCTCATGAGGATCTATGCTTCTTGCAGTTCTTTGGTGGTCAGTTTTTTCTTTTCTCGGCATTGAAGGATTCAAAATACCAGCTGCACGTTTGTAGTACTTTGTAATATCACAGACGCAGTATGTATCATAACGTTTGGATTTTGCGCCTCAAAAAAAGTGGTTGTATACAGTCACTCAGGACTCATTAATTAGACCAAAGCATTTAATTTTCTTAAAACATTCAAATATCAAATTCACGTTTCAAGCAGTTTGTAATATCATAGTCTCAGGATATATAGTCGCAACTTTTGGATTGTGAACGTATCAAAAGCTGTTTTATTTCAAAGCATGAATCGCTTTTTTTTTTCCCACACGCAAAAATCAAATATCAAACTAATGTTTCAAGCAGTTTGCAATCTCTCTCATTAGATATCGTAACTTTAGGATTTTGTGCACATTAACCACTTAATAACCGGGGCAAGGCAAACGCTACCTAGCTGCAAGAGACATAAACCCCCAACGAGCCCCCGCAGTCGCAGGTCTCATGGGGATTTACGCCGTCTCTTGCTATATGTACATTTATGTTCTTTATGCCAGTCGTAGTCACATTTACACCTGTGTTCTTCACGCGAATGTCGCTCAGTGTGTAGTGGTTTCAGACACGCGATTGAGTCGCGATCACTGGCAACCAAGTGGTTAACTCATTCGAGACGCACCGAATGAGTTAAACGCTGTCATGTTTCAACCCAAGCATTACAGACAAGTTAGCATCAAGTTCGATGTTTGCAAAAGATTCCGTATTACGCTCTGGCATTATGCTACGTATACCGTAGAATGATAGGCCTCTTGAAACACAAGCGTTATAATCGGTTCACAGAAATTGCATTGTTGTTGTTGAATTTCACTTAAACAGCTTTCGCGTCAGCCGATTAAGAAACCGATTTCATGCAGCAAAATATATTGATATCTTTTCATATGAACTACAACTTTTACATACTATATCCTTTCAAAAAGTTTCAAGTTGAAAAGTTTTATGACCTTTTCATCCTGATACACTTTTACGTGAAATAAATTTGACCATGATAGTTCAAGGGTGGTGCCAGAATAGCTTGGCGCCAGAGGCGCCAAGCTATTCTGGCACCACCCTTGAACTAAAAGGGTGGATGTACGCCTAATATGCAACAAAACAGAGCCGTCATAGGATAATAGACAATTAAAAAATTCAGCCTCAGGATGTAATGGGTTAAAAGCGACTTGAGCGAGTACCGGGGATATATATAACCCCGTCACTGCCGAGATAAAGGTGAACACGATCCAACTGCAGGAGACATAGATCCTCATGAGTCCCCGCGATTGCAGGGGTCTCATGAGGACCTATGCCTCTTTGCGTTCCGATTTCTTGGACGGGTTTTGGCTTTGGGTCGTTGAATGAACAAACATTTCAGAAACATAAATGTACGTACCTCGGCAGGGAAGGGGTTAAAGAAAGTACATTATTATTATTATTATTATTATTATTATTATTATTATTATTATTATTATTATTATTAGTATTGTTGTTGTTATTTCTGCTGCATATAATCAGACAGGTGGCAGCAGCATTGAAATGTTATAGGTCAAAATTGTCTTTGATACTGTAGTGTTTTATGTAACACTAATTTTCTAAAAATGAGGACGAGATAAACAATTCTCTTCGATTAAAAAAAAACCCCAATAACAACGGCATATTAAAGAAAACGTGAGCATGCGAGCGTCGTTTAACTCTGTTTAGGCCAGCGGTGGAAAACTGCGTCTAACACAGTCGTAGCGGATTGATCGTCATCTGAACAGCATCGATATAACTGGAACTGGCAAGCAGCTGGACGTTGTTTATGGTGTTCCCACATTGAAGGGGTTAGTTACACATATCTGATTCCGGCCTAACGTCCATGCATACTAAGTTAACTCATTCAGCCCGACGGCCGTATTTCCTAAATTGTGGAGGTGTCATTTAATGACTATGCACCAGTTGCAGGAGATGGATCGACCCTTGAATTATCATGGTCGACCCATCTCCTGCCTTAGGGCGTCAGGGCTGAATGGGTTAACAACGACAACGCATTCACTACAGTAGCAGGTTTGATACTTTTACATTATTGCACTGAAAACAACAACAACAAAAACAGCAAGCAATAATTGCAACCCGAGTCGAACCCTAGTAGAGTTCAAACCAGGCTGATGCGTTTACACTTGCAGTTGGAACCGGGGTTGACCCCCCCCCCCCCCCCCCTCCCTGCGTGACCGTGATAAAGCATGTTAGGAATGCATCATGGCGCCTTCCAGGAGACAACACTGACGTGGCTCACGATGTTCCCTTGGCCCTTGCAGTTAGATGGTGTCCATGGTGTTATTATTATTATTATTATTATTATTATTATTATTATTATTATTATTATTATTCTCGCTTGCGGCATAAAAAGAGACGATCTCAAACAAAACATGAGATTCAAGCTCCTCAGTCGTACAGCAACCTGTGTGTTCGGGAAAAAAAAGCCGCATATGATTTTTTTCTTTCAGGTCTTCAGGTCTGTGAATTATGTTGAGTACTGAAATTCCCGCCAGTGACGTCACGTCTGATTCTTGGCATCATACACAATGATGACGCGGTATGGAATGCCGTTTAGATCCAACCCTGGCCCAAGACTGCTTCCGAGCAGGGTTGAACTCTACCTTGCTCTAACCCGGGTTGACCACGGTCAAGTGTAAACGCTCCAATCCAGGCTGTACTGGTTCAACCCGGGTCAAGTTGATATGCAAGTATAAACGGCCTCACAGAGAGAGAGAGAGAGAGAGAGAGAGAGAGAGAGAGAGAGAGAGAGAGAGAGAGAGAGAGAGAGAGACCTTCATATACACTGTTGATTCTCTGTGCTTCCCAACAGCCTCTTTTACATCGTGTTCTCAGTTCGGTTGGCGGAGTTCGCACGTCATTCCGTCTCAATGTTTCAACAATGCAACATTCCCGACTTTCAAAATAAGAGGCATAGATCCACATGGGCCCCCGCATCTGCGGGGGCCCATGAGGATCTATGCCTCTTGCAAGCAGCACATCTCATTAACTCTCGTGTTCCTCGTTTTGTAGAGTTCGCAGATCGCTGAGCCTCAAAATTTTCAAACCAACGCAAGTGCAAGCTCTCGACATTCTCCATGTTTAACGTGAAACGGAAACTCCCTTTGGGCAAAGTTTCACCATCGTTTCTAAAGGACCAGGAGCAAGATCTGTGTGATAAGAGAGCGAGATATTTGAATTTATTTATTCGCAGTTATCGCAGGAGTCTCACTGACTCTCACATCGATCCGGGCCGGGACTGAACACGCGCACGTAAGGCGTCCGCGGTAGCTCAGCGGTATCGTGGATCAAACCGTGTAGTGCACGGCGGCTATCTGCTGTGCTTCAATTTGCGGCGCACCGTTTCGCAACCACATGTAGCGGGGAACATTTAATCTATAGACCACTCACGTTGAACAAAGAGTTTACTGTAATAGGACTAGTATGAAACGGGTGAAGAAACATGCTTCGACTGAGTATTGTATTAAAAGCTATCTTCGTGGTTTTAATAAAATAAAATAAAATAAAATAAAATTAAATTAAATTAAATTAAATTAAATTAAATTAAATTAAATTAATAAAATAAAATAAAATAAAATAAAATAAAATAAAATCTAATAAATAAATAAATAAATACTCATCATCAGTCCCATCAAAAGGCAAAGAGCCCATGAGCCCCCCGCCTGTGCGGGCTCATGGGGTTCTTTGCCTCTTACTGGGACTCACGATGAGTATGTATGTATGTAAGCGTAAGAGTGTGAATGCAATAATATGTATATGCATGTATGTATGTATGTATGTATGTATGTATGTATGTATGTATGTATGTATGCATGTATGTATGTGTGTATTGTATGTACTTGTGTGTGTGCGTGTATCTATCTATCTATCTATCTATCTATCTATCTATCTATCTATCTATCTATCTATCTATCTATCTATCTGTCTGTCTGTCTGTCTGTCTGTCTGTCTGTCTGTCTGTCTGTCTGTCTGTCTGTCTGTCTCTCTATCTATCTATCTATCTATCTATCTATCTATCTATCTATCTATCTATCTATCTATCTATCTATCTATCTATCCAGCTATCCGTCTGTCTGTCATTGTGTCCAATGGTGTTCTTTGCGCCTTGTTGGTGCGTCGCGCTCGTCTGTTCCTGACAGCGCAGAGGGGGTTTACGACAGAACACAAATGTTGGTGTTATGTTAATGCCCACGATCCCTACCACAGGCTAAACATTCCGACACTGTTTAAATCGGAGTTTAATCGTAGGGCAGGACATTAAAGTTCTGGCAAACTCCTGTTAGACATCTCTTTCCGGAATTACAGTCGGCCATCTGCCTACCCGATTTCAGCACTAACCTCTCTAGCGAAGGGCTTAAGTTGTTCCTTTTGCCTGAACGTGTTTGTTGTACGCGTGCAGTGACTAATACAAAGAGTTGAAATGTTCACTGGCTCATAGCTTCCGAAATGCGACAATGCTGTAAAGTCTTGATACCAACCACTTTTTTGTTTTTGTTTTATTGGCCATCCTCTTCAACACCTCCCCTCCCCCCCCCTCCCAACACACACACACACACACACACACACACACACACACACACACACACACACACACACACACACACACATACACACACACACACACACACACACACACACACACACACACACACACACACACAAACACTCACACACTTATATCAATTATAGAGACAGGCTGATCGAGCATGAATGTTCAAGGACGGTGCCAAAATAGCTTGGCGCCTATGGGCGCCAAGCTATTCTGCCACCATTTTTGAACTATCATGCTCGATCCATGTCTTGCTGTGGAGTGTCGGTGCTGAATGAGTTAATAGGGTTTAACACTGTTGAGCAAAGCAGAAATATCTAACGGCGAGATGGAGTGAACGTAAACACTTTAGTCTTCATCTTGATCATAGAAAAATATTCCACAGTGGAGGGGGAGGGGGGAATACACTGCAACAGTGCGGTTACACACACACACACACACACACACACACACACACACACACACACACACACACACACACACACACACATACACACACACGCCGGGCACACACACACACACACACACACACACACACACACACACACACTCACACACACACCACCACCACCATCACCCTTCTCTTCCCCCACTCCTCACCCCAACCCCATCCCAACACTCCCGTTGAAAAAATGACAGACTGTGACGCTTCGGCCCAGTTGAAAAAACAGAAGGTTGGTAGTAAACCTTGTTGACCTCAACTCTTCCGTCCGCAAGTGACATAGAGTTACATTTGCCTCTGCAGCATCAGAGGCCCCTCTTGAGTATCCGTGTCTCTCTATCGGCAGGCTACAGCTGCTTCTCAAATCGAGGGTCTTGTGTCGGGTTTAAGAGTACGACGAGACTACTATGTCGCACCCGTGAGATCTTATTTTCTCAGTCAGATACCAGAGCCGACTGAGACTTCAAGAATCGACTGTCACGCGTTTCGTGCAAGGCGCGAGTGGTGAACGGCTCTGCATGCAAACTAGCTCAAGGGTAGTGCCGGATTAGCTAGGCGACTATAGGCACCAAGCTAATCCAGCACTACCCTTGGGCTATTTCACCTCACGAGCACATACCGACAGCCAGACCCCGTGCCGAAATCTTCAGGCACAGCTCTTGAACTGGTGAACTGGGAACCAAACATTTTTTTAGCTGCAGGACGAGTCCGCCTCGGACCATGTCCTCCCGGACTGTTCTCCTACTTTGAGCTATCACAACTGGTCGATCTGTCTCCCAAAAGTGGCGCTGCAAGCGACTGAAACAGTCAGCTAGGTGGCGCGGGTGATCGCTGACAGAAATATCCTCTGTAACGAGCGAAGCAGGCACGCGACATCCCAAACAAACCGCCACTTGAACTTGAATTTAGGGGCTGATTATTTTCCAACGCGCAGGTTCGGTGAACAGTAAGACGGTAATTCTTTTTCAATGTCCCGTCCCTGGCTTAAGTCCCCCGGCTGATGGGTTCCTCCTCTGTCTGACGCGTGTTCACACCGGTTGTCTCCCTCGATTTGTAATGACCTCTTTTTGCAGCGAAAGTGACTTACGTTACAGGAGACAAGCAGTGTGAGGTGTGTTTCAACCCGGTCAAGATACAATTTGCAGTTACCGGTGTTATATATATATACATTGTTCCATCTTTGACAGATGTATATAAAAAATACCGGTATTCAGATAGCAAAATACGTGAATCCCTTATAATTATGCCTGTAGCCAACGGTGCTGTACACTGTGTACCAATGGCCACGTAAACAAGGGGGGCGGGAAGGGGGGGTGGGGGTGGTAAATGTAACTACCCTATGTACCCACGCTCCCGTGGGCGCGTAGGTACATAGGGTAGTTACATTTTAACCCATAGTGAGCGGAAAGGGGATGGGGGTAGAGGGTGGGAGGGGGTGGGGTGGAGGAGGAGGATAGGCAGACTGTGAAGTGCTTCTTCAGACACAGTTAGGGCGACAGGGACTGGTTGACATTCTCGTTTATTTTGTCCATCTGTAGTCGAAGTTCAGAGCACTACACCCTAAAATTAGATTATTACATTTTTTTCACCTCACACCCACACACCCGCACACCCGCACACATTACTTCCGTCCCTCCCCCCCCCCCCTACCGCCCCCACGAACCCCCAGCCCCTTAACTCTGGCCCCCTCCCTAACCCCAGCCCACCCTACTTGTCTTGTCTAGTCCTATTGTAGTGGCGTTGTTGTCTTAACCGATGTCCATTTTATGTCGTGCCGATGCCACATCAGGGCGGAAGCGCGACAGCCGCGTGTCCGGCAAGCAGCCGCTTCCATAGGCAAGAGGCATAGATTCTCATGAGCCCCTGCAGACGCAGGGGCCCATGAGAATCCATGCCTATTGCAAAACTGCATCCTCATATTGAAGTGGTGGACAGGGAGCAAGATCTGGCTGCAGCAGCGGAGTAATTACGGAGTGATTGACAGCGACATTGCGCTGGGACTATACTGACTGACCACTGTAGCCGGTAAACTCCTCGTGGTCAAGATTGAACCTTCTTTGCGTCAAAATTTCAGATAGGTGGTGATTTTGCTCGTTGGTAAGAAGTAATATGGTTGCAAAAGAAAGTCTTAAGTAGTTAATTATTCCATGACACAAGTGTCAACTAATCAGTTAACTAAAATATAAACCACTGAAATAACTAAATCCTGGAAAGAAACAATATAAATGCAGGAAAGGTTAACCCATAAACTTATTCTAAATCAGTGAAAAACATTTATTTTTAAAATCTCGTTTTCAAATAATATCAGATTTATTTTTATGTTTCTAAACTGCGGAGCGACAATTGTTTTTGTTTTTGTTTTTGTTTTTAATTTCTGGTACCTGTAATGACTGGCCTATTTGAATTTAATGAGTGTCTGACAACAGAGGCAGTGGCGTTGTCACACACGTTAGAGGAGTTTACTTTGTCCCCATTAGCCAGTCTGGGGGTGGTCAGTGCTGTGGCGTCAATGGGCCTCTCATGGGCCTCTCGCAGCCTTCTTTGGCCACTTGACCTCCCAAGGAGAATCCCCCTCTTCAGACGTCAGTGCTACAAGATCAGTGGTTCATTGACTGAATGCAAGATCCTCAGTGAAAAACACCCGACAACTCCCCAACCCCCACCCCTTCTCCTCTGGAGACCTCTGTGCTACAAGATCAGTGTTTCAATGACTTGAGAATACGCCCCCCCCCCCCTCCCAATCCCCTTCCCACCCTCCTCCTTCTCGAGATCTCAGTGCTACAAATCACAGATTTACTCACTTACCCTGTGTGAGTGAGAATTTCATCAGAACGTAAATGCTGCGGCGCCAATGCCTACTAGCAAGTGGCAAGTAGCAAGAAGGCTGCAGGGGCTCATGAGAATCTATGCCTCTTGCACCCCCCCCACCACCCCACCACACACACCACACACACACACACACACACACACACACACACACACACACACACACACACCGCCTTCCCTTACACAACTGCCTCTAGACAAGATCAGTGATTCACTGACTTAATCGTCGTCTAGAGTCTTTCAGCGTAAAGATGTAAACGCCACCAATGCGGGCAAGCAAGAGACATGGATTATCATGAGCGTCTGCGCCTTCTGGGTCACATGAGACTCTATGCCTCTTGCAGTGGGAAAGAGACGGCCTACGGACTTCGATGAAGAGACGCAGAGCAGTTGCCTAGAGTTGTCATTCACAGCCGTTTAACCCGTTCACTGCCGAGAAAGAATTGAACGCAATCCAACTGCAAGAGACATAGATTCTCATGAGCCCCCGCGACTGCGGGGGCTCATGAAGATCTATGCCTCTTGCTAACAGCAGCTTGCATGCATGTATTTTGGACGGTTTTGGCTCTTGGTCGTTGAATGAACCAAAATTTCCGAAAACGAAAATGTCCTTACTGTGTACGAAAATGTCCTTGTCCTTACTGTGTACGAAAATGTCCTTCCTGTGTACGAAAATGTCCTTACTGTGTACGAAAATGTCCTTACTGTGTACGTACAGTGGCAGGGAAGAGCGGATTAACTCATTCTAGCCCAACACCGAAATCCCAAAATTTTGGAGGCGTCACTGATCTAATGACTTTGCACCAGTTGCAGGAGATGGATCGACCATGATAATTTAAGGGTAGTGCCAGAATAGTTTGGCGCCGACAGGCGCCATGCTAATCTGGCACTACCTTTGAATTATCACGGACGACCCATCTCCTGAGTGTAGTGCGTCATTAACGAAGAAACATTTAGAGCAAATGTATGACGTTCAGTGCAGTCTTACCTTTTGACTGTCGGAAGGCGGTGTTTGTGGCGATGGTTCCTGCAGAAATCATCCCGACAAGCACCGCTACTGACAGCCAAATGGTTAATACTATCTAAAGTCTGTCCTCCGACTCTGCCATTGTTTGAAAACAAAACAGAAGAGGGGTGTCTCAAAGCTCAAGACAGCAAGCGATCTTCCAATAGTGGGTGTCACATAGCTTTTTCGAAGGAGGCGGGTGCGAGTGGCGTGAAATTCTTGGAGGGGGTGGAGTGGGGGGTTGGGGGGGGGGGAAGGAGCAATGAGGAGGGGAGAGCCCTGGGCGGGGAAAGGGGGGGGGGGAGAGCAGAAGATCGTTTGAAGATAATTGTTTTAAAATGGTCCTGTCTGTTGCTTACAAAGTCCTTGAATGAGCCCGGCTTCTCGAAATACGTTTATTTGCTTATTTGTTCGATTATTAGTTTCTTTTATGTTTGTCACATTTGGGTCGCTTTCTCTCTTTTTGTTCCATAACCCAAGGATCCACCCCCTCACCACATGCACGTGCACCCCCACCCTCCACACACACACACACACACACACACACACACACACACACACACACACACACACACACACACACGCGCGCGCGCGCGCACGCACACACACACGCACACACACACACACACACACACACACACACACACACACACACACACACACACACACTCACACACTCAGAGAAAATCACGGAGACATACTGTCTCAATAACTTTGAGGAAACGATATCTAAGCCCAAATAACGCAATCAATTTGAATAGCTGGAGAGCCAATCTGGGAAGAAAAAAAACACATAAATTCTCATGAGGCATTGCGGCTGCAGGGGCTCATGAGAATCTGCGTCTCTTGCAAATGCCAGAAAGGTCTGCGTGAGGGAATCTGACGGGAATAATTATTTGTCATTCTTACAATTCCAAGACACACGTTTCATTGTCTGACGAGTCCTTCAGCAAACCACTGAGCGCAGATCCTCATAAACCCATGCAGCATGATAGGGCTCACAATGCTGCACTCCTCTTTCTGACCATGCTAATGCAATTTACCTCTGCGATTCTCAAGCGAAAAAAGTATAACGCGGCACGTCTCGAATGTTTGGAAAATGTGTTGTGTCCTGCTGAGCAAAACCGCACACGCCTCGCCCCAAAATAAGCCGGCCGAGAAAAAGACAGATATCACTTTTTAGTTGTCCAACACACTGCGCGCTGGTCTGTGACAGTTGGACTTGCATATCGAATACTGTGTGCTGGTCTGTGATTTCGGACCCTCCGGCTTGGAGCTGTAAAGTTAAAAATCAGAGACCAGCGTGTAATTGCAGTCCAATCTCCTACACCGAACAACAAAGGCCCACACATTCGAGTTAATATATATATATATATATATATATATATATATATATATATATATATATATATATATAATATATATATATATATATATATATATATATATATATATATATATATATATATATATAAAGAAATTGATGGAGACCACCGAATGTTTATATTAGGGTCAAAGGAAAGAAACACCCAATCTACAAAGTCCCGGAAAGTCACGAAAATTAATCCTTTGGCCGCTACAGACGATACCGTTCAACGAACAGCGCCGTCAGCAGCAGTTAAGTGTTAATAAGGTGTGATCTGTGTCCTGGGCTCAGCTGCATGAGTGAACTTAAATCCTGCACAAGCGACTAAGCAAGGTGCTCCGCTGCTCAGCATCTCAGTCCTGGTCTATAGCACACTCACAGACCAGCTTAATCCTTTGACCGCCACTGACAGCCACAGGGTTAAATACGTGTTTGTACGCAAAGGCTAACTTTCAATGATTTCGCTGACATAACTTTTTTTCACTTCTGCGTGAAGCAAGCCGTCCAGGACCAACCATTCTGATCGTAAATACAATTTAAAAATCGACGCGTTATGTCCCTTGTAATAAAAATGGCTGAGGCACTAAGTGGGGGATAGCCCATCGACATTTCCTATATTAACCCTTTGGGTGTCGGTAGCGGTTTTAGTCGCGATGATTCCTGCAAAGGTTTATCGTACTGTTATGACAATGCTTCACAGACAATGGCAGTCACCTTTTTGGTCTGGAATGCTTCACAGACAATGCACTGCGTATGAATGAATCCTTGTCAGTAACTTACAGCAGTACCGCATACAGCAGTCTCTGCAGGACCACTTCCGAGTGTTTTCTGTGCATTACCAGTGGAAACATTTGCGGCCAAACAACATTACGATGTTGATGTCTTTCTTGTGAGAACCGGCAGAAATGTGCGCAGACACCCCCGACACATACATCATGCCATAAGCAGGTCTTGTCTACGAGAGAGAGAGAGAGAGAGAGAGAGAGAGAGAGAGAGAGAGAGAGAGAGAGAGAGAGAGAGAGAGAGAGAGAGAGAGAGAGAGAGAGAGAGAGAGAGAGAGATTAAATTACATTAAATGAAATGAAACTTTATTTTCCAAGGATAAAACAATAGGTGCGCAGACCTTTTTTCATTCTTGTCCTTGCTACAAACTACATGAAAGCACACACACACACACACACACACACACACACACACACACACACACACACACACACACACACATACACGCACACACACACACGAGAGAGAGAGAGAGAGAGAGAGAGAGAGAGAGAGAGAGAGAGAGAGAGAGAGAGAGAGAGAGAGAGAGAGAGATGAAATGAAACCTTATTTCTCAAGGATAAATTATTAGGTACACAGACCTTTTTGCAATCATGTCTTTGCACAGGCACTCACACAACACTCACAGAGAGAGAGAGAGAGAGAGAGAGAGAGAGAGAGAGAGAGAGAGAGAGAGAGAGAGAGAGAGAGAGAGAGAGAGAGAGAGAGAGAGAGAGAGAGATTGTGCTGGTTCATGATTCTGGTTTTTTTTTTTCGGCGGTTGGCCGTCATGGGTGATTGAAGAAACAAACAAGCAGACGAGCAACTGGGTGAGTGAATGAATGAACAAATGCATGAATGACAAAATGTAAATCTATTAAATATGAAAAGTTAAATTTCGTGACTCGCCGTGATGCGCTATCAAATCAACCAGTCATGCAGCACAGAGCGCCGCCAAACAATGAGACACGTCCACAGTCGACAGCCCGCATGCATGGCTAATTTACTGTTGTGATGCCCTACCTGTAATTCTGAAACTAGACACCTTTTTACTCACAGCATCCATAAACATGTCTACAGGCTCCTTCAATCATGCATTTCGATCTGCAAGAGGCATAGATTCTTATCAGCCCCTGCGACCGCTGGTGCTCATAAGAATCTATGTCTCTTGCTGGCACGCATCAGTCTCATTTACATCCTCACACTGAGGGCGTCACAGGCCGGATTTAGAGTACAACGGTCAGAACCTTTCATTTTCGAGAGGGATAGATTCTCATGAGCCCCTGCTGCCGAAATATCATAAACCGAAATCATTTACATCACGCAATTGAGGGAAACATACATGTTTAAAGTATGATAATACACCACTCTCTGCGATTGACATCCGCGTTGTCCCCTCTTCGATTCTCGACTCACATGACAAAACAAACTTAGTGATTTATGTTACAGCTGAGTGACTCTTTATACCTGGTGTAAACGATTGGGACTGACATCATACGTACACAGTACGATTTTCACAACTGCGTCAAAAAAAAAAAAAAAAAAATGCTGAATGAAGTTATTATCGTTGATTTACGGTTGAGAGTGGGTATATTGCATGATTTCACGGAAACCTAAAACATGCTGCCTATTGTTGCTGGCCTTGTTTCGTGTATGTTTTTCTGTTTATATACAATTAAATGAGACAATGATGAATGACATAAAATGAATGAAATAAAAAGTGACATTACAATTATGCAGTGGGCGCATCGTGTTGTGTGCATTGTCTGTCCTGAGACCACGCTAATGAACAGATCAGATACAGCTCCGAGAGGCGAACAGACAAACTGACAAGTAAGCATAAAAACAAGCGGATGTCTAAACGGTCAGTGTTTTGTTTGTTTCTAGTTTCGCATGAAACGTCGTCCAATAAATAAAGGCAATCTCATAACGGGACGTTTGCCAAAAAAAAATTGGAAAGAAAAAGACAAAGAGAACACATACACACACACACACACACACACACACACACACACACACACACACACACACGCACACACACACACACACACACACACACACACACACACGCACACACACACACACACACACACATTGCGGCACACATAAGCATAAACACGCTTAAAACAATTCGCTTCTTATCTTTGAGTTTTCGACTTCTGGAAAATCAAAGATAAGTAACGAATTGTTTTCTCGTTTGTGTGTCGAATTTGAAAAAAAAAAAGAAGTTGTAACTCGAAAATGTAATACATTATGTTGTTATTGTCCTTTTTTTTAGCGTGTTTCTTTCTTAGCAAGAATTTTCTTTGCGTTTTACACGCTTGTCTGTCACATTCCTGGTCCGGATTTCTTTAATTTTCTTTTGCATGTCTTATATCGCGAATATTAACCCATTCCTGAGGCTGATTAAAAAAAAAATTGCTTCTTGTAATGTGAAGGCTGCATTAGAGGTTAAGAAAATAGATCAACCATTTTACTTCAATGGGCCAGAATAGCTTGGCGCCACCCGTGAAGTATTCTAGCCAAATTTATTTCAAGCAATAGTGTATCAGGATGAAGAGGGTTAAACAAGTCAGGCTAATCTTTAAAACAAAAACAAAAAAATCATCGGCTGTGTAAACAGACCTGAAGCGACCAAACGCGATGCCACAAGAAACAGGACCTCCGTCCGACCTCCACCACATCGCTATCTAGCAGGGTGGCCTGGAAACCGGATCACCAGCCTCTACTCTCCGCACATCTCGTCCCGTAATCTTCACACGTGCGACGCGTTAGCTGCAGGCAATCACACACGCCCCAGTGTACACAAGCATGCCAGGCTTACGTCCACCACCGTTGGCGTGGCGCGCACGGCTGTGCGCGTGCCGACGGCGGTTGACGTCCGCCCGTTGAGGCTGCGCTCACATGCATTCCACGTGCATTACAGGCTTCAGGGAGAGCTGTTTTAGATGGATACATTTGCATCTTACTCCAAAACTCTGCAGGTCCTCCCAGTGTCCTTGCCGCAGACCTGTAGTAAGGACTAGGTTTGTAAAACTGCGAAGCACGTTACTACAAGTACACTGATTGGCCACTGAGAGTGCTAGAGTTTTTTGTTGATGTTGTTTTAGCCTACCTTGTTCGCTTCGAAATAACCGTGCCATTTCTCCGCTTCAACTGGTGAAGCAAAGACATGCCACGGTTATTTCAAAGCAAACAAAGTAGGCAGCTACAGCGGACCTGACTGGAATTCCACCAGATCAAGGTTTACCTCATCAGTTCAGTCCAAACTATTTGTTCGTATGATAAGGTTCATCGTGATTGTTATTATAATTATTTCAGACGATTAGGCTACTATAAATAACTTATGAACAAGTCATGTAAAAAAAAGGATCGCTGAGCATTGACGCGGTCCGGGGTCATATGAAAGGTTAATTTCCATCGACGTCATTTGTCGTTTAGTAAGTGGAGAAATGGTACGGTTATTTCGAAGCGAACAAAGCAGGCTATTTATCCACCCCATACAGACACTTCGATCTACCGAGTCAGACCCAAATAGCGTAGATTTTTCATATGCCCCATGCTGATTGCTGGGACAAATAAAGGTCTGTGCCAATCACAAATGTTGCGTGACAAGACCAGTGACTCAACAGGGAAAGAAACACGCTTAGAAATGACAGTTATAACAACAATGTATAAATATTTCGGGCCAAAACCCTTTGCTGACAGGATAAGAAGCGACTGAGTTGTATACTTGTTTGTTTGTCTATTTCGGAAAAAAAAATAATAATACATTTTGTTGTAACTATCATTTCTAAGCTTGTTTCTTTTTCCTTTGTGTTTAAGTTTCTCTGCATTTTACACGCTTGGCAGTCATCGTTTTGGTCTGGATTTCGACAAGACCACAGCCCCCAAATAGGTCTAGTGTTTGTTACTTTGTTTATCTGTTTACTCATCCAACCCCGACGGCCGTATTTTCCAACTTTTGGAGGCGTCAACTAATGACTATGCACCAGTTGCAGGAGGTGGATTGACCATGATAATTCAAGGGCAGTGCCAGATTAGCTTGGCGCCGACAGGCGCCAAGCTAATCTGGCACTACCCTTGAATTATCATGGTCGACCCATCTCCTGCTGTAGTGCGTCAGGGCTAAGTGGGTTACCTAAATGCTGCTGGCAATACCGTTCGATTACAAAATGAGGGCCCGCCTTTAACGTTCACTGCTGTTGAGTTACAATTAGGGTGATTTCACACACACACACACACACACACACACACACACATACACACACACACACACACACACACACACACACACACACCACACACACACACACACACACACAACGCACTGACAGTGAAGGCGTGAAAACATACCATACACTCACAAACTCAAATCCGAATGACATCTTTAGTCTGAGACTGTAGAATATAGTTGGTCAGGAAAAGGCGTAGATTCTTATGAGCCCCTGCCGCTACAGCGGCAGGGGCTCATAAGAATATATGCCTCTTGCAGACGCAGGGAATTCCGAGGGAGGACTGAGTGCAACAACATTTTATCAGTGAATTCGCAGAGGCAGAAAGATCAGTGCCAAAGAAGCGGCGATAAATTCGAGAAATTTGTTCCTATTTATTGCAGCGTTGCGTGACCTTCGAAACGGGGAGCGTATACAATTGGCCCTCCACAGACCCCCCTCCCCCCCCCCCCCTCATCCCCTGCGGGGGATCGGAGACTATGTTTTTCTGAAAGTCTATCCAAAACCACGTAGGTTCCTAGGTGTTTGCCAAAACTAAACACCGTATCGAAGATACCACAGAGTTTGACCGAACCCACCACCCCCCAAAGGGATCATAAATGTTGGTGCTGTGATAACTATAAGAAAATACTTATTATTTGGTATCGGCGTGTTCATCCTTTATCGAGCATTCAGAAAATAATAAACTTTATTATATTCTTCTTTTTATACATGATGACGTCACAGCATTCCATATTTGGACCGTATGAATATGGCACCATTTTTTAGGTGCGGTGTTCTGATGCACTTCTTCCATGATTAATGAAATTACTGACACGCACACAAAAGACTTTTTATGTGCTAAAATACTTACAATAATATATGTGCACTTCATATTTACACAGTTTGTAAAATCTGCTGACGGGGGAGGGGGGGGGGGAGGGAGCAATAAACACACGCACACACACACAGAGCTTACAGTATTTTTCTAATTAGTGTACGACTGAGACTACAATTATGTATGCCTAAAGTTGTGCTTTCGCAAATATCGCAAAACCAGAAATACTGTCCAGGATTGCGCAGACAACAACAGCACTGACAAGATTGAAGACCATATGGAAGGACAGAAACATCACACTCTGCTCCAAGATCAGACTGATGCGCTCTTTAGTCATCTCAGTGTTCATGTATGCCTGCGAGTCATGGACCCTCACAGCAGACCTAGAAAGGAGGATACAAGCCACTGAAATGAGATGTTTTCGAAGGCTGCTTGGCATCTCATACAGAGATCACATCACAAACGAGGAAGTGGGAAGCAGAATCAGGCAAGCCATCGGGCCTTATGAAGACTTATTAGCCATTGTGAGAACTTGAAACGCAAACTGAAGTGGTATGGGCATGTCACTCGTTCAGCAGGGCTTGCCAAAACAATCCTGCAAGGCGCTGTGCAAGGAGGACGAAGGAGAGGAAGACAGAGGAAAAGATGGCAGGACAATATCTCAGAGTGGACAGGACTGAAGCTGGGCGATGCGCTGAGAATGGCAGAGAACAGAGAGGAATGGAGGGAGCTGGTTGTTAAGTCATCAGTGGTGCCCCAACGGTCGGCAAGACTACGGGATATAGATAGATAGATAGATAGATAGATAGATAGATAGATAGATAGATAGATAGATAGATAGATAGATAGATAGATAGATAGATAGATAGATAGATAGATAGATAGATAGATAGATAGATAGATAGATAGATAGATAGATAGATAGATAGATAGATAGATAGATAGATAGATAGATAGATAGATAGATAGATAGATAGATAGATAGATAGATAGATAGATAGATAGATAGATAGATAGATAGATAGATAGATAGATAGATAGATAGATAGATAGATAGATAGATAGATAGATAGATAGATAGATAGATAGATAGATAGATAGATAGAAAGTTGTGCTGCCCCAATCGGAACAGAATGAAAGACTAGTAGGGCGCCTGTAACACAAACTGCACAACACATCTATTTAACTTACGTCAGTGACAAACCGGCGTATGAATGAGGGTATTCTAATACTAGTTCCAATGCAATAGCAGTTCTGATGTCCGGATCATTTATTTGATCAGTGTGTGTGTGTGTGTGTGTGTGTGTGTGTGTGTGTGTGTGTGTGTGTGTGTGTGTGTGTGTGTGTGTGTGTGTGTGTGTGCCACAGTGCGTACTTACGCGTGTATATGTCGCTGTGTCGTGTTTTTTAAAAAAAAATGGCTGGTAGAGGTAAGGTTTTGCAATTAAAATGAGGGCATGTGGAATCAAAACAGCAGATCAAGGATGGGTCTTTTTTGTTACGAACATGAAGGGCAACACATAAAATGCCCACCTTGCCTAGATGTATTCCGAAGTTTACTTCTAGACTATGTCAGTAGTGAAGTGAGCTATCTATGATCCTAATAAAAAATATACTACTATGGCTGATCATAGCAGCGTATAACATCTTGATAGGCGGCACAATCAGTGAGTCCGCAGACACAAAAATAACTAACCACACATTTGTTGTTGGTAAAAACAGTACTATTACTGTGCTAATAGGCATGTAGCCCTTTTTAAATATCGCAAGTGGTGGGCCAAAGGCCGAGCAGACCGTCCAGTAAGCCCAAACAGCCATATGCATGAGACGTTCGTGACGATCTAAGTCAGGAGCACATTAAACTATGGCGCGTTTGATATTCAGTGTTTACGGTATCGTAGATTGTTAACATTTTCTCATCAAATCAGCTGTGTACGCTATTTGGGCGTTTGAAAACACACACACACACACACACACACACACACACACACACACACACACACACACACACACACACACACACACACACACACACACACACACACACACACCAGGGGCGGAACAGTTACCTCAAGGCCGGTGGTTCCAACTATTTGTTTGGGACCTTCAACCTGGCACAAAAGGCCCTCCGACGCTACACCTTATTTCCAATGTCGAAAACTTTCACCAGTCGCTGAAATATCAAACAAAAGGGGGTGGGGGGTGGGGGAGGGGGGGGGGAAGTGTGTCGGGACTCTCACTGCTCGTCAAAATATATCCGGTGCGTGGGGTGTGGGGGGGGGGGGGGAGAAGAGGTGTCCAAAACTCCATATAAAGGGACTTTGTTTTAGCGTTTTAAAGAATATTCAATAACAACAGCAACTTAACTTTGGATTGCTTTCCTGTGGCCTGAGAAACGTCTTTTCTCTCAGTGTTACTACTCACATGAGAAGTAAACCTCAATCCGCTTGCAGGCGCCATGTTTCAAACTAACACGTACATTCCTTGCGAACACTCATAACATGCTAGAACATTGTTTTGAATAGCTTAATGTTTCAATCTTATTTCCAGTTCAAGTGTTTCCTGCGAAGGGGTCGGTGTGGCGTGAGGTGGTGTGAGGAGGGGAGGGGAGGGGGGAGGGGAGGGGGGAGGGGAGGGGGGAGAAACTACATGACTGCCGTCTTATAGCTGGTTCAAGCAACTGATCTGTTGACTTGCAAATTACTTGCCATGGCTACAGGCTCTGCAGAAGTTCATACTTACCAGAAAGGACCATACATAAACAATACATGAGATCCTTTTCTTTTCTAATACCTATATTAGATTCTTTATCTTTGTGTGTATGTGTATGTGTGGGGTGTATGTGTGTGTGTGTGTGTGTGTGTGTGTGTGTGTGTGTGTGTGTGTGTGTGTGTGTGTGTGTGAGAGAGAGAGAGAGAGAGAGAGAGAGAGAGAGAGAGAGAGAGAGAGAGAGAGAGAGAGAGAGAGAGAGAGAGAGAGAGAGAATTGAATTGAATTGAATTGAAACTTTATTTTCTAAGGATGAAGACAGTAGGCACGCAGGCCTTTTTACACGTCTGTCCTTAATAACATTTTAAATAAATATAACAGCAGAAAAGATAACATGACAAATAAATAAAAATAAAAAGAAGACAGGATAATAATAATAATAATAATAATAAACAGAAATATTTCGCGCGCGCGCGCACACACACACAGAGAGAGAGAGAGAGAGAGAGAGAGAGAGAGAGAGAGAGAGAGAGAGAGAGAGAGAGAGAGAGAGAGAGAGAGAGAGAGAGAGAGAGAGAATTTCAGGACCATGGAACAGTTAACTTATCAGATTGAGTGCACAGTTGACCTTAATTATAAACGGTATCTATATTATAATGTTCCTGAAAATCTCAACTCAACAAAATATAATTCAATAGTAAGAGATCATATAGGTGTTTGAGCAAATATTCCTAAAATCAGAGCCAATGTTTGGCCCCTATTGTAAACTGAATATTCTTACGAACTCTTCGAAAACTGCAACATTGACCTTCTTGAAGGTCACGTCTAATCATTTATCAACTATTCATAGCAATTCCTTACATGTTATCACTTTTTGTAAGATTTTTTTTATCACATTTTCAAAAATATGTTTTGGTTTTTCATAAAGTACAACTTTAGGTGACCTTGACCTTTAAATAAAAGCCTTTCAAGGTCACCAGTGGAAATTATTGATCGTTTACGTTTCCACTGATGATATATTATAACATTGGTATATATGTTTTCATCATAGTATGACAAAGATTGGACACCTATTCTTCTGGAAAGAATGCTATTTCGCGGATAATAAAAGGTAAAAGAATATGGCGCTGCGATGACGTCGCCATTTTGATTTTTAGACATTAAATCATTGTAAATGGTAGGTAAATGTATTCTGTTTCCAATGATACTAGTCATTTAGTTCTGTGTGCTTTTTTACGGGAACTGCATCGTTAACATCAACCCTACCCCCAAAAGCAAAACGTAGGGCCCAAAGAAGGAAAATATGACCATAGTACATGCCCTCTTAAATTCAATACGGTATTTATTTTTGGCAAACACCTACGGTTCGCCTTCATACGTGATAGGCTTCCGAAAAAATGTGGTCTCCGATCCCCCGCAAGGGGGGGAGGGGGGGGGGAGGTGTTTACTTCCTAGGGTGAGTACTGAAATGTATTGGATACAGTTGCATCTGTAGTGTGAATCTAGATCTTATTTCTATGCACGTATATTCATAATAGGACTTCAATGGACTCTCTCTCTCTCTCTCTCTCTCTCTCTCTCTCTCTCTCTCTCTCTCTCTCTCTCTCTCTCTCTTTTTTTTTAATTTGTACTCTTTGGTATTGACATACATTAGCAATCATGGTGTATGATCGCCAGTTACATATTGGCCATTTAAATGTTTATCATTTAACTAACAAAGTTCCCGATCTGTGTGTGCTCTTGAGTCAATCCAATCCATTTCACTTGTTTGGTGTAACGGAATCGCGTCTCAATCGTAACATCAGCGATGAGGCCGTTTCTATCCAGGACTTCACTGTACTGCGCCGCGATGCTGAATACCCGGGACATACGGGTATTGCAGTATACATTCATAATTCAATTAGCGGTATTACTCGCAGGCGTGGGGACCTGGAGTCAAAAACCGTAGAATGCATTTGGGTTGAGTTAAGGGCAAACAAATCCAGCCCCGTGCTGGTCGGGTACATTTACAGGAACCCAGCATCAACATTTCAATGGTTCGACGACTTTATCGCCATGATGGATAAGGTCAGACAGTCCAGCTCTGAAATTTTGATCCTAGGCGATTTCAATATTAACATGTTTTTGAATAACCCTGCTTGGGAGTGCACCATGTCTATGTTTGGTTTAAAGCAGCTAGTTAAAACAGCAACTCGTGTTAGTCCAACTTCCTCCACCCTTATAGACCACATATATACAACTACTCAATCAAGGGTGATGGCAGTAGACGTGCTTCAGGTAGGGATTAGCGATCACTACCCGGTGTGCTGTTGCTTGGCATTAAAAGCGGATAATTCATTCCGAAAACATCAGCACACGACTATTAGATACAGATCACTTAAACACTTCAACAAGGAAACATTTCTTTGTGATTTAAGTAGCACACACTTTGATACAGTGTACTACCATAATGACCCCAACGATGCTTTGTCTGAGTGGTACGGATTGTTCCTTGGTGTTCTCGATAAACACGCTCCATTCAGAGAGAAACGGGTGAAGAACCCCCAGCTTCCCGCCTGGTTAAGTAAGGAAATCAAGGATGCCATGCAGCTCCGAGATGACTATAAAAGAAAGAAGGATTTTATTGCTTATCGAAGGCAAAGAAACCATGTTAAACATTTAGTGAGTAAAGCTCAAAGGTCACTTTTTCACCGTCTTATGAACGGAAAGAAAGATGTCGTATCTGTGTGGCGAGCGATCAATGCTTTTACGAGGTCCAAAAATACCGCACAATGTACACAGTTATCAGCTGATATCTTGAATCAGCATTTCCTCTCGGCTGCCAGTACGTTGCTAAAAAATACATATTCTGGTCAGTCTTCAGCTGTGTCCGAAAAGCTAAAGACGTTTTGTGCAGAACGGCTGGACCCTGACACGTCATTCAGCATTCCGCTGTTAACGATATACGACGTGGGAAAATCCATCTCGTACTTAAAGAACAAACGTACGTCTGGCCATGATGGTATTAGTAGCTCAGTTCTGAAAATGGCCCTACCGTATATTTTAGATACCTTGACATATATATACAACCTTTGCATAAAGCAGGGGATATTTCCATCTTCTCTAAAAACAGCCAAAGTGATCCCACTACCTAAAACGAAAGACCTTGCCGACCCTAACAAGTTCAGGCCCATTTCGCTACTGTCAACACTGTCGAAACCGATAGAAAGACACATTCACACACACTTACAACATTTTCTAGAAAAACACAAACTCATACATCCATTACAATCTGGCTTTCGGCGGAAACACTCCTGTCACACAGCATTGGTACACCTTGTTGACAGATGGCTTACTGCCATAAATAGCAGTCAAATGACTGGAGCAGTATTTTTGGACCTTTCAAAAGCATTTGACCTCGTCAATCATGAAACTTTAGTTCAAAAACTTAATGTCTATCAACTAAGCGCAGACACACTTGCCTTCCTTACGTCATATCTGCATGGGCGTACGCAGTATGTCTACGTGAATGGTAAAAACTCACCTGAAGGGGTGATAGAGCACGGAGTACCACAGGGATCGATTCTTGGTCCATTATTGTTCTCTGTCTTCATAAACGACCTTCCATTACATATATCTGACTCCAGTGTAACTTTCAGTCTTTTTGCAGACGATGGAACACTGGACGTTTCGTCATCAGACGTAACATGTATGGTGAAGATTCTCCAAGACAGTTTA